>VXAX01003095.1:180393-341281 GCA_013399835.1 Leptocoma aspasia
AATAAGATTTGGTCAGTAGACTTTTGGGTTTGGTTGATTGCACTAGTGCTGAAGGAAAGTAGAAGAATATAGCACATGCTTCTATATAAAGAATAATCAAATTTAAAGGCTAGGTTGTATATTTAAGCACCTGAGGTTGGGAAATACAAATACACTATGCCTTTATAGTCCTAATGCAGCCACTGGGATCCATATACACGTTTACACTAGGCTGTCTGGAAGCTTAGAGGATGGGTGTTAGAAATAGTGAACAAAACAGGACGGTGCCTCAAATAGGGATGTTGCCCTCAGAATTCCTGGAAGCGCATTGACCTGGACATTGCATGCCTACACACATTTTATATGTAATCTTCATGTGTGCATTTCAAGTCCAACATAGCTGGCTGTGGCATTTAGAGGTTGCCAGAACAAAACCCAGGCCAATACATTTCACCTATAAGTTTCTCAAAGCCTCAGCCTAGCTGTTTCTGTAGCTGTATCGGTTGCTGCTGAGCAAATATGCACTGAACACTTGTGCCAGCAGTGGGTTCAATAACAGGTTGTATTTGCATCCTCTGGCTCTGCTCTATCTGCCCTATACCAGAGAAATGTTGGGGTAGGAAGGTGCTTGCAAGGGAAACCCAGTTAACCTTGTCATATCCTAACCAGACCTCTCTGCTGGATAACCTCAACATCCTCAGGTTTTGGGAAGCAAGGACTCTAGCAAAGTATTTCCACTTTCTGGTTCTAGTGCTGCTATAATTTCAGAATTTCTCATCTGATAGGGAGATAAGCTAGATACCAGATGAGAAGATGCTACCTCAATCCTCAAATCCAACTCCCCCTAATTAATGTGGGGATTATGCAATTTAATCCCTTTCAATATGTTGTCTAGCCTGTTTTATAAGTGCTTAGATTTCTTTCTTATCCTTCTCTGTACCTATATTGTGAGAAGGAACTTAACTAGAGGAGCTGTGATGTGGTAATGACAATATCCTGTGGCTAGAAGAAGCTGACATGTGGCAGACTATATTAGTATGAAGGACAAAAGTAAAGGAGGAGAATGATAGAACAGTCACATACCATCCATGATGTACCTGCAGAAGACCTGCTCTCTTCATTTTGGTTGGTTTTTGAAAGTTGCTTATTGTCCTAGGAACATGCATTTCTGATTTAACTAGGGCACAACAGATTAACAAGAGAGGTTCTAGATGCCCCATCCCTGAAACATTCAAGGTCAGCTTGGACAGAACTCTGAGAAATCTGATGTGACTGAAGGAGTCCCACAACAGGAGGATGACCTGGACTAGATGAACTTGGACTAGATGACCTTTAAAGGTCCTTTTCAATACAAGCTATTCTATGATCCTATGAAAAGAAGGGAATTCAATGTATTTTTTCATTTGAAGAACTTGCACATTTTTCACAAACACAGAAAAGAAATAATTGATCAATATTTCGATTACATTGACGCCAAGCAGCAACGCTCACAATATTAAGGATGTATTCTTAAGTGGCACAAAATAAAGCCTTTTCACAAGAGTGCTGTAGCATTGCTAACAACCAGATGTATATCTGTCAATTTAAATCTTCATTGACATACCCCGCAGAATTTGATCAAAGTATATGCTATAACTGCTTAAAGAAAAATTTCCCCTTACTAGATACAGAAGGACTTTGAAAGAAAAGCTAATACAACAGAGAACACCTTTTATATAAATAATAAGTGTAAACTTAAAAAAAAATCCTTTTAATAGACTTTTCCAGAAATATGCATCTTTCCACTTTGGCCATTTGCACACAAACAATCTGTACATAAGATAGATCTGCAGAGAAATTAATTGCATGGGAAGGAACAACTACAGGATATCAAATTTTTAATTCAATATACAAACATCAAAATAGTTCAATTTACCATTTCCAGAAGAGTTTCCCCATTTCATCTAGAGACAAAATAGAATCTTATCGGCTATTTAAGCTCAGTGTTTAAGATTAAATATGATAATGAATGTTGCTGATGGATATTATAGGAACACTATTTCCCTAGCAATGCATGCTTGAAAATGGGGCACATAAACAAAAACACAGAGAACTAGCCAAAAGAAGCAAACATGGAGAAAAATGTATTTTGTGTTAGTCAATATACATGCACAGAGAAGAACAGATAAGACCAGTGAAAATGCTCAAGTTAAATAAAAAGGTGCAGAAGCAGGCTCAGACTGCAAGCCACCTACAGACTCAAAAATGCAGTATGAAATAATCAAGACAGCAGGAGATTTTGCTTGGCTTCAGGCAGTGGAAGGAAACACAGATAGATTAATTCTTTCCTTCATAAAGAACCAAGAAAAAAGCATGTACCAGGTGAAAAAACATAAAACCCCAAACCAGCTAAGGAATGCTTAGAGGGGCCCTAAAAAGCAAATAAAGAAGTTGACAGAAGAATGATGAATGCAAGTAAATAAATCTGACAGTTCCTAACAAGGAATCATTGAATTGAATGGTTTGAGTTGGAAGGGGCTGTAAAGATCAGCTAGATTCGACTCCCTGCCATGGACAAAAACACCTTCTATGAGCCCATGTTGCACAAGGCCCTATCCAACCTAGCCTTGAACACTGACAGGGACAGACACAGAAACAAAAGTCCACAACTTCTCTGGGTTACCAGTTCCTCAAGTGAAGAATTTCTTCCTACTATCTAATCAAAATCAAAATCAAATTTTAGTTTAAAGCAATTACGCCTTTACCTATCACTATAGGCCTTGGTAATAAGTCCCACTCTGTTTTTGATGACATCAGTTGTCTTTCCTTTATGTTATGACCTGCCCTTGAAGGGAAGGATAACTAAAGTCCTTGTTGATAGACCCTTTGGGGCAGATTAGAGTGAAATGACACTTAATGATGGATGTTCCTAAAGATTATATATAGATAAGATTTATTTTAGAAAAAATTTGGTTGCAATGGAAAGGAGGCATGTAGTCATTTTGGTTATTATTATCTCTAATAATGTATAGCAATATAAAAGCATAAAAATAACACTTAAGAAAATGTATAAGAAAAAGAAAGAAAGCGAAAAAAGGGTAAGAGTATAAAGATATCACCACCCATGGATCCAGCAACAAGATTTGATTGTTGCAATTTTGCTGTCTGGTGAAAGTGATGGTCAGTCTTGCTCCATGGGGTGTGGGGGAAAGCCATGAAACACAAAGTTCAATGGGTTAATACACATTTAAGTTTAGGTGGAATGCCCAAGCACCTCCCCTGTCAGGGGAGTTTTACACTGTCTTTTGCAGCATTGGGAATCTGTTTCAACACCATGGATCACATCCAGTCCTCTGGTGGAAGGCCCCAGAAATGAGTCCAGGGACACTTCGGGCATCTTTGAGGATTTATGACCTGCCTCTCACATCAGCATGCTGAGCCAGTTATTCTCCACCAGAAAGGATGGATACCCTCAGGCCTATGTGTGAATGTGAATGTTGTGTGTGAATGTGACCTTCCAGGGGAGGGGGAGAGTTTTACAGCTAAGCCAATTGTGTAAGGAAGGACATTGACATGATAAAAAACACTATCCCACCTTGCAGGATCTGCTTTTTATTGTACATCTCCCTTACCTGGCTCAAAACCCAGCTTGTAAGCTCCAGTAAGCTCCTGGCTCAAAACCCAGCTTGTAAGCTCCTCTGCACCTGGGTTGTGATCTTGCACATCAGCAAGGCACCTGTTGCTTTTGCAAATGGCTTACTGTTTGAGTCGTTAACATTGCAGTCTCTTACACTTTGTCCACCAATGTTTAACTCCATCCTATAAGGCCAACAAATTTGTTGAGTATGACTTGAACTTAGTGAAGTCATGTTGGCTGTCACAAAATAATTTCTTTGCTTTCAATATGTCTTAGTATATATTTCAGGAGGATCTGCTCCATGACCTTGTAAGTCACAGAGAAGAAAGTGGCTGGCCTGTAGTTCACTTGGTCTTCCTTTTTTCTCTTCTTAAAATGGAGGTTATGTTTCACCTTTTCCAGTCAATAGGAACTTCACCAGACTGCCACAACTTCTCAAATAGGATGGATAGTAGTTTAAATACCTACACACCTAAATACCTGAGGGAACCTGCCAGTTCTCTCAGGACCCACAGACACATCTCATCAGGTCATATAGTTTTCCACTGTAGATATTTTGAAAGGTTTTCTAAGGTTCCTTAGATCTTCTCAAACCTGATCTTCTCCTACAATAGGTGGTTCTTCATTCTTCCAGTTCCTCCCTCTGCCTTCTGCATCTTGAGCAGTGTGGCTGGAGTATTTGCTGGTGGAGACAGGGACAAAAAAGTCATTGCGTACCTCAAGCTACTCCTTATCCTGGGTTACCAGGTCTCTTGTTTCCCTTCAGAGGCCACTCATTTCCCTTGTCTTCTTGTTACCACCAACATACATCTAGAAGCTTTTCTTTTTGCCCTTGACATCCTTGGGCAGGTTTAATTCTATGGAATCTTTAACTTTCCTAACACAATCCCTGGCTCTTTGGATGACTTTTCTGGATTCCTCCCAGGCTACTTGTCCTGGCTTCCACCTTCTGTAAGCTCCCTTTCTATGTCTAAGCTTGTTCAGGAACTCCTTGTCCATCCAAGCAGACCTACTGACACTTTTACCTGACTTCCTTTTCCTTGGGATGCATTGCTCCTGAGCTCAGAAGAGGTGATCCTTGAATATCAACCAGCTTTCTTTGGCTCTTCTTCCCTACAGTGCTCTATTCCATGGTACTTTACCAAGAAAATCCCTGATGAGGCCAAAGCCCACACTTCTGAAGGCCAAGGCAGAGAGCTTGCTGTGTGCCCTCCTTGCTGCCCTAAGCGTCTCAAATTACATAATTTCACAGTCACTGCAGACAAGGCTGCCTTGTAAGACTATATTCCCCACCAGCCCCTTGTTGTTAAGAATAAAGCCCAGCAGAATACCCTTCCTTGTTGTCTCCTCTCTCACTTGGAGAAGGAAGTAATGATCAATATTTTCCAAGAATCTCCTGGATTGCTTATGCCCTGCCACGTTGTCCCTCCAACAGATATTGGGGTGGTTGAAGTCCCCCATGAAGACCAGGGCTCGTGAATGGGTCTGCTCCTATCTGTCCATAGAGGGCCTCATCCACTCTGTCTTCCTTGCTGAGAGTCATCTGTCCCTGCCTTCCCTTTAATTCTGACAGATAAACTCTCAGTCAGTTCCTCATCCAGCCCCCGGAAGAGATCCAGCTGGTCACTTACATAGAGTGCACAACCTCTTCTCATCTCCCCTGCCAAATATAGCAGAAATACACACACAAACTTGGTTTCATTCCAAACATGGAAAGAACAACCTCACAAAATTAGCAGAAAGACATGGGAGAGATGATGTTGCAGGGAAGTAGTCTGTACAGGGCAGTCTTTCTCTGTATAATAAAAAATAAATTAATATCCATTTAAGCCAAGAAGGAAACAGCACCTTTGGCATGAAATTAGATATGTACTTGCAGTTGTTTCAATGAAAAAAAATCCTAGCTGACCCCACATTATAAAGGAAGCTAAACTATCAACTCTCATATTCTTCCCACTCTCCTGGATAGAGCAGCTGAGCTCAAAATATGCCACCAAGTGATGCAATGCTGGCTCAGCTTATTGTCCAAGGAACAAGGCTGTTAGGTGACACGAAAGAAGTGTTCTGTTGCTGAGAAAAAGAAATTTCTAAGGATGCTCTCAAGAGTCTGAAACTGCCTCTAATTGGAGTAGGAGATGAATAAGAGGCTGCTATTATGTAAAATAAGTGCTCAGGACACCATCACATGTTTTAATGGTCATTACAGTGAGAAGAAAAAAATAGAAACAAATAATTGAAGTTACTTACAAAATCTCAGCTTTAGCTTCCCTTCCCTATGCAGTGAGCATCTAATTAATGTAATCTTATCTCTGTAGCCATACCACCCCTCTCTTTTCATCTCCAGTTCCCAGTATCTTCATGTCTCTGCCCTAGCATCTTTATGTACCACACCTACCTCCACCACAATCTTGTAGGTTGAGCTCACACCTCCTCTGTATCTCTTCCTCCTTGGGGCTAAAGGGTGGAAAGCATGGGAGAGGTGACATCTTAACCCACAATGTTGAAAGCTGCTTCCACCTCAGCTCCCCACTCCTACCAGGACTCAAATATCTGGACCACACTTTGTCACACAAGACTGGATAGTTTGAACCACTGTGATCATAAAGGCAGATATTATCAAATAGGTCAGGGTGTAATGAATGCTCATCATATCTAGAGAAATCTGGTGCCCTGATGAAAAAGCTTTTTGGCTCATGCTCAAAAAGCCTTTTCCAGAGGTTTTTGATATCACTAAAAGTGGGTTGTTTTTTATGGAAATAAAGAGAACATTTGCAGGTAATGATTAACCACCTCAAGTGCTGGCACTAAAACATGGGGATTGGTAGATTGAGAAAAGGAAAGAACACTGCTGGTGGTTCTTAAACATATTTTCAGATTTATTCATTCAAGTGAACTAAACATATTTCCCCTAATCATCATCTTATAAATAACTGTGCCATGTTGGTCTGAAGCTTTCACAAAAATTGCTAGATACAAACAGTTGGAGGTGCATGCACAGCATGGAAAACTCTATCCTGAGGAGTTTATAGTTGATAAAATCCTCCAAACACCAAAATCAAGGTTATGGGAGATAAATCAGGTTGTTCTAAGGGTTACTTAAGTTTCGACCGTGCACCCACAGACACACAGATTATGCAGGACACCCATGACATACATAATCCCTCAGAGTCCGACTGATGCTTTCCTGTTCTGTTATTCTCTGAAACCGAATTAAAGTTCAGTCAGGCTGAAGGGAGCTTTTTACTCTGTGTATGAGGGGAAATAACAATAACGATGCAATTCATACAAACCTTCTAGTGCGTATAAACACATGCATGCCTCCACTGATAAATCTGAAACAGAGGTAAACACAGAAGAGGCATTAAGTTGTCTTTTCCTGGAGGGAGAGAAATCTGCATGACAAGTTTATTGAAGCATTTTACAGAAATCTGGGATACTGTTCAACATACACAGCAAGTTCTTATTAAAGGCTGCAGTTCACCATAAACAGCAATTTTGGATGACAATGTTGTGCATTCGTCATCAAACATTGTTTGGAAACAGCAAGAGGATTCCATCTGCTGTTATTTTTTACAATTATATAAATAAGAATATTTAAGCAGATAGACATTTTATATACAAAAATGTATCAGCTTGAGGAATGTAAGCCAGAAGATAAAGTTAAGATGAAATAGAAATTTACCCCAGAAAATATAACATTTTAAAATAAAATTTAAGGCAAAGAATAAATTATATTCTGAATAAAGTACATTCTGATAACAAATTCAGCATATTTATCGCTTTGTAATAAAGGAAGGAAAAATGTTCTGTGGAAATGCTTTGAAGCAAAATATGAAAGCATCTGCTTTCCAAAAGCTTTACCAAAAAACAGGGCATCCAAACCCATAGCAGAATTGAATAAGATGTCAATTACAGAGGAATTTTACTTCAACTGTTTCAGTATACACATTCTCTTTTATAGAATATGTTCCCTGGCCCTGAGACACTGGGAAGAGGAAAGAGGGAAATAATCCATGGGAAATAATCTGGGGAAGATGACTCCCAATGGAAGAGGACACAGATTTCCAGTACAACTCCTTTAAAGTATCCTTGTGATATTTAAGGATCATCATTATTTCCTCTCTTTGCTGAAGTTGATATTTTCTATGAGAAAACCACTTCACAACTTCCCTGTCTCTCTGACTCTTTGAGAACAAAAGCCATTTTCTGACTTGCTACTTCATTTACTCTCTAATCATAAGGCTTGACAATAAAAGTAGTGTAGCACTTCAGGCCAGGATCAGTGGAAATCAAGTATTGTTCATGGATTACTTTCTTGCAAAGATCTGTCAATAGATCATTAGCATGTACATACGTGTTGGCAACAAAAGTTTCAGTTGACACAGAGAAATAAGTTCCTCTGTCTTAATTTTCTGCTGAGGAGTATTAGGTACTTAAATGCTGTCTGAGTATGATACAGAATTTTGAGTGGTGCTGTGAAAGTAATTTGGAGACAGACAATCCTTTCATAGCTTCTGTTTCTCAAGAAGCTACTGCACAGATTCCTCAGCTGTACTCCATATCCTCTCCCATTAACAGAATGCAAAATTATAATTAAAACAAAGCACAGTGTGCTTGTACAGAACAGGTTCACCTACTCCTAAAACCACAACTTATGCAAAGGCCTTGTGAAAAAAAAAAGAATACTTTCAAGTCAGTGAATACACATGCTCTGTGATTCTGTGCTCTGGGGCCTGCCTTACAGCAGCACTTCATCCTCTAAGCATGACAGTGATTACAAAGTTTCTTGCTATGGTAGCATGTGTTTGTCAATTAACTACATCTATTTGTTTCAGTGGAAATGTACTGCCAAAATGTTCAGAAGACCTCTTGAATTAGCTTAAGGCCATGTTTCTTTCTTCAGAGAAGACTGCAAAATATGTAGTTTTCACTACAATTAATAAAATACCAGCTTCCATACACAAAAACCTAAGGACTCCTGTTTGTATGTTACTCTATTAGTTCCTAAGCTAATAGAGTTCCATTATCCATAGACATTTATATATTCTTCAGGTGACAGTGGTATTTAAACACCAAGATTGGTTCTTACCTTACTGGAAGCGTATCCCATCAACTGAGTAAAACAGTATATTTATAGTGCAGCAGTAGCTGTGAAACTTGCTCTCTGCTACACTCTTTATGTTGTCAGAAAAGTCACAGTGTGGTTTCTCCCCAAGAAAGAGCTACAGCTGGAACTCAGGTTATTCCTAAGGACTGTCCTATTCTCCCACTGATAGTACAGGGCAAGAAATACTACAGAATTAAGGCCCTGAGACAAGTTGCTCCCCTAATAACAGAAGGATTGCTGCTACCTTCAAAGTTTAAATTTATCTGTGTCTTTACATAAAATTCTGTGGTTTTCTACCTTATCAGAAGTATGAACTGGCATATTCCACTTTTTGTTTCTAATTTTAGATGAGAGCTGGAAGGAATAAGAATTGAGCAAGTCAACTCCTCTACAGTCTTACAGTTCCCAAAAATAATAAAAAAAGAAGTTTCAGATAGAAGACTTACTGTTAATTGCATCTTTTTCATTCCTTTGCCTATGTAGTATTTTTCTCTAAAATATATTCTGAAGTGCTTGACTCAATCTGACTTTAAAAGGTTTAAAGCAGTTTTTAAAGGTTAAAGCAGTACTGTAAGCATTACTGGGGAGCTGCTCCCAAAGCCAGTAAGGCTTTTAACTGGAACTGTTCCTCAAGGTTTGATTTCTATACCATCAAGAAATTATTATTTCTCTTGATAGGTAAAAGATGCTGCCATCAAGACACTGCTTTTCTTAGCACAGAAGTCACAATACTGAGCTTGGGACAGTATATTATAAGTCACAATCAATTTCCTTTTATCAAAGAGCAGATAAGAATCACTTCCAAAGCTTCTTTTCCATTCTAGCATGGCAACACAGAATGGAAATTCTTTTAAAAGACCTTTCGTCCAATTTCTAGTTGCATATCATGTAATTAGACTGAAGTTAAGTGTATTTCTTTTAATGGCGCTTCAAAATTTGATATTCAGAATGATATTTCAAGATAATTTTACCTAGAGCAGACCAATAGGTAACATACAATATCCTTGTTTTGTGAGCCAGGTTGTTTTCCTTTACAGATGCACTGGTATCCCAGAAACTTCTTTCCAATATGTCAAAGGTTCCCAGTTTTCTTTCACCCAGTCAAAACCATTGACTTAAGTACAATTTTTCCTGCTTTTTTTTTTTTTTTTTTTTGTTTAAATTTTATTTCTTTTTCCCCAAGGGATGCTGCCATAGTGGTACATGCTGTGCTTACAATAATGAGCACCATAATACACCAAAAAGCGAGGGAAATGCAGGCTCAGTCAAAACCATCATTTTACTGAAAGAGATACTTGATGACATATTCAGCTCCACACAATAAACATGCTTAGAAAACCAAATTTACAGGTACCTGAATGGCAGGTACCTGTAAATTTGGAGGATTTGGAGGTACCTATGTGGAGGATTTGGAGTCTAGCAACAGGAACACAACTTCTTCAAAAGAATATTTGAGATCTTTGGGAAACAAAAAAATTTACTCATGAACATACTAGCTCCTAGTTCTACAGAAATGACCTGTGAACAGTGAAAAGGAAAAATTAGATAAAAGATACAATTTTTTTTATTACAAAAAATTTGTATTAAATTTTAATTATGATGTTTTTTCTTAAGTCTTCAAGTGTCTTTTATTCCTGAAAAAAAAATTTCCATATCAGCTTTTCTTCATGAAGGAAAAAAAAAGGAGAAAATTGAACACACACTAAAGATCTCCAAGAAACAATTTTTCTGAAGTTATAGTATGCAGGTATACTGCTGCATACTATAACTTCAGGAAGTTATAGCACTTTCTGAAGTACAGAAAGTACCACACACAGGTTAGGTCAGTTGGTGAAAGCATGGTGCTAATGATGCCAAGGTTGTTGGTTCAATCCCTGTATGGGCCGTTTGCTACAGAGTTGGACTTGATGATCCTTGTGGGTCCCTTCCAAATCAGAATACTCTTATTCTGTGAAATCTTCATCCTAAAGAGTTCTGAAGCTAACACAAGGAGAGAAAAGAAGCATCTCTTAAATCCCTTCTCGCCCCACTGCCTGTTTTCGTTTGTACACTGCTGTAATACCACAGTACTTCAACATGAGCTGTATGGTATTCTTGTTCCTTCTTGCAAAGTATTCCTGCTGTACCCATCACCTGGGTCATTCTGCATGCTAAATCACACTGTCTTCTACTTCCAAGTCTGTTCTCTGCAGAGATTTTACTCTGACATGGAAACTATTGTCAGTGGCCCATCTCAGGGATCAAGGAGATAAAGACTAAAGACTACAGATTAAAGCTGTACTGCCCTTGACAATATAAATTGACCATGTGAGGCAATATATTGCATTTGTTCACTCACATGTCAGTGTGCAATATTTCCAGCAGTCAGCAAACTCATCATGTTTTTAATGAAGTTCCCAGAATTTAGCATGAAACCAGCAAACCAGCAAAGGCTCAAATCCTTAAAATACTTTTCTACTTTTTCCCCAATAATCTCAATGGAAAAGCACTTGTAAGCCAAAAACCAAGCCTCCAGCTCTTTCTTTCACTTCCTCAAAGCTGGAGGCTTTGGCTGCTAGATTTGGGATTAAAGAACTGATTAGAAGTTTTTACCACTAAAAATATCCTCCAAAATTTCCCCACTGAGGTACTGAGCAGGTTTTTCAAAATTCGTTCCTTCACTGTTCTTTGCAAGGTGCAAAATTGCAATTCCAAAGCAATACTACTTGACGAGGCCGAAAGGGGCTTCATTGCTAAAAGCACTTATCAAAGACTCATTAATAATTATGTCCTTTCTGAGATAAAAAAAAAAAAAGTCAGTTTTCATTGCTGCAGCAATTGCATCTTGCATGATGTATGGGCAGAGTTTGTCTATGTTTTTACTCACAGCTATCACATTATGATTGAAATTGCAGCATAGGTATAACCTACGTGCTGCCTCTTCCCTGATTGTCTAACCTGTGTCCTGTTTCTTGATTTCTTTGGTTTTTTGGCTCATTATGTGATCACACATTAATTCTTTGTTCCTTATTTACTTTAACTTTCAGAGGGTGACACAAGCTACACTAGATCCCACAGAGACATTTCCCCACACCATGCCCTCTCTACTCCAGCTGAGGTCTGCCATGGTGATGCCTGAACAAAACATTTTAGCTCCATACTGAGGCACTTGAAATGGAGCAAGAAGTAGAACAAAGTTGTCTGAAAGGATAATTTCCTTTTCATAAGGAGCCTGAAAAGAATAGAAAGTCAACAGGGAATAGGAACAAGAATAGTAGTAGTAATTGGAGTGGGCATAGGAAAGTGAAAAAAAGGTAGGCAGGAGAGACTTCCAGCTAAACCTTCTGTGGGAAAGGGACTGCCTTCCTTTATAACATGTTTGTACAGCACTTGCCATGGAGGTGATCAATCTGATGCTCTGCAGGTGCTATTAAGTATGCAGTGTACATCCCTCACTGCCAGTTCATAGGTGATGAAGTCTTGCTTCAATGCCCTTCCACAGCTTTGGTGGTTCAGATTGAGATGTTCTTTTTCTTCAGTGTTGACAGAGTTCAAACAGAAAAAGACAAGAATAACACAGCCAGAGGGGGAACAAGGAAAATGTACAAAGATCTTAAGTGGGACATTTAGCACAAGATGTTGTTTATTGTGGCTATTTGGCTGAGGGGTGAAGAGAATGTAAGACTAATCTGTTCTGTAGGTTTTTGTTAAGTTATTAGCTTAGATGCTATGATTTTGATGACACAGTTATGTGAGTGAAGGCAATTTTCAGACTGTAATGAGTATGCCAACCAGTGCAATGGTATCTAAGTGAAGCCACTCATTCAGAATAACCTGTGCTTATTCCTGCTCATCTGAACTGCTATTAATACTGAACCATAAAAATAATCTCCTTACCAAAAAAAAAGGTAGAGGAAAAAAACCACAAGAAAGAAAGAAAGAGAGAGAGAGAGAAAGAAAAAATAGCATCGATATGGCATGATGATAAGCTTCTCTTGAAAAGAAAGGTACCTGTTAATTAGGCAGGCATAGGTGAAATATGGTAGGATGTCACTGATTCCTGACAGAGGGGAGAAGAGGGGCCCAAAAGACTTCAAAATATGATAAGTTCATTTTCTTCTGCACATTTAATGTCTGAATAATTTCTAGCTTGGGGATAGATGTCAGAGAAATGCCTCTGAAGTCCAGGGAGAAACCATCCTGGGTTTCTGACTTGTGCAAATTTGCTGCCCTTGCTGTAAGGTACTGTCCAGCTTCCCTGGGAGGTAGGTATTTGCTGTTCACCTAAGGATCAGAAAAGTTGCTCTTTCCACTGAGAGTTTAATGGGTTTATTTTCTTCAGATCAGATTGAACAAATGTGACTGACAGAGCCACTGAGTGCATGCACACCTGTATAGAACCTATTTGTTCTGCTCTTCCTTCTCTAATATCACTTATTCTTTTTGATCAACAGCATAAAATGCCAAAAAAGATTTTTTCCATATTGTATTTTTTCAAATACAATACAATATTGTATTTTTTTTTTTAAATCAAATGATTGCTGCAGCAGTGAGGAATATTTACAACTGAGGCTTGTTTTTCTCTACACAATGGCAAAAATCAACCTTTAATTCAATTTTCTTCTCATGTTTTTATAAAATCTGCTGCCAGAAAACAGTCCAAGGAGTCTTAGACAAGTTGCTTTTAAGACTTGTTACTACAGAGATCAGGAAAATAGGATCAAAGATATTTTCACTTTTTTCTAGGCTATCACTGCCCTACACCAGATTTTATCTTTCCTTTGCCCCATATTTCACATTTGTCTTCTATTTCTGTAAATAAACCATCTTTAAAATACAAGTCTCTGTTTGGAAGTTTTTATTCCATCTACTCTCATCTCTATTTTCTAATTTTCTGGCTGAGTAACAAAGCGATTAAATCATTTTATTCACAAGTAAAAGGTAAATTGCTAATGCAAAATTAATCTCATTTTTAGACTTAAGGTTTAGGAATATCAAAGCAGAAGCCACGGTGAAGAACAAGCTAACGAGGAAATTCAAAATTGCCACAAATGCACCAGAAAAGCACAGAAATAATTTTAACCATAGTCATTGTTAATGACTTGAACAGTATCTTCTTGACCTCATGCTTCCCATGCTTTCCCTCATGCTTTGACACCTTCAAAACACCAACAGACTTCAATGACATCAATAATTTACCTTTTTCTTCTCATCACCTGCAGAGCTAAAGAAACCAAGAGCTATCACAAAATGAGCTTTCAATCCAAGGCATTAAAATCCAAGCCCACAAGTACAGGGTGATAAGAGATCCTTTCAGGTCAACCCCTAGACATCTAATATTGCTTTCTGTGGGGTTTAGAGCAGCTCAGGATTTCTGAGGCCTCTCTTAGGTTGCATAAGTGAAGGATTTATGTCCATGTCATCCATTTACAAACCTCTCAGGGGCATTGAAATATGTGGGATTAAGAGAGATGTTTCAATATGGAGTTGATATGCAAAATGGTGAAAAAGACATAGTACAATGAATATATACATATAAAACCTACTTAAACAACAAACATGCAAACTTGAAAAAAATATACTTCATGGCAGTAAGAAAGTAGGAGAAAAGAGAAAAAATATAAGGATGACTAATGCCCTTAGACACTCAATATAGAAAAGATATTGTCCTCATATACATTCTTATTTATCTTCACCCTCCTGCAGTTGGTGTATTACCTCCTTACACACAGCAGTTTCTTTCTGTCATGGAGGCAATTCATTCCTATCCTGTCAGGCTCACTTTTTCTTTCCTAGTGTCTCAAGACACTAGTTGCTGTCAAAGCAGTAACAAAAAGAGCCCAAGAGGTTTTTTTGCTGACACCTCCTGAAGGGTAGAATCATCATGTCAGATATATATTTGGGGTTAGGAAGACCAGCTACTGTTATATGACCTCATCCAGCCAGAGCTTTCTCTAAACCGTTGTCAAAAAAATGTTTATGATTCCCAGCCTGCCAGGAGAAACACTGTTCTCTCAAGCCCAGCTAACTTATTTTTGATTATCTCCTTATTAAAGAAAAAGATTGTGCTTCATAAAGCAGTCCTAGATGTTGCAGAATTACTGCTTGAAAAACAGAAATTGGAAAAAGTAATTTTTATTTCAATATTGGTATCCTATGCCTTATGAGTCATTGTAATGATTCCCTGCTGCCTTCTGTGCTTAAACAAGTTAGCCATTTTCAAAGCTGTTAACTAAAGTCACAGTGGAATAAAAAACACTTCTGCAGAAATCCACAAAATACAGCTAAAGAAGACCCTTAGCTGGCCTGTACTAACCTCTCTTAGAGCAAATTTTGGAACCATTTGGTTTTGGAACCATGCAGAACTGTAGCAGCATTTCTGGCTAAATAATCTTGCATTATTACATTGGTCCACTTGTTTCTTTCCTTTTTAAAACACATTTTCACCTTTGTTATTAAGGCACACAATTCAACATCGCAATCCTGATAAAAATTGTGTGGGTGAACAGTTCCACGGGCCAATGGAGACAGTAAGTCCTGATTCCCAAGATTTGTGTGAAGGAGGTATCCTCACAATTAAAGAAACAAAGAAAAAAAAAAACCCAAGCCACCACACTTTGTTTCCATCTACCCTTTCTCAACTGTGTATTGCTTTACCTGTAGTGTTTTTTCATTGTATCAACACTGACTCTCCATACATGGGGAAAGTAGCATTGTATACAAAAGGTATTTTCCCCCCTCTTCAAAAAAAACTTATTTAAGTCTAGTGAGCTCAAGATTATGTCAGGTTGTGTTTGGGCTTTTATTTTAAACCAAAATAAGTAAAAAAGGTAAATTCAACACATTACTCTCATGAGTGGATATTCATCAGTGAATATCTGCAGTGAAATTTGCTTTTGAAAAGAGAACACCAGGGACCAACTCAAACCACCCTAACTGAAACCAGGCTGATTTTGGTTTTCTGCTAACCCAAGCTGCACACATACACTTTGCAATTTGCAAGTACAATTCACTGCAGCTGTAGAATAAATCAATCTGAAAATACATATATACATCAATAATAGTGGTTTAATATTACCAGTGAGAAATCTTGACAACTCAGAAGACTTAAAGACTCTGAGTCAAGGCAAATTCCAGTAGTTTCAGTATTTGAAATTTACTCGGTTTCATTCAACAACATCTTTTTAATAACATTTGGTATTGTGTGCCTCTCTCTCTCTCACTAGATGTATGTGTTTATATGTACAGACAAAGATATACAAACTAACATTTTTTTAATACTTAAATTGTAAACCAAGCATATCTTTGTGTAAGTTAGCTACCCAGAATTAAAAGATAAATACTCCGCAGTCCATTAATTGCATCACTAAAGCTAGTTAACATTTTGAGGCATAAATGGACATAGGTTTATTTAGTTTGCTATATACTACCCAGAACAGCTGCAAACACGTGCCTTTTTATGGGAGTTCAGGATTCAATGTGGTTCAAACACTTGGCATTTGCTTTTTACAGTTGGTATTGTTCAGGCCATACTTCCTGGCACATCCCCCATTTCAAGTTGCGAAGAGGGTGGTGGAAGAATGAGAAACCTTGGAACCATGTATTTTCTAAAGTAATACAAAAGATTCACTTTGGGTATTCCATCACACAGTGGGGTTTTGTCACATTTTACCTATTAGCCAGCTTTCCTCCTTCAAATCTGCTTTATTATGATATAATCAGAGTTGAAAATTGAACAATAAATAGCCTGTATGCACTTGTTTAATTGCGCCAGTATTAATGGATGTTTTCATAATTGATATCAAAAAATAAAAATGTTTTCCAGCTAGGTGTTTGTATACAGAGAGAAAGAATTCTGCACTTTGCAAATAGGACTGCTTTAAGGAATTGAATTAGTTTCCTACATAGTTATGTAGGAATCCCTCTATTCTATATCCATATCAAATCTGCAGGAAAGGCAATAATTGCAACCAGGTTTATTTGAATCTGTGTGCCAGCTAGAAAGCTGCACGGGAAGAACCATGCAGCTACCAAATGTATTTGTGTGCCACAGCAGTTCAGTAGCCCATGGCACAGCTGCTTGCAGGGGAGAGGCCAGAGCACTTACTACAGATACACCACGAGCTGTGTGACTGACTGAAGCAGAACTCAGAACTTCCTCAGTTTGTTTAATGCAGAACTATCTCTCAAGTCTTTTCTGTCTTTCATAGCATCCCCTTCTTGCAAACTCTCTGTGCCATGTGCGTATCTGCTTCTGAGACAAGGCAATGCAAAGATTTCAGGCTGAGTTTCTTCGCAGACATCACATCTACTGACTGATCTGCTGACTATACTACATGTCTGATTGTGATTCTCCTCTGCTTTTCACCTTCACTAGCCCTCAGTTGCAGTGCGAGTTAGTTTTACTTCCAGGATTACAGACTGCACTCCAGATGTTGTACTCCATTCTTTTCCAAGGGCATTCATTTGTTATCCATCGTATTTTCCTCTCAGTAAATAATTTAGATGGAATCACTGAGTGAATTTTCAAAGCACTATTCTGAATATCACACAATGGCATTACTCACACAATGTCTTATAGAACTAAACATTTCCATTCTGAAGGTTAAATTTGATTTGTGAGCTGTGCATTGCAAAACTGAGCTACTTGTAGGAAAGTCAGGTTGATAAGAAGCCTCAATTTGACTTGAATCTGAAGCTAGTTCTAGGAAAAGGAATTCAAAAGACATTGCCAAAACCTGCAAGGTCACATTATTCTGTCAGTGCTTAAAGTTTCTATTAGTACTCTACTAGAACAGTCTAAAGAATTTTAAGAAAGGTTAAATTATTTTTAAAAATCTCTTGAAGATAACTACAAATAGATTAGACAATTAGGCATTTAACACCAACCACAAATTTTTGCTTATTATGGCTGTGCCATCCATTATCTCATCCAGACAGGAAAGGATGCAATAAATAGCCTTATCAACAATGTATCCCTGATATCTTTAATCTTTCTTATTGTATTAGTTTTGCATGGCAAGGTTTTGGCAGCAGGGAGGTTACAGGGGTATTTTTTGTGAGAAGCTGCTAAAAGCTTTCCCCTACATCCAGCAGAGACAGTGCCAGATGGTTCCAAGAGGGACCTGCTGCTGACCATCAGCAACAGTGGCAGCGCTTATGGCTAAAATATTTAAGAAGGGGAAAAATTTACTGTGCAAGACCACTTGCAGACAGAGAAGAGAGGAGTGAGAACAGATAAGAGAGACAGCCCTGTTAACAGCAAGGTCAGTGAGGAAAGAGGGGCAGAAAGTGCTCCATGTGCCCAAGCATAGATTGTCTTGGAGCCTGTGATGAAGATCATGGAGAGCCAGGCAGCTCATGGAGGTCTACAATAAAGCAGAGATCCACCTGCAGCCCATGGACGACCCCCCACTGGAGCAGATTAATGCCTGAAGGAGGCTGTGACCCCATGGAAAGCCTATGCTAGAGCAGGCTTGCTAGCAGGTCATGTGGACCCATGGAGGGCTCATGCTAAAGAAGTCCTAAGGAACTGTGCCACATGAAAGGCACCCACGCTGGAGAAATTTGTGAGAACTGTAGCCTGTGGGAAGCTCAAACTCACATTACAGAAGTTTGTGGAGAACTGTCTCCTGTGAGAGGGAGCCCACATTGGAGGAAGGGTGGGCTGTGAGGAGAACCTCCAGTTCTTATCCCCCTGAGCTGCTTGGGAGAGCGAATAGATAGAGAAATTGGGAGTGAAGATGAAAACAGGAGGAAGGGAGAGGTTGGGGGGAGGTATTTTATGATTTTTTAAAATTTTCTCATTACAATACTCTGATTTGACTGGCAATAAATTAATTTCATCAAGTCTGTTTTGCCCACGGCAGCAATTGCTTAGTCATTTGTCCCTGTCCTTATCTTGAGCCAAGAGATTTTTTGTCTTTTTCTCTCTCCCCTGGCCAGCTGAAAAGGGAGAGTGATAGAGGGGTTTGGTGGGCACCTGGCACCCAGCGAATGTCAGACACACCACACTTAAAAGATCCTCTTATCTATAGTCTATTTGCTAAAATGGAGGTTTGCTCAGTGATGAGGCTTCCCAGATTGACATTAACAGTTCTCCAAAATGAATTTGATTGCAATGAACATTCTGGACTCTTGGATTCACCCAGTTAGCCCAGAAGCCACATCTGCTCATGAACTGGAGAATATGAGAATTAATTCCCACAAGAACAAAGCAAAGTAGAAGAAAGAAAATGGGCTTTTACTTTTCTGCTATTCAAACTATCATGCTGTAACAACATCTGAAACCCTCTGTGTTTCCCTGCCCTAGTCTTTCTACATACAAGAAGAAACTTTAGAATCATTAGTAAGAAGAGAGGTGGTGACTCAGGACTTGAAGGCCTACCAACAACTACCTAAATTGAACATCTTCAGTAATCAGGTGGAAGTGCTTCAAACTAATTTTACTAATTTCACTAAATTGAAACTTTACCTTTTGTTACTCCATCTTATTAGTCAACATATTCTTGTGTGTGTTTTTTGAAGGTTAACTTCCACAAAGTTGCTTTCAATAAAGTGTCATTGGGTTCAAAACATGATTTACTGTACAATCCAATCTTCAGCTTGGGTTAAGGCTTTGGAAAAGCTCTTTTGGTAACTGTGACAGGAACAGGCATTTCACCTGTATCATGTTGCTTCCTTTGGCAAAGAATTAAAACTTGATACAGTGAAAAAATTAAAAACAGTAGATTGCAATTTGATCACTATTGTTCTATCTTCATCTACCTTGATAGCATTATAATAAATCAGATGAATAAAACACTTGGTCAACACTTTTTATTTGAAAAATCCATAGATGTGTATGAGACTGGTTCACTGTGCCAAATCCTAACATGGGTCATGAGCTCTGAAAGGTGTGTGTAACACCAGGCAAGAGTCCTGCAGGATACTTGGCTCTGCTTCTTAAAAGAATATCCAATATTGTTCTTAAAAGAATATCCAAATCCTCACACTGGGGAATTTTTCTGTAAGGGAACACATTTCCCACTGGTACTTACTAGTGTCAGTTGCCAAAAGGCTTGCTAGAGAACATAGGGAGACAACAAAAGAGCTCTGGCCTGGAAAGCAGAAGTCTACAACTGCCAGTATGGCATAGTGGTCTCAGTTAACTGATTAAAAAGAAAAACAGCACTGGATGGAAACTCCCCAAGCTCTTTCTTCATTGTAATGCAACACATTTTGCAGGTGCATCTAAACAGTTTAGTAACATCAAATTTTGAGTAACTCCATTAGAGTTTAGGGCCTGTAATACTTTGGGCTCACTAGGCACCTGTTTGTCAGCCATGCAGTCTGTTCTCTGCACCACAGAGATCTAGGTGTAGGGCAGCTTTAGTCAGCAAGCACATAAAGGGCTGGCACAATAGGGGATACAGCTTCTCTGTGTTGCTTACCTTAAGGGAATTGATGGCCAAGCAGTGGGATTGCTGTTGGTGGCACAGGGTTAATGGCTCTGATGCAAATTCAAGTATGTGTACAGGCATTGTAGGTTAAAATCAGTATAACTAAGACTCAGACTGATCTATAAATGCGTTATTCATAGGACAGCCTGGTATTATATTCACTTTGAAACAGCCCATTCTAAAACCAGAAACAAACCTATTTACAGAATAAAATTGGACAGACATAACTAAACAGAGGTATCAATAGAAAACTTTGGAAGACCTTTATATGCTGTGTTGTTTTCTTACATAAAAATTTTTCAGATACCACAATCTGCCTTTTAGGATTTTATAGTTTATATCCAGGAAAGCAATATGCTTGTTTTCATTGTCAGTTGTCAAAGCAGTTTGGGCTGAGCATGTCTTTTTACTGTTGACTTTGCATTTCTAATCTGGCATTTTAAAAAAAATTTTGGTTTTTATATTAAAGGATAGTGTAGTTCCCTAATAGTGAGGCTGTTGGAAGAAGACTAATGGAACTATTCATATTTAATAAAATAGCCATCCAGCTCTACTTTGATGGAAGGGGGATTACATATGACTTCTGTCTGAGAAGCTTTTAACACTCTTTCTTACTGTAAGTGCAAGAAAAGTTAATTATTTGAATATTATGCCATGAACAAAAAACCTTGTCCCGTTAACTGTGAAAGTGTGGAAAAGCATGTGGAATAAAAACTGAACTAAACACTCCAAAGAACAGTTTCCTAAAGGTCTCATAAAGTCACCCTTTATCCAACTGTCTTGATCAAATTGTCTCTCACTAATTTTTCTTTTGTTCCCTCAGTTGTGCTGCAGCTAGCACAAAATCGATTAAAACCAGAGATTAAAGAGAGTTCCAAACAAAGTATAAATTTTCAAAAATTGTGTTGCATATACTCAGCAGGCACCAATGAGACGGGGAAGAAGTCAACAATTTGTATAAACAAAAGGCACATAAGAAAATCATCATGCTGAAATATTGCAAACTAACAGCAGGCTAGAGTAAAACATCTGTATTTCTAGAGCTAATTTATTTCTTTTAGCATTACCTTTATAATCCTTCACCAAGTAGGATTATTTTCTCCTTTTTTTTTTTTTTTAGCATGACAAATATGTATTATAATCAGTTGGGTTAGATTAGTTTTTCTTTTTTTTCAGAGATAGATTTTCTCTCCCTGAATCTTCAACTGTGGCTGCAATAAGTTTCTTCAGAGAAAGAGAGATATTACAAAAGAAAGAGAGAGATTACAAAAAAGCGCTTGCCATCTTCCATTATTAAGCCATAAAGAAACAGAAAAAGGAAAAATAAAAACCCTTGGAGAAAGCTGTTCCCTGAGTTGATGGAAGAAGTGACAAGGTTTGTAAAACCTAATGTATGCTTAAGAGATAATGTCATGCACTGAGGGGGACAAGAAGCGATTTGGAGAAAGAAGGAATCAACTTGAATAGTCTCAAGGGGAATCAGACAAGACAGACTACTAAAAATCAGGCTTTAAATGTCCACAGATTAATTTAAGGGTGAAAATATTTGTGAAAAATGCTGATTAGGATCTTGTGAAAGACAGGTCATTAGGAAAAATGGCCTCAAGTGAACTGGCTAGACTTTTAGGACATTCTCTCTACAGCATAAAGAGTGGTCCATCTGATGTTCAGAAGAAGTGGCAAATGTAGGAGGAGACTGGCTTTCTCGAACAGGGACTAAGATCTAGCACAAACAAACCACATATAAGAGTTAGAATTAAGGCAGGAAGCAAAGAAATATAGAGGAATCTCCTGGCCATGCTGGGGTAGTGTTAGAAAAGCCGAAGATCAGCTGCAATTGAAATCAATGAGGAACATTGAAGGGCAAGAAGAAGCCCTTCTACCTCTGTACTAATGGCAAAATAAACAAAGAAGACAGGGACCTCAATGCTCAATAGGCAGGTGATTTGGTGACAGCAGATATATTTAAAGTGAAATACTCAACCCCTTCTTTGCATCAGTCCACAACTGAATCTCCCAGGACTCTGCCGAGAGAGAGATCAAGAAAGGGAGATACAATAGTGAAAATTGATGAAGTCTGGAATCTGTTTCAGAAATTCTTGATCCATATGCACTTCCCAGTACCAGAGAAATAAACTGAGACAAGAGCTGACTGCAAAGACAGTCTAGTCTGGAAGCTCACATGCCTTGTGAACAGAAGCTGAGGAAATAAGGCTTTTCTGGGGAAACCTGATAGCAGCCTCCTCCTGCCTGTAGGGGGATGAAGATGGGAGACCCAAGATCTTTACAGAGTTGTACTGTAGGATACCACGATATAATGATCCTGAATTGAAACAGAAGAAGTTTTATCTACATGGAAGGAAAAAAAAAGTCATTGAAAGGTTGCTGAAGGTTGACAAATGCTGCACAGTCTTCCCTGGAGGTATTCAAGACCTAGCTGTACCAAAGGCCTGACAAAGCCAGTCTGAAATCAGCACTGATCATGGTTTAGAGTGGGAAGCTGGATAGGATGACCTGTCAGGGGCCCTTGGCAGGGCCGCTGCTCAGCTGAATTTTGTTATTTTTAAGACTTGGTCCTAAACACTGATAAAATATAAAGAAATGTCCTCCCTATCACTGAACTTACACTTTGTGTGTACTAACAATTAAGCTAATGTAGGTTGTAGATAATTGATTTTATATGGATATTTAGGCATTATATGGATATTTAGACATTATTTGATATTCAGAGGTAAATTGCTTTTGAAGTTCTGGGCATTGCCTAATATAAGTAACCAGAATTATGCATTTTACAATATGTATATATGCTATTTTATTACAGTTACATGGAATACTTTATATATCTTCCTATATTTGCATAAAACTTAAAAATTTACTGTGAGATAAGTAACTGATCATCCTAAAAGTGGTGTAAAACTGGTAAAGATTAAAACACTGAACAAATAGGACTTATTTTTACCTTCTCTTTTAAGACTTCATCAAGCATACTAGCACTTGAATTTCACAAGATGCCCAAGGCTTTAGGAGCTCAGTATTATTTTAAGCCCTTGGGTTGGAAGACATTGATCCGAATTTATTGACATACTCAGGCAGATTACAGTGTCTCTTTTCCAACCACATAATGAAAATAACTGTGTGAATATTTTTTTTAAAAATGCTGTCCTGGAGATTCAGGCCCATGAGAGTACATCCTCATTTTTAAGAAATAAAGAGAAAAATTAACTCATTGACAACTGAAAACCAAGAATGTTTAGACAAACACTGGAAGAAAACAAATATCAACACATCAACACTGATATTGAGTTTACTGAGGTTTAAACTTCTTAAAGTCTCACTGAAATTATATTTTGCTAATCATGACTAAACCATGTTACAAATCCAGGAGGAACACGTTTGCCAAGCACAATTGCACACTGGCAAAAAACCTTTGTAATGGCAAACAAATAGAGCAATAGAGTATGAACTGAAGACATTTTCCAGACTTGCAATTATATAGGGTTTAAAGGCATTGAGGGGCCAGGGACTGCATACTTTATTATGATTGTAACTACCAACCACAAAAAAGATCAAGGAGACAAGGATATGTGTTTAGATGGGAGCAGCATGAGGGAACCAAAGCAGACAGCAGGGAAGAAGGACTGGTTTATGTTAAGGATAAACAACATGTAGGGCCCTATTTCTACTTTTGCTGATGCCCTTTGCAAGAGATAAAGTGTTATCTAATAACTTTCTATCCTACAGAACTGAAGGTCTGAGACAAGTCACTAACCTCAGTTTTAGATATTGACCTTAGTTTGAATGTACAAAGGCTAACTCCAGCTTTGGGATTCAGTATCCCACAGAAGTTCAGTCCCACAAGCAGAGGTGGAAGAAGGTGTTTCATGAAAGCTACCTTAATGCAGATTTCTGTAGTGAGCAGAGAACATTACATTGCAAGTGGGAAGGTGTACATGTCTGAGTATCATTCCATACCCTCTTTTTTTTTTTTTGGGAGCAATTTGTCTCCTGCAGATTTAAGCATCTTCCAGCCCTGCATCACACATTTTCAACAAGTTGAAGAACAGTACCTGGTGCTCCGAATTACAAGTAATTTCATGAAAGGATGGAAAATTTCAACATGCATATTTGCATTGATCTTTAAGACAACCAAGCATTTTTATTAAAAAAAACTTTAAAAAAAGACAGAGAAACACTCTAATTTCACCAAGCTTAAAAATCTGAATATTCCAAAACTAAAAGTACATTTCACTACATGTGCATTTTTTAAACTCTAAGGGTATAAACTGGAAAGCACTATGCATAATATTGTAAAAACTACCAGGATGTTTAGGAGCCTAAGGCTAATTCACTGTGCCATAAATTTATTGTAAATTAGTATGCGAACTCACAGCCTACTGAATTCCCATGTAGATAGACAGAGCAAATATTAGGAAGAATAATTTGTAAGGTAGACAGTCCCTATTTTTTACTATTTTTCTTGAATAAAGCCTTCTGTACTGGAATGCCTTGGCACACATATGGGAGGGAAATAAACCAGAGGTGGACTGTGCTGAGAAGAAAACAGATTGTGAAGGAGGACACTGGAATTCAGAAAAAAGGGATTGTGAGGGAACACATGGGAGAGAAAGTACAAATTAGATTCAGCACAAGAAGCAGAAGGATGTGAAAGTACAGAAAAATAAAAAAGATAAATAACACTAATAGTCAGGGAAGAATAAGTACAACAGCAAACACAAAAATCTATACTAGAGTGCAAACGAAAATTCCGATAAAGCGTGTCTGCAAATTTCCAAACACAAATCAGTGAATCCAGCATGCCCAGCTATAAAGCTGTGTATTTTCAAGGTAAGTATGCAGCTTCCTACATTTCATTAAGATGAGCTAAACTGCATGTATTTTTCTGGATCCCACTACAGACAGAGGAGCCCAGACCACATTTCCTCAGATGCACTGAGGTCCTCTCTCAAGGAGCCATGCAGGAACTTTGGCATATCAGACAGAGCAGAGAGCATGTCCCAGCTGCAGTTCAAATGAGACCACAGCAATGCAGACCACCACAGGTTATCACCACACTGCCCTTAGTACAAATATCTGGCTTTAATCTGATCCACTGTCATGTTTAAAACAAAGCTTTTCATGACACTGAGAGGTTGTCTTTGATTTATCATCCCAACACAGGAAGAAAAATAAATATCTGAAATATTCCCCTGGGACAGACATTCATTTCCCATTAGCTCCTAGGGACCAAACCACTACCCAGCCTCAATGCAAACATACTCTCACACCCACTCTACCATCACTGATTGTTTATTCCCCAATTTTGATAACACTTGCTTTCTTTTCACCGCTCTGTATTTTTTTTTTTGACTCAGTCTGACACACACCTAGCTGTCTTTTTTGTTCCTCACCTTGTTTTATTTAATCTTCCTCTTTTAATTCCTTCATATTCTTCCCTATCCTTTTGGTTCTCCTTGTCTCTTGGGTCCCACATGAGCAGTCCCTTCAAGGCACAGAAGCCCACAGTTATTTCACTTGTGGGCTGATGGTGCCAGCCTTGGCATAAACAGCTGATTTGGGAAAATATGTATTTGCAACTCCTGAACTGGATTTATTGCAACACACGAAGAATAAATATGTCAAGTACTTTGCCAAGGGTGTCTTGGTTTTGCAAGACAGGTGTCTGTTAGGGAAGGCAGAGAAGCCTCCCTTGGAATGGAGAATATAAACCCCCTCCCTCTGGATTATTAGAATTTTGAAATTAAGGGGCTCTCAGGCAAAGATATGGGGATAGGAATAACAGTTCTTTACTAGTATGTATAATAAAACAAACAAACAAACAACAACAACTACGGCATTACCAACAAACAGAACCCGAACCCAGTGACGCCGCTCGGCTGCGGCACTGTCCCTGTGGTGCAGTTACGGTCACGGCCGGCAGGGGCGCTGGCAGCTCCCGGTGCTCAGGGCAGGTGCGGTGATCCCCACGCGGCTGCAGGGGGCGCTCCGGCGCGGGCTCGGGCAGCACGCGGCGATGGCGGCTTTGTCCCAGATGGGGAGGGATGGAAGAGAGGCTTTGCTTCACAAACCCCTGTGGCAGTGATCCCAGTGCCCCTAGCAAGACTTTTCAGAAGCAGCAGACTGGAAACGGCAGGAAATGAGCCAGAATCTTAGGGCAGTGAACGAGAATGTCCCAAAAACTCCACAGCAAACAGCTGGGGCCGGCGGGGTGTCTTGGTAGGGCAGGGGAATATGGGGTCTAGCAGTAGAAGAGAGTTCCTCGCTGGGTCAAGGTGGTGGCAGGAGGAAGAAACAGTAGGAACAGAGTCTTGCAGTGATGGTGAAAAACTCTCTCAGCTGCTTGTAAAAGAGAACGAGTGACTTAGGAACTGCCCCTTGCCCCAGATCTTCTGGTATCTCCTCCCCCACCCCGGCAACTGGGACTACAGGTGTGGTGCTCAAGCCATCAATTCTATTAGCAGCTCAGAGGGAAGAAAATTCTACAAAAATGGTGAGTAGAGAACAGGAAAGAAAGGAAAAAAAGACAAAAGCTAACCCCCAACAAGGGGTTACTGCCTGTTTAAGCTTTTATATAGGTTCTAGGATTTATGTGGTTTTAAGAAGTTCACTTGTCTGGTGTACAAATAGTACACTTTCTTCATCAAACCAGTAGAAACAAATTCAATACTGTTGAATACTTGAGTATACATATACACACACGCACACAATCCCTTAAATCTAGAAGTACAGTTGTAGAAGTGAAGGAAGTATGTATTTAGAAGGCTTTATTGATTTCATCTGCTTGGTGAGCACACAGCATCTGCCAATAAATGAACTCCTAAAATCTTGTCCCAACATAAAACTTTGAGGGCAGGCTCTTCTGTCACCGTTTTTAACAGGACATCTTTTTTAGATTCCTCAGTGCTCGGTGTATTTCAATTGCTTTTCCACATGCAGCTGCGAGAGAACAATTCTGTGCCATGAGAGACAAGATGCAAGATCTCAGTGACTGGAAAGTTCTGTCCAAATTTTTCCTTTTTCCTTTGCTAAGGGTGCACCTGGACCAAAAAGCTGCCATTACTTACACACAGATTGCATAGTGCTGCTAATTAAACAAGTTGAAAGTCAGTGAAGGAGATCTGAATTTAAAACAAATTGAAGAATGTAATTTCTAACAGAATATATGTACACTTGATAATGACTTCAAGTGCTAAAAAAAAATAGACTGGAGTTAAGACATGCAGTTCTGTGTTTCTTTGCTTCCTCTTTATTTTTGTGTATGAATCTGAAGCAGAAGACAAATTCTGATATGCTGGTAGGAAGACAGCCTTCAGTTGTCTAATCGTCTAAGAAATTTCATGCCAGTAAGCATAAACATATCCCAGGTGGCTTTCACTGTGTTACTCTGCTCTAACAGGAGAGCAGTGCATTTTCCTCAGTTATACCTTTAGTTGCAAGCAAGCACCAGACCAAATATTCCTGTGATTGTGTCCAGATCAGCAGATGCCCAGGCTGGACAATGCCATTTTCAGACCAGTGCTAGGAAGGTCTGTGTGTTTCACTACATACCAGGCTCTTGCAGACAAAGCACCTTACTAGTCTTGGAGGTCTCTGCATCAAGACTCATGGTGCAGGGCTTTTTTGCTATCAAGTTAATCAGAATAAAACTGCACTGAAGAGCAACACCTCTAGAATAAGACTTGATAGGACTTTATAATCTCCTTGATGATAAGCCTTCCATCTCAGGTAGCTGTGTCCTTGTTTAGTCATCTTCATTCAGTCTTGTACCCTTCTTCAGACAGGGTATGTACTTTAATCTTATGATGAGAATAAACCATCAATCAGGCAGCTGTGGAAAAGGCAGCCACCACCAGAAGCAGCTCCTAGCACTCTGGAAAATGCATATAGAAAGACTTTATGGAACATATAGTTTGGGTCAGCTGCATTGGAGAAGGTGAGAGGGAACAAAAACATCTACTAGGGATATAGATATTAAATCTTGTAGAAGAGAATGAGGAGTATCTAAGCCAGAGCTACTTGAAAGCAGAAGCTGGTAGTGGCAAGAGAACATACGGCTTTGAGCTAGTTTTATTTGTGAATTAAGTCTCTAACAATGTGAGCAGTGACACTCTTGTACAGCATCTAACCAGCAGAGTATGTAGAGGCAAGAGTAAAACCAACTGTAAAATGGAGTGTCACATAAGAAGGAAGAAGTGTCACATAAGAAGGAAGAGAATTTATCTTCTGCCATTCAGTGGCTCAGAAACTTCACTGTGGCTGCTTTTGTTAGTTTTCCAAAGTACATCAGTTGGTCTTCTCTGCTGCCAAATTCTCTCATTGACTGCCTCCTTCCACCACTATCCAGCAAGACCCTCTTTATATCCTCCCACTCTTCAATCCAACCCTGCTGACTTCAGCTCAGCTGCATTGGTGAGCTGGCATCTGCTTTCAGTGCTCTCTTTTGACGAGAGAGCTGTTCGATCTCTCCAAACTTTGCCATTTGCTGATGATAAAAGGAGCACCAGTTCAGGTTTTTGGCAAAACCCTGTGTTCCAAAATAAACTTCCTTTATGCATGGTATGCTCCAGTGTTTGAGGAAATCCCATAAATATGCTGACTTACTCCAGTATAAAAAACATCTTTCTGAGCAAGTGTCTGCAATTTGTTTAAATTAACTGAATCCTGCAAACTAAGTTTTTGGAATTTCTGGTTCATTTATCTGTTAATTTCCCTCCCTACACACAAAACTGACAAATTTTTTTTGTCTTTACCCTCATTTGCTTCCCTTTCCCATTTTTCTTCTATAACACTTTCCCCTGAAACA
Organism: Leptocoma aspasia; assembly: GCA_013399835.1. Lineage (NCBI taxonomy): Eukaryota > Metazoa > Chordata > Aves > Passeriformes > Nectariniidae > Leptocoma > Leptocoma aspasia. Next base: position 209,337 of record VXAX01003095.1, read on the forward strand.
AATATTTCTCATCTGCTCTCTTTTTCCTCTCTCTCTCTCTCTCACTTGTTCCAGTTTTTAGGATGCCTCTTACCTGCTTCCACCCCTTGATTTCTCTGTTTAATATCTCATTCTCTTCTGGCTTAAACATATCACTCCCCATATCACACAGTGAGTATGATTAAATAACTCATTTTTAGTTCCTGCCTACTGTCTCTCCTGTGACCCTGCTGATCGCACAATTACTTTGTATGACCTTGTTCATTTTTTATGAAATACACACTTTATAATCCCTTCCCCAGTTCCAGGTCAGGGTCTCTGAAGTCTGCCCTCTGTTTCTTGAGCTTCACCGAAACAGTCTTTGGCAAGCACTTCCATCAAACCTAAGATGCAAGACTATGATTTTTCTTATTCCATACTTTATAAGCACTTTCAACACCAACTGTTTCTTTTCTTGAAATTGTTTGTTGGGTTTTTTAAAACATTGGCTTCTACATTGGCAAGATTAGTAAGTAACAACTAATAGAACATTTTCTTTGTAAAATTAATTAAAATTTACTTGGATTTCCTTAAACAACTATCTGTGGCCCTGTCTCCTTTGCCAGATACACAAATAATACTTGGGTGTTCTCCTTGGGTGTGCATCCTAAAGAGAATATTGGTCTAAAGGGAAAAATAAAATAGGCCTGATCTTTGCTTGTATTCTGATCTTTCAGAGAACCAAGGGGTTGATTATTAACCAAGGGGTTAATATCTTTTCCTATTTATGAATTCGCTAAGCAGTACGAAGAATCCTCTTATCTGTACTTCATTAAAAGTATTCTCAAATTGCTTCAGTAAATAATCTTGATCTTGTAAATACTTTCAGCCTTCTCTATTAAAACAAGTGCTACAATACAAGATGTAACCTTCTAAATTAACTTGTAGAACTAGCACAACTTTTAAAGCACAATGTGCAGCTGGTTGCAATACACATTTTCTGTGATATAAATTGTATTAAGCTTTCAAACAGGGTCCAAAAATAATACCTTTTAATTTACATAACCCACCAAATATGAACCATTACATACAGATTCTTAATTCCAATATGCAGTTATTAATATTTCTATGAATACGCAAGGATTTAAAATGAACACTCAGATTTTCATGAACATGAGCACAAATAAGTCTGGTTTTGAACAAGCTGTAGAAAAATACCCATTGGCTGTTCAAACCCACTACTTGGGATAAAAAAAAAATTACTTTAATTTTTTGTATTATAGAACTCCAGATGTCAAGTGATTAAGAAAAAATACATTTTCTGTAATATAAAACTATACAATATGCTGGTAGAGCACTTAGCACAGCAGGGTTGCCATCTCTTGTGGTCTGTGAGCACTGCCCTAGGAAATATGATTAACAAATTGGAGTTCAACTGCTGAACTCATGTTACTGCTTTTTGTTTAGCACACCATGGATTGAAATAGGAGGAAGATGCACATTTATCACTGTTATATGACAACACACTATTTGTTTTAACTAAGAGAGAGGTAGAAGTATCATATTTAAACTCATTTATATTTGTGACAATTTTAAAATTGAATCAGGAGCAACCTTACTACAATCGTGATGGAAACAGTTTTGCAGCAGTTTTCTTCACTTCTAGAATTATAAACAAACAAAAAATCCATTTTACCAAAATTTTGATCAAGTTCTGTATCAAACTTTACCACAATTTTTCACAGAGTTATTTAGATTGAAAAGAACTTTCAAGTGCCATCTAATCTCCCTTTATGCTCAAAGTAAGGCTGACTTCACAGTCAAGTAAAGCTACCAGAGCCTTGCCCAGTCAAGGTCTTAAGAGTTCCAAAGCCTCACCAGATGACTTGTTCCAGTGTTTGACCACTGTCATAGTGAAAGTTTTGCTTTATAACCTATGATTTTCCTTGCAGTTTGCAACAACTAATCATTGTCCTTTCAATGTCTTGTGCACCTACCTCAGAGAAGACCCTGTCTTCCATCTTCTCTAACAAGACTCCTACAGGTAACAGAAGATCCCCTCAAATGTCTTCTCCAGGATAAACAGTCCCAGGGCCTTCAGTCTTCTTCTCAGTATGTCACATTGTCCAGCCCCTTCACTGCTCTGGCAGCTGTCCACTGGACTGGCTCCACTTTGTTAGTCTCTACTAGTGGGAAGAGGCAGAACCAGGAATAGTACTTTCAACACACAAGTGCTGGAGAATAGGGAACAGTCCCTTCCCTCAACAAAGCAGTTACATCCTGGCCAGCACAGCCTCCTACATGATCAGTGAGCATGCAGCAAATTCTCACAAGAGCATGCAGCAAGTTCTCCAGATTCATCTGCACCTGTACTATTGTACATATAGACTTATTCCCTCCCAGTCAGGTGGTTTTACTAGACTTACCAGTTTTCTGCCAATGCACTCCCCTACCCTTTTGAGGTCCCCTTGGGTGGCAGCCCTCTGCAAGTCTCATGACAATACATTTAGCCTTGCTATCCATTAATCATTTGAGGCATTTTTGTATTTAGCATTATTACGCTGCATTATGACTTTGTACAGAAGTTAGAACAAAACTATTTTTCCATACCTAAGAAACCTGGTTTTGTTATTAATCATCTTGACAAAGCTATTAAGGATGTTTCTAATATTACCAAAAATCAGCATTCTTTGACAAAACTGTTCTGACAGAAAAACATAATCTCTTCTTTGGATTAACACTTACATATAATAGTCTAAGTCCTATTTTTAGCAAGATTTGGGATTTTGAGATGAGTGCCTGTCAGGAAGCTGTACGCTGGAGGGAAATGAAGATGGTTAAGAGCCTTGAGGGGAAGCTGTAGGAGGAGTGGCTCAGGTCACTTGGTCTGTTCTGCCTGGAGAAGAGGAGACTGAGGAGGGACCCCACTGCAGTCTACAATTTCCTTGTGAGGCAAAAGCAAGGGGAAGCACAGATCTCTGCTCTGTGGTGACCAGTGGCAGAACTTGAGGCCTGAAGTTTTGTCAGGGGAGGTTTTGGTTGGATATCAGAAAAGTATTCTTCCCCCAGAGGGTGGTTGGGCACTGAACAGGCTCCGCAGGAAGTTGTCACAGCACCAAGTCTGACAGAGTTCAAGAGGCATTGCTCTCAGGCATGTGGTGGGACTCTTGGGGATGTCCTGTGCTGAGCCAAGATTTGGACTCAATCCTTGTGGGTCCCTCCCAGCTCAGGATATTCTGTGATTCTGTATCAGAAGGACAACTGCAAAACCTGAAGAAATTTCCAAAGAATCTCTGATTGAGGATCTAATGCTTATGTTTCTAATGTAAGAAATGCAGATTCCTCTTCCCCACTCTGCCAGTAGGAACAGTGCTGCAGATCCTCTAAAGTTGCTGAAATAGGACAAAGCAAAACAAGCTTTAAAGTATCATCCCAAAGAGGACATGTCCCCTGTACGAAATGTATAATAATCTGTTCGATGTTTGTCAAAATTTTGGAAGTGATCTTCTTTCATAACTTTATTCTATGAAAGAACACAGAAGATAAGCGTGATTTTTATAGGCTTATTAAGTTTAAGCAATTTTATTCAATTTTATTCCATTTCCATTTAATTCCATTTTATATGGAAAGTGCAAATGAATGAGAGATTTCTGATTTTCTGATTTTAGAGCATTCATAATACAGGTATGACCTAGATGAAATAAGCTTTCCCTTGTGGTAAATTCAGTGGGATTTAACATGTGCTGATCTCAGAAGTGCCATTACTTTCCCATAAAAGAGCTCCAGCTAAACGTGTGGTGAAGCAGCTAAGCCAGGTTCTATACTGATTATCATAGTTGTTGAAGGAATTGTTATTAAATGTAAATTGATTTCCCTATTCAATTTGACAGATACAGAGAGTAATTGGTATTATCTATTTTTTCAAGCTTCCATACTCTCCAATAGAGTGCTACTCATTCCCTCTAAAGCCCTTCACATGTTACAAAGGCAGGAAAGGGCCCTCAGAAGACGATCTGTTTACATCAGCCTTGTAGAGAACAGAGCTTTTTTGATGAGAAAGGTGGGAAATGCATCAGCACTTTATTATAGCAGGGTTATGATAAAGAACTTTCATTCAAGTAGAAATCTATAAAATGCCTGACGAATTCAATAATTACTAACTTCTGTTGCCAGGGTAAATGGCAGCATGTTTCTTTCTGGTTAAAGGTGTAAAATAAGGAAACCAAACATCCAAATTGCCAGGCAATGCTCAACTAAAATAAAGGACTTTTCACATATATTTTCACTTGACAGATCATAAAAGAGAAAATTGGTCCACTAAAAAGTGATAGGAGGGAATTGGCAACAAGGATGAAGATGGCAGATTTGTTAAACAATTATTTTGCACCAAACTTTCCAGAGAACAAAGGAGAAAGAGCTTTGCTTTCTCTTCACAGGACACTCCAGAGGACTGGAAAACAGGAAACCTACAACTGCTATTGAATGAAAAAAAGCCTCAAAGTGTATTATGGCAAACAAATTACAGCCTGGTTAGCATCGTTAAGGAAAAAGGGTATAGGTGAAGAAATTATATGAAGGACATTTAATGAAGACTTTCATGTGAATAATTTGATTCTAAATGTCCATTGTGGATCCTTAAGAGTCCTGCTTAAACTAACTAGCTTTCATTCTTAAGAGATAATATTGCTTCAGCAGGAATAAGGGAACTGCAGTGTTTCATACACTTATATTTTCAAAGAGTAATAAGATTCCACACTGAAAATAATTGAATCAGGCAGAGAGTTATGGTACACAGGTTAAAATAATAGATTTAGGATAGAAAATTAGCTCAAAAATAGGAAACAGTGAAGAGGTAATAAGAGGTGTGAAAGAAAAGAGTTTGCTAGTGAGGTACCTCAGAGGTCAGGTAGCTTTTAAATAATGCATGTGAACAATTTAGATAAGAGGAAATCTCACCTTTTCTGTGCCTGCTGCAGTTGTTTTATCCACAGGGACTGGACAAGAACAGAATATACAATGGAGACCCAGGACATACAGAGAAGAGGTGAAGGTTGGTCTTAGTTTGTTGACAAAATAAAAATAGTAAATGCCACACCACCTTGATTATGCAAAGGTATACAAGGATATCATGTTTGCTCCAGACAATCAGGAGTGCAGCTAATGGGAGAGCTGAGACAGCTTGCTTGCAAGCCTTCAATTAACAGAAGCAAGTCAAGTACTGTGGTAGTTACTCAAGTTAAGATTTATTATAACTATGCTACAAGATAACACTTGCCAGTTTTTTCATCAGTATATGGACATGAGCAGCCATAAATTCAGGTCCTCAAAACCTGTGCTGAGGGAGAAGGGAGAGAAAAGATAATGAGCTCCAGATGGAACCCCTAGGAGCTCATGTGCTCCCTATATGAAATATACTTGCAGCAGAGATGAGGTTAGAACAAGGTTGGGTTACCCAGCCTTCCCCAGCTTTATAATGTTGGTCTTCAGAAGACTCCTGACAGCATTTGTCTGAGCAGAACATTCTTTACTTTCCTGTAGAAGCTAATTCAGGCACAGAAGCCTTAGAAAAACATGGGGAAAAAGAGCCCAGTAACTTAACAAAACGCACATCAATATCTATAGGCAGTATGGTGGGAGGTGGGAAGTATGAGGAGGGAGGACATGCTGCTGCTCTCTTTTAAGGCTTTTACTGGAACCTTCTGGTGGAACAAGAGCTTCAGATTGAATTTTTGAGGCTAAAGTCCTGCAGGAATAATTAGCTGTTAAATTTCTGTTGACTTGCTGGTCGACAGTGCCACCTACATTGACATATCATGGTCAGCTTGAATTCTTCTCTAAAAACAGAGATTCAGGATGAATTCACTCCCCTTATGAAGGCAAAGCGACTTTGAAGCAACATCAGTTTAATCGGAGAGGAGATGAAGCAGGCTGTGCAGACTCAGATAGGTGTAGTTCATACTGAGGAATGAACAGAGAGGCATTCAGCCCAGAGAAATGCTGGATTCTTTCCTGTCATGTTTTAGCAATGTTATTCCCAATTTAGTGTTCCCATTGAAACACGCTAAACCATGTGCTGTTCAATGACTCCCTGCTTCCTCTTCTTCTTCCCCATTCAGCAGGCTGGAGACGGCAAGTGGAAACACAAAAGGTAAAGATCACAGGTTGAGATAAAATCAGTTTATTGGAAATAGTAATGAAATAAGAAAAAAACCAGTACCAGCAACAATATTATATAACGGAGTGTACAAGAGAGGCAAATGGTACACACATGAATGTACACCATGTGGAAAACCAGCAATACATGAATCACAGCCATGCTACCCTGACCAAGAAGAGACCCCTTCCCCTGTCTCTGAAAAATGATGTGAGGTGTTATAGGATAACCTCCAGGTCCTAGCCATGCCCTCTCCTGCCCACAGCAAAAATTAACCCTGTCCAAGCTGGAACCAGAACACTTCTGCATTAACTTGCTAATTTAAAGAAGAAGCCTGAGGATTTCTTTAGGCAAGGCACAGAAAAATCTGAACTCTGCTTATGCCCTTTTTTCAGAGTCTTAAAACCGGGAGGAAGTGTCTCAGTAATGCAGATTTGACACTTGTAGAAAGTCAAGGGTTCCGACTTGCATCAGAAACAGTGAAAACAGGGAAAACACTTCACCATGTATATAATGCTGACCAAGCTGTGTAAGCAGGTACTTTACAGCTGGAATTTTCACAAGGTTGTTACAGAAGAGAGATGAGATACAATGATTTATTAAAGAAGCATTCATGCCTTCAGTTTTCTCCCTCACCAATGAGGATATTTAAAATCTATTTAGTTTTCTAACTAGTGTTAGATCTGCAGTGTCTTTACAGTTCAGTTCAGAATTACCCAGCTTATATATTAAAGTTATCTTACTTATCCAACAGACACCCACTGGCTTCCATGGAAGGTTGGTCTGGGTGAGTACAATAATTTTCAGCAGACTATGGACCTTTGTATAAACTAGCTAAAAAATATTTTATTCAGTGTCATACTTCAGTGGATTTATGTAATTAACTTGATAATAGTGTTTTATATTTAAAAAAATTCTATTTCCCAGGGTGACAAATAATAATCTTATCTCTTATTTAGCAGTACTGAAAGGCCACACAGTATGTTTTCTGAGAAGAGCCATAAGAATATGTCTTCATGCTTAGTCTGTTCTCCAAGGCAAACAGAGACCTACCTCCTAGATTTTGGTAATTTTTGATGGCTTTGATGAAGGGTTCCTCGGTTTAATAAAAACAAGTAGCATTTCCTGTTTTCAAGCATGGTGGATTCAAACTAATAAAAACATTGTTTTATCCTCAGAACTTGTTCTAATCAATTGTCAGAAGAGGAGTTTAAAACAATTACTGTGCTTAGGCAAATTTTTGATATGTCAAAGTGACAGAAAAAGCAGCAGTTTCATAGCACCATGGGATTAAGGACGTTAAACAAAAATATCTTAACATGACTATTTCTACCATAGCTTCTTATGTTAGAAATAGCTGAGTGGAGAGAAAATGTCTCCTCCGAAATAGAGAGTAATTGCTGATATGTATTAGAACACTTTTCCCTCAAGTCATGTGTCATTGATTTCCTCTAAAATAAACAAGGATATTTGAATATTTTTCCTGAGGTTTGGAGACAGTTTCAAACAAGAAGGAGTGGCAGTAAATCATTGGCACTACTATCTTCTGCTGCTGAATATTCTTATTAATGGATACATGTATTTGTCAAAGAAATGAGTGTGTAATAAGCTCATGCCACATACTTGGAGGCAAGTTTGAGCTGTAGATATTTTCCATGGAAATATATTAAGATTTGTACAAATGAAATATGAACAACAGAGCATGGGTGTTTACACATGCATGAAGTAAGAGCATGACAAAGGTTAAAAGAATAGTCTGTTCGGAGAAAGAGGAGAAGCCATTTCCTGAGATACTGCCCTCAGGAGTAAGACTGATGATTGTTAGTTGATATGAAGACCAGAATATCTGTACTCTGGTAAGGCCACAGCAGACGTGTCATCAGCAGGAGATCCTGCATCACAATAGCAGGACAGCAACAAGGCTGCAGTGCCTCTTATGCCATTCCTATTCCTTCTAAACCCTTGTGAACAGACGTATTCCTATCAGACAAGGCAAAAGCATTCCTGCCAGACAAGGGAAAAACCAGGGAAGGTTACTCCTCATTGTCCAAGATTCGTGAAAGTGCAAGCAGGTGGGATCCTTAAGCAAAAGATCATCCTCTAACAACTGCTGCCTCCTAAAAAATAGGAAATCTTGGTTCAAATATCAAGAACCAAAACATCTTGGTTGTGTATCAAGAACCACAATAATAAGTTTTGACTGAACAGTTAGCGTCCCTTGTCCTCTCTGTAACATTAATTATCTTGACTATAACATTTACAACATGTATTTTGTATTTCATGTACAGCAATGTGAATCAACAAAGTCTGAGAAAATGAATTGACAAAATACGTTCATTCACAGATTTTGTAAGCCAGTATTATATTTTGACTCAGAGAGAGTTCTGAAGAAACTTCTTCACCAAATCTAGTTATACCTGGGAACAGGTTTACCTGGTAAGTGGAGTGTCCTTCACTGAAAATATTTAGGACACAGCCTGGTGGGGTTCTGGGTTAAAGACTCCGAGACCTTGCTTTTAAGAGAATGCTGAACTGCACCATATCTGTAGATGCGCTCCAGTCTTGACTTGACTGTATTTTATTATTCCTTCATATGATCTCATTTTGGCTTTTATTACACAAGTTTCCAAGTGTGTTTAGATTATTTTAGCCAGATGCTATGTACATCATATTGGATAAAGTACCTGGAATTAGTTAAAAGAGTAAAATACGGATGGGGTTTGAGATGGGAGCTTTGGATAATACTGAAGAACATGCTTTTGTTCTGGAAAATAACAAAAATATTTTTTAGTTTAGGCCTTCTGAGTTAGGTTCATATGAGAATGTTCTGATCTCATGTCACAGATCCGTAATCAGTGGACTCACAAATCTGGCCACAGAAAAAATCCTTACAGACCCTAAGTCTGTGCTAGAAGGCGCCTATTAATTTCAATATATCTTATGCAATATCTTTCCTGAGCATGAAAAGAATGAAGACAAAAAAGATGAAAGAACTGATAGCAAAGCTTTCCCGTGAGTGTGATCAGGTGGTCAGTGGTGTCACAAAAGTTAAAAAACACTGCAAGGGTGGAATTCCCCTCTGTGCTAAATGGAAGTAGCCAGAGGACGTAGTAGAGTCATCAATGTAAGGGTATGATGATTCAGATATAGGAAACCAAGATTCCCTGGGCCCATTGTTATTCTCAGAAATGAACTTGTTTCTGTTTATTTTCCCTTCACCATACTTTCCTATTACTGCCTAAAAATATGTACTTCTAAAACACAACCAAATGAAAGGCTCCTAGGGATAGGGAGTCTAGGTACAAAGCTTGCAAATGTCAATTTTCCACATGAATCATATTTAAAAATGACTTCAGAAAAGATTGCACACTTCTCAAAAGCAATAACTATCACCCCATGCTATGTTCTGTAAACAGCACAAGTGACATTATATATAATTATGCCTGTCAGGAAATTCTAGGCAAACCCACTCTACCAGAGCTTTTCAGACAGAAGTTGCAGCAGCCTCACTACAATGTGCATTGGCCAAAGCTCCTAAAGATTTGAGTTCTAATTACATAAGACTGACATGGGCATAAATCTCATTTTCTCCAGTGCACCCCAGCAAGGGGACTAGAACTGCCTACCAGTTATGAAGATATTAACCACTCTGTCATTTTCATCACCTCTCTAGTAAGAAGCTGTTATATTGTGATGGATGAGTGTTCAAGAGTCATCCCAAAGGCTGTTTGTAATCAAGACCCTGGCAAAAAAACCCAAAACAGTTTTACACAGAGCTGTGCTGATCCATGATCAAGCTGAATAACTGAGGGAAAAAAGCATCAGACAAACTATGTTAAGTTACTTCTGTGAAGCTCCATCTGCTCTGCACCTACGTAAGGTGTGAGGCAGCCTCTCATGCAACTTGAAGGTCCCTAATCTGAGCCAAGGGGGCTTTGAGTGTAGCAGCAGCCAGGTATATATAGGGCACTGTACGTAGTGCAGGCACTAGCAGGTGTGTGGTGACTTTCATGCACTCATAGGTCACACTGCCATTGCAGGTATCAAAACCATGCAGCACAGCTGTATTGCTCACACCACAGTAAGGCTGCTGTTTGCATCTACTTCCAGAAATAATTTGGCCACTAGCGCTGGCAGTTTTGCCTCCTTCTCCTTTGAGCATTAAAGTTTAGTTTGCGAGGGAATATAAAAAGAGGCATGGACAGGTTCAGATGAAGTGTGTTGAAAGCTGTGAATAAATCTGCCAACACAGCATAGTGCTGCACTCTGTAGAGATACCTGCACTAACTCTGAAGCAATGTCATGCTATTGTAGCCCTACTCTTATGGAGAAATACTTCCAGCTTGCAATGCTGTCCAAGACATAACTAGAAAGCACTTTAACACTATCCCAGGTTTGTCTTCAATCATTCTTAGCTCACTCTTGCAGTGCAGAAGACTAATCTTGTTACCCTGCAGAATCTGGGCTTTAAAATAAGATGCTACAATGAAATAAGAAATCGAAACAGGTCAAACCTGCAATACTTCAACATGACTAAAGCATATTGCAAACACTTCAGAGAAAATATAGCAAACTACATCAGCTATAACTGATCAAAACAGAACAGCTTTATCACTTTTTTTGTCCTTAATTAGAAAGCACCTATTTTACACATTCAAAAACATATTTACTAGAACACCAGAATTAGGTTTCAAATTGTCTTGGTTTGCCAAGACAGGAGTCTGTTAAGGAAGGTAAAAGCCTTCAGTGAACTGGAAAAGGTAAACCCCCTCCCTCCAAATTACCACAATTTTGAAATTAAAAGGCTCTCAGGCAAAGATATGGGAATAGGAATAACAGTTCTTTACTAGGAGAAATATATATACAAATGCAATTAGTACAAACAAAAACCACTGATAGAGTCAGGAACCTGGCCCCCCTGAGGAGTCAGGGTGTTGATAACAGTCCAGTTAATGGTAGCTGCAGTCTTCCTGGAGGAGCAGATGAAGTCCTGTTGAAGAGGTGATCCTGTAGAAGAGGTGTAGGTTCCCTCTGGTGAAATGTCCAGCGCTGGCAGAGATGGGCCTGGTCTTCCTCTGGAAATCCAGTGGAGAACAGGTGGTTCCTCTTGGAGAAGAGGCTGTCTGATGTCCCAGAAAATGCTGATTTTATGCGGGTAGGGGTGCTTGGCTCCTCCCTCTGGGCGGAGCATCTCATAATGGAATGATGTAATCTTATCAGTCATGCAGTGAGTCATTCAATGGCCCATTAACAGGAGATACCTCCCCGGAGGGAGACATTGTTTTTGGAAGAGATAAGGAAAACTGCCTAACTGATAAAAGATATCTGTCCCACCTTTAACAGATGGCAAATGGAATATGTGCCTATTTTGAGAGCCAGGACACAAATTTTTGTGCTAAAAAGGAACCTGTTATTTAAGCTAGTCTGTAGTTTTTCTTCAGCTATAAGTATCTCCTTGAACACAGAAAATTTAGGTCCTTTCTGCTGTTCATTCACACCATTCAAAAGAAAATCTGCATGAAGGTGTGTAAATCCAGTTTATAAGATTTTTTTTTTCTCGAAATAGCACCAGCAGAGGTTTCAATATTCAAGACAAAGCAATTAAGCAAGACATTCTAGAATGGAGGATCTGCCATAGCATGCTTTTTATCTAATTGTTTCTCCAGTAACTGTTCTTACACACTAATTGCCAATCTCTAGCTATTTAATTTTAGTGTCATCTTACAGCAATATAACGTCTGACCTCCTCTATTTCCATTACAAATTTATAAGTACACTGCATAAATAAGAATAAATAGGTCCAAAATAACTTCCTTTTACTGTTTTCAATGGTCTGGGCTTAAATCTAGCTAGTTAGGTATTGAAGTTACTCAGGCTGTCTTTGGGTACCATGAACAGCAGCTCTAGCTTCTGAAACTTATTTTCAAAGACTTTCACCTACATACATATGGACTCTGTACTTTATGAGTGGTAAAGCTCACCATTTGTCTTTTAACTATCTCTTCTTGGGACAGTGCAAAATACCTGATCAGTGTCATGACTGTAGACTACCTTTATTGTTTATTTGCCATTGCTCAGGTTTGACTACAGAATAGGTTTCATTACATGGCAACTCAAACTAATGCTGTTGAATACTTACGAAGATTACAGTGAAATTTCTAGAGAGCTGATCCAATTCCATATATTTTCTTTTCAAGCAAGATGCTACAGTTTGTGGGTATCGGTAGGCCCAGAAATAAAGCAGGGAATGGGATATAGCTGAGAAAAGCACAAGTCAGAGGCATTTCTCCAATCCCATCTGCCATGCCTAGAACCTGTGGTAGATCCTCATACTCCACAGAACTTCAACATATTCAATAATTCTGTCAGACACTAGTAGTTTCATAGTACTTTTTAACAGAAGCAAACCCTTCATGTACTCCTGGAAAGTTTGCAAGTACTGCATGGCTTCAGGCTGAATAGATGAACTGTACATAGACTCCTGCAGGAGTTACTACACAGAAGCCACACTGCATTTTTCACTCTTACAAGGAACCACAGGAGATTTGTGGCCCTAATATTTTCATACTGACAGCATTGTACCACTCAAAAATCCTATTCAAAGTAAAGATGAGGTTAAGCTGAGGTTTATAACATAATATTCTTTAACAGTTAGAAGTATGCGTCTTTCAAAATCTGCTGACCATTAAGGTATAACAGAAAACCTAAAGCTATTTGTAGCAGCTGCAGCAGATTAGGAAAGTAAATAAATACTTATGAAAGTCATTATTAACCACACTGCAATGGACTGTTCAGTGTCAATTCCTCTCTTCTAGATTAAATCAACCCCAAAAAAACAGAAGAGGCTGTTATAAGCTGATCCGGGAATTGAGTCTTCCCTTCTTTCTAGAACCTGAACTAATTACAGCTGCAAGAACTTGCTTCTTTACTGATCCCAAAAATGTCTAGTTCCTATATCAGCCTATATGGTAAAGTAAAATTATGTTTTATACTCTGAGTGATCTAAAGCAAAGTGTTGGGGCTGCAGGCCTAAGGAGTCATCTTTGTTTCAAACAGCCATAGATGTGCAGATGAAATTTCAGTTAGCCAGGTATTTTCTAAACAGCCTAACCTCTAGCTAGATTAAGCTATTAATTTAAAAACAAAGAGAAAACATGTTAATGAAGAGTCAAAAAGGCATAGGAAACAAGGTAAGCTATTGCGGGTTGTCACGATCTGCTAGAGCAGGATTCATGATGGTTCTTTTATTTGACCTCAGAGTGCAAAAGGTAATCAGTACACCAGGGACTCAAAGCAGCAAAATGCACTTTATTGGATGCTCATCAACACTAGTATGCGATAGAGGGGAAAGAAAAAGGAAACAAAGGATAGAGAAAGAAAAAGAGGGTAAGGGGGATTATAGCTACCAATGCCGAAGTCCGCCCAGCCGTCTGTCAACGCAGGGTCTTCTGTCCATCAGGGAGATCTCAAAGTCAGTTAATTTAGAAAGTCCCTTTATAGTCCTTTGCAAAAGTGAGGGGCAACTGGCCAAGAGGTGGGGGACATTTGCAAGGATTGTTGCTCTGGGGAACAGAAATAGATAGATGTACAGGACAGGTGTGTACAGCTCCTTCTTGCTTTGGCAACAAGTATGACGCAGTCCACCGTGACAAGCACCCGTTGTCCTCAGGAACCAGTTCCCAGCGGGCATACCTGCAGGCAACATTTGGCAAACATCCCACCTCAGCCAGGCCAAGGACTCCTGTGCAAAGTCCTTCTGAGGTTTTCCAGGTTTCAGTCTCTGACCTTGGCGATGATCGTGAGCCAGATGAAGGGTCTTCGGACCGTCTCTTACAGGGGTTAACTCCAGTGGGCAGCGAAGCACCATGCCACTCTAACTTCATTCCCTCCCTCACACCCAGTGGGGCAGTAGAAGAAAATGAAGAGTAAGAGAAAACTTATGGGTCAAGATAAGAGTGATTTAATGAGCAAATGAGACATGAAAGAGCAAAGGAGCAACACAACACATGACAGTACTCACCTCCCATGGAGAGACTAATGCTCACTCAGACCATGAGCAAAATTCCCCAACCTACCCTCCTCTCAGTTTCACTGCTGAGCATGTGACACAGCACGATGAAGCTTTTTGGTTAGTTTGGGACATCCGCCTGGTTGCATGCTCCCCGCCTCTTGCCCACTCCCAATCTCTTCACTGGGCAGGGTGGGAGCAAGGCAGAGTAAGAAGAAGAGAAGGCCTTGATGCTGTTCGAACACTGTTTAGCAATACTTACAACTGTGTTATCAGTGACACATGAGAAGACAGCAGCTAAAAATGCTATAATTTACTGCCCTGCCTCTTACTTCTGCTTTAACTTGCTCCCTACCAGAAAGCGGCAAGGTTTTGTGCTTGTTAGTTTGGATTTTTTTTCCTCCTTTCTACCCTCCCTTTTAGGAACTGAAAAATCTTCTGCCAAAGTGCTTTAATTAGTGGAAAAAGCCACATGCATGTCTCAGCATGGAACCTGAAACTTCCATTTTATGTAAAGACATTTTGTACAAAAGCAACAAAGAGATCAATGCATGGAAGTATAAGAGCATTGTTGGATCTTGAAGCCAGGTCTGACGGCAACCAACCATGTGATGATAATGGATTTGAGGATCACTGACTCCTAATCATCCCTTGCAAATGTGCTATGCTATAACCACATGTACAAATTTGTAGTTTTGCTGCATAGTCTGATGCTCAGGTAAGACTGAGTGAACTTTTATGATGTTTTATAGGCTGCAAATTTTTTATCATCCTGTATTTATTTGATTTACTTTTGAGAGAAATTATTCTAGGTGCTTTAAGCCAATTTTATCCTACTCCAAATACCTATATAATATCTGATGTATTTCACTGGATACACATATGCAGCTGTTATTTCCAGTGTTCCAAGGTCATGATATGATATCATCATATGATACCAAGCCTGTTTCTCTGAACAGCTCCAGACTTCGTCTACTCTTAGAGAATGATCTTTCTTTGGGCTAGTGCTCAGCATAGTCTTTCAAAGAGATTGCACCTGAAATCAGTCATCTATGTCTCATATGAGCAAAGAAGGGGAAGACATTGCAGGAAACTCTTGACCAGACTGAAGCTCAGGTGAAAAGCTCTCCTTTATCCAAGGACAGTACAGGCTATCAGGATCCTGCAATCCTAGAAAAAAATTTAACTTTCAAAGTCAAAGTAGGTAAGAGTTGTCTCAACTGATCCTAATCTTGCTCCTTGCTTTCAAGCCTTTCTCCAATCAGCCATATATCAGTGGCAGAAATATGCCACTTCACTTGGCAATAGGGAACTGTTGATTGATTGCTGTACAAACTGTGCTTATTTACATGATTTTACCATAGAGGCTAAAGGTAATTTATTTTAGGTGGCTGGGAGGGCATCAGATCCTTGTAGTAAGCTCTGAAGTTTGCTTTACCTGTCTTCAAAAGAGATGGAAATAATTTCATTTACATAGTTATTTTAAAATTGGGTGTCGGTTAGTTAAATCTCTCATTCTGACAAATTGCCAAGTGATTTCTGAAAATAGGTAATTTTGAAGACATACTGTTCTTTCAGTCCACTCCCTACAATGGCTTTTTCTAAACCAGAGATTCATATTTGCTACATTATCATAAGAAAGAAAAGAAAAAAGGTCATTAAGCAAAATCAATTTCTTTAAGGAACCCCTTTAAAAATGTATGAAATGTACTTTACTGTCATTGGCTTTCAATTAAAACTGGCTGAAGTCTACAAAAATTATGTTTATAAATGTGACAAATTCAAGTGAGAAGGGCAAGTGAGATTAACCAAAATTCATAATAACTCAGACTGGATGTTGCCTTGCTTAATATTTTCCTGTTGTGCTCTTTTTGAACTTTCCATTATGCTTAACAGGATTTGTTTGGGATTTAGGATTAAAGGATTTATGGGCATTCTTACAGAGATCACCTTAATTTAGTGGTAGACCAAGACATAAAACTAACATCTGGAAGTGCATCAGGTTATGCCACATTTTAGAATATTCTCTCTTGGAGCTTGCTTTACAGTTGTACTCAAACCTAAGTGCTGCAACCTAGAAATTAGAAAGGAGTCCTTCAAAAGATTCAATGAAATTTGATCATAAGGACATACATGTAGTCATAATTTTGCCCTAAAAAATCCACTACACCAATAAAAGACAGTCTAATCTTGTCAAAGTTGTAGACATTAAATAACAAGAGCTAAGTGCCAGGTGGGATGCAGTAAATGGCAGCAAGACAGTAGGTCTCTGTAGCCGACAGGCTACCTGTCCATGGAAAGCAATTCCAAGGAAGAGAGAGGACAGTGACTGTGGCCAGAAAGATCCTGCTTTCAGACATCTTGAGCTGTCTCTGTTCTTTTAACGAGTCTGGAGTCAGGAAAATTTTATTAGCTTTTAATGGGTCCCCTGGAAACAGGTGTAAGGACAGATGAACACCAAGACCAGCAGAATTGCAGCTGTCTGTCTCACCTCAGACACGGGGAATTGGCTGAATCAGAATTACCAAAACCCTCAAGAAGAAAAGAAAAATGGAAATATGGAATATATTGAGTGCTAGCTGCAGTGAAAGGTGCTACTATTGGGATCAGTTTGTAAGGATGACAGTACCCTTCAACATTATCTGCCTAGTGCTGTTCTCCAGAGTCACCACAGTCCAGTGATGGAATATGACAAGACATCTCACATGTATTTAATTAATTTACATTTAACTGTAATGCTGGTGACAACAGAGCAGCATCCTACACAAATTGCAACAGTCATCATTACACTCATCATAGTCTTATATTTAATGACAACTGAGTTCCTGCATATTGTGTGGGAGTTCATAAAATAATTTACCTTATATTTATATGGAATACTTTGCCCCCTCTGTGATGTAGGCAAAGAAAGTAAGGGGAAGGAGCCTGAACTGCTTTAGTTACAGTCACAAGGCAGTACTAAAATTTCCCTTGTTGCTCTATTAAGTGCAGGCTGCTGTGGCTTGTCAAGTTGTTAGAGGGCATAAGACGGAAGTGTAGAGTTAGCACCAAGCGGGTTCTGCCTGGGGGACAAATACTGCAGCAGCTGGAAGTTCCCAGAGGAGGAATACTTCATAAAACTTACCCCCTTCTTGCCTTTACCCATGCTAGAGGGAAATCCAGGACAGTGATACAGCATCACAGACTGTTCATCCAGACACACTTGCTGGTGTGACAAGCTAGCTGGGAAATACACCTGCAGAAAACCATGGACAACTCCAGGCTGCCATTTTTTTCCAAGCCCTGCATAATCTGCAGTCATGTCATCAATGAGTATAAAACTTTCGACTACAATCCGAGTCACACTGCTCACACTTGTCTCCCTCCTTCCCAGAGTTACAGCAGCTGAAAGGAGGGGCAGCTTTTAAACCATGGTGACATGATTTTGACTATCAGCACACCGTGCATTTTCTGAAAGACTGGATCTGCTATTGCACTCCTGCTTATTGAGATTATATGTCACTAATTAATTTTAAGAGCAACTGCAAGTTTCTTGTTTTCTTCCCGTGCTCTCATACTTTAAGCCTTTATATGAACCTCAGGATGAATGCATTTTCTCTTTAAAAGAGTCAGGCTTTGTACCATATGGTCACCAAGGGTAATACAAAAGTTATCTCCCCCACCCTCATGTGCATTTACTATTTGGTGACAGGCCTTACTGTCACCAAATAGTCCAAAGCTCTGCAGTATTCTTGTATACAATGTGTTCTGTGAAGTATAGAATGTGGCCAGGTATTGATATGCAAAGCTGCATTTTTTGTCCTTGGAAGCCCAGCACAGCTGTATGGGCATGACTTGCAACTTCCATCTTCAGACTGGTACAGCTTTCTCTGCTTCCATATGAAGAGTAAGAAGAGGTATATCTGTGGCACACAGGCACCAGTAGCCACTGGTTGTGGTGGGCTGGCCACACTAGCAAAGCTAGCCACTGCAGATTCACACCTCAAGAAAAGCCCAGAGACAATAATACCTACAGTGTAAGCCTGAAGTACTTGTAGAAGACCCAGGCAGTAAGCTAGAGCAGCAGAAAATAGACCCAGCTGTATGTACACTTACAACATAGCTGTAAGGACTAAATTCCCCAGTCTGACTTAAACAGAAGCCATGGGGTCCATGGGCAGGTATAGGTTGTGGTCCCATGTGAAGCCTGGTAAGGGCAGTTAAGGGTTATTAGAACTTTCAGAGGCCTGTCAACAGATTTGCTGATGTCTGTTCTTTCTGGAGAACTTGGCAATAAACACCAGAAAGAGTTTAAACACATAGAAAGTTGCCTTGAAAAAGCTAGGAGTGGCAATGCTCTTAGGGACTTGTTCCCTGCAGGCAGGTCCTTTCTGCAGGGCTCTTTTCAGTCTACTCACAGCTTTCCAAGTTGCTGCAAACACTGTGTAAAACCACTTGGCTCAAAGCTCCTCTGAGATGATGCTGCTTACTCCCCTTTCCACCCAGCAATCCTGTGCTCTTCCAAGCTCTTTGCTTTTTATCTCACTGTACCCCACTGACCCTTCAGCTCCAATAGATAATTTTTATTATTATTTGCTCCTTGGGTACACATATTTGTCACCTTTCCTCTACCTTTTTCTCTGACTCTATAAGAAACTTTACCTGTAAGCTCTTTTCACCTGCATTTACATGAAGGTCCTCCTGGGTCCCCTTGTTGGGCTTTTTCTGGTTTGTTTTATGCAGAGATTCTGCTCTTTGGTCTCCATAAAATCTTATATCATCTTTTTTGTCTTTTCTCTGTGTCATTCAGGAAAGCTGTACTCGTGTTATTTCTGCTAGTTCTGTCCCAGCTGTCTCTGTCTAGATTGAGACTCCCTAGGCTTTGGCTAAATGCTATACTTGCAGAAAGAGAAATGTTCCCAGGCCTTGTTTCCCTGCGAGGGAATGGCATAGCCTGTAGTCCATCACACACAGCAGGCACAGTGACAGGATGCCTGCCCCCTACTTATTGTTTTACTGTTTACAGTTTCACTGCCAAAGGTTAATGAACACATTGTTCCAGGTCTAGAAAATACATGACTGCTTCAGCAGTTTCAGCTCTTTCTCCCTTCAACAATTTCCACAGGAATTCTGAAAGCGGTATCCTCTTGACAGGTGCTATCCTCTTTCATTTTCCTTTGCCTAAATCTTGGACCACAATACTCCGACATTATTTCAGACTGTATGGCAAGGCTTTCTTCACTATGCTATAAACTTCAAACTCCTTTAAAAAGTATTGTCATCAACTCTTTGAGACTTTCTCTGCAGTAGACAGCAGGTAATTATCCTTTTCCTGTTCCTTAGCTCTGCACATCAACCAAAACTTTTCGCTGGCATTAAAAAAGGTATTGATAAATTATTTTTGTTAATATTTTGGAATATAAATTGCAATATACATCTCAGTATTGAAGACCCTTGCAAGAAGGGTCTTAATAGGATTTCAATCAATATTTTAGGGATGCACACCAAAATTGGACATATGAAGACACTGAACTGCTGAGTTCATCTTATTCCAGCCAAGAGTCTGGTATGACTGGGTATATACAAAACAGATTAATAGGAACCTAAATAGCTACTTCTATAAATAGGTGACTGCTTGTGATGAAGTTAGTTTAATGTAAGAGGTTACTGCCTTCTTCAGCTGGAAATTGTTTCCTCAACAGAAAGTAGCTGATGGTTATTCTGGTCTTCTATTCTGCAGACTAATCAAATTCACTTGAAAACTTTTCAGGGTTTATTGCACATTGTAGTAGAAAAAGAGCTGTTGTTGTGCCTCAGCTGGGAGAGAGTAACTTCCATTAGGTGTGTAATAAGTTGTACATGTGCTTTTGTCTGAGAGGTCAGGGAAGTGGACAGTCATATGATTAGTTAAATAAAATAGTGTGGATTGTTTGCTTTTGGACTGGGAAACTTAAATTCCATTGCTCTTGAATGTTAGACACCAAAGTACTTTTCTGTTGGATCTGGCTTTTGCTTGTAGTCCAAATATCAGAATCTCCCTGGGAAAAGGAGACAGGTTTGAAAGATGTAAGAATTTTCAGTCCTCTCATTACTTTGTGTTATACAGAAATCATCAGATGCATTTCATTGCAGAAGGTATTAATGTGACTTACATACTGTTAAAGTTGCTATTAAGCCTCAACTGAGAAGGACACTATGTATGTTTTATTTATTATCACAGGGATTGGTTTCCTTCATAAACGTGTGTGTATGCCTTGTATATATTAAAATGTAAGTTACTTCATTTCATGAGTAATCTTCACCTTCATCCCTCCTAAAACTTCTCATTTAGAGACACATTCAATGCCAAAGAACTGAGCTGACTTGCTTCAATACTCTCTCTCTAAGAGTGCTGCATGAATCTGAAGCATATCTAATGATCACATGTAAGGAGTTACAAGTAAACTCACTCACATTTTTAAAAAATTAGAAGCCAGGAAATATACTTAGACAGCAGTGAATGGGAGTCAATAGATTCCAAGCTGGTTTGCTCAGTCTCAGCAGCACACTGCCCATAACCATAGTACTCCCAAGTGAATGTTTTGAGCACAAGCTGAACTTATGTCCATATGGAATACATTGGAACAGCATGTAGGAATGCCACAAAAGTGACTGTACAATAGAAATATCAGAACAGAAATAGAAATATCAGGTTCAAGACAGTAGAATAATATGAAAGCTCCAATTTATTGCCATAGACACAAATCTTAAAGGCAAATCTTTATTAAATCAATAAAATAAAAGGCAAATCTTTATTAAATCAATAAAATAAAAGGCAAAACTTTTATTAAATCAAAGGAATGGGGATGTACTGAAAACCTTCTGTAAAGGAAAAGGGGGATAGCTAAGGCCACCGATTCCCAAAGACTAGCCCAGAGTCAACAGATAATTTTTTAAAATTGATAGTAGCGCCCCAAAAATGTGTTAAACAGTTACATCTGCATCAGAAGTCTGCAGGTTCTTTTGTTGACCCCCTGACATGTCTTCCATTATAGGATGTTGCATTTTACAAATTATCCCATGTCCTTTGCATCTGTGACTGTGCCATATTTAAGCAGCAAGTGCTGCTTTGAACTTGTCTGCTCAAGACGCAACCCAGTATGATCCAAATGATGGATCTTAAATCCTACCCATGTCCAGTCTCCCCTCTGGACTTGCTGTGTAGTTGCATTTCTGTTCACTATTTCCAGTCAGCTACATACAGCATGAATTGTGAGTATCCCCCTCTTTGGGTGTCTCTCCACCTGCTATTCAGGCACACCTCTCCAATCCTGTCTATATTGTCTCTGTGACTAGAGTGCATGGATTTGGGGCTCTTTTTCTATTTGGCACAACTATTGTCCAGAAGCAGAACTGATGTCTCAGCCAGCACTGTTCATGGGCCTGCTATCAATCACACCTCACCTGCAGAGGTGAGGGCACTATCTCAGTCAGAGCTCTCTCACTGCCCATGGAAGCAAAGCCATAATTCAAACCTGACAGGATGCGTGGACATACAACACATGGGAGTAAAACAACACCGTGTACACAAAGGAGACATGTAGGTTAAGCAACACAAAGAACCCAAATGTAATTAAAACTATGTAGTTTGGAGGCTGAACCATGCCCTCTCTGAATGGTTCTATGAATGTCATTTCTGGTCATCCATTTTGCTTCATTTTTTTCTCTCCTCCAGCCAGCAAAATGCTGCCAGTTGCAGCATCAAAGCTGATAATCTTAAATGATGATTTCCAAAAAAGGTGTTCACCTTTTTTCAGGACTGGTTGTTGTGTCTTCTTTTACTTTTCCAGGGAACCACCAAAGTTGGCTGGAGAGCTCTGCATGCCTAAGGCAGTAACCACTAGCGTCATTCCTCCATTAGAGTAGTGCCTGATTCTGGAGCCCTTGATTGTGGAAATAGTGCTTTGAAGTCTAGGGCCAGCAACAGGTGGAATCAGCCAGCACCTCAAAGGTGTGAGGCAATAGGCCATCGGGGACTGTGGAGAGGAATCACTGCGGTAATTCTCTTGAGGTTTTCACTGCTGGTACAGGGACAACAAACATCCTTCAGTGAGCAGTGTTAGAGCTGTTTGCTTGGCTCAAGCTGACGGAACTGGATGACAAAGCTTTTTACAGACAGACAGCCCATGTATCACAGCTATTGTTCATGCATGTTTTGTCTTGGAATCCTCCTTTCAAACTTAACTATTAAGTGACCAGTTTACCTATACAGCTATGTCATAGAGGTCTCTTTATTGCTCTGGTGGTCTTCACATTGTGAACATCAGCACTGTTCACAGTGTTGATTCATGAAACACTGATCTGTGTGGTAGGGAAAGACAAAAAGGGATATTAATTTAGAGAAATATTGTTAAATCCTAGTTATAGCTCCTTGAACCTCTTTCTCTTCATATCTAAACTTTTTTTCTTCATATCTAAACTTTTATCTAAACATATCAAACTTTATTGCATAATACAAGATACAGAGTTTCTTTTTATATTCCAAGTTTACAGCTGAACAAATACATATTAATATAGAAACTGTAATGTATTCTGAGCTAAGTTGTCATAAAATCTAGGGCTTTTCACATCATCACTTTTGAAGGTCAATGCCACAGAGAAGAAACATCTGTACTGGATCACCATGAACGTTTGTAATACATTGCAATAAATACTGCAATATATTTCATTTTTATATGTTTTTGATGAAGAGGCAAAAGTGCATTTTCAACAGTAGGTTTTCAAAAATTGCTCATCTGTTTGGAGTGGCTGTAAAAGAGATTGAAGCTAAACATTATTCATAGATACATTACAACTCCTCACTGAGACCAGAGATGAAATGAGAAGAGTTTTCCAATGATATTTCATTTGGAGTATTGATTTTTCTGAACTTATCCCACAAAGCTACTGCATGAGTGTTCCAGGCAAGTATAAGATGTAGATTATCATAGCTGTCTTTCTTTCCTAAGTTTGTTTTTCTTCTCCCAGATGGGTTGTAAACATTTTGCTCATTTTGGGCTTTAATTCTCCTAGAACACCTAACGAAGAGTTGCAAAGTACTCCTTTGCAGAAATTTTTTGAAAGTGCGACTGTCATTTGCTTTTCAGAGAGTGCCTGAATCGATTCAGAAGAGGTGAGTGGAACACTTCTGCCCCTCACTTTTGCCCAACAATGAAAAGTAGCAATTTTTTTACTGTGAAACACTTGCCAACAGATTAGGTCGCTGGGTACAGAAACATGGAAAAGTCCAACCAATAGGTTATAAACATGGCAATAGACTACTCTATCGGGGAAATTTTACTCTGTCAAGAAATCTGACCCTGATTTTTTATTTGCAGCAGATTCTTAGTACTTAAGCTACAGAATTTACTTTAGGGTTGCCTGAGGACTGGACTGCCTCTGAAACTCCCTTATAGTCTGGTCAAATGATCTCATTAGGTCACCACAAGGCACAGTGACAAAGGAGCAAGGGGACTGTACTGCATTTACTTCTTATGACAGTTTAACCTTGAGGAACTGAAGTCAGTCTGACTCCTGGCAGTGTAGTGAGCCCCTGGAGTAATGGAATGTCCTGCTTTTAATCTGTGCTCCCATGTGCCTGGGGGTTGCTGGTAAAAGCACAACTGCAGGTTTTCAGCAGCTTCTAAAATGAAAAAGTCCATGGAAAGAAGAAGAAGAAGTCTGTGACTTCAAGTTAGGGTTCTGTCTGCAGGGCAGCAGGACACAGAGGGTGGTGTGAGTGCCAGCAGGCTCCATGGGCATCTTCTACGTGCTCCACCTTGGTGCAGCTCAGTGTACACTGCCAACAGGGAACTGGGGAATTCCCTGCTGGCTTGTGCCACCCCTTACAAGGGCTTACATGAAGTTGTCATTTTCAGCTTTGCCTGTGGATTGCATTCCTTGAGAGTATTTGTGGATATTCTCAGCTAGCCAGAGAAAGGAATAGAGATGAATTTAGTCTAGGAACTGAGGAAAGGAATTATAAACAACTGTGCTATCTCTTTTGTATCTTATTTTATTGTATCTTTTTGTTTTGGGATAGTTGTCCTTGTACTGTATTTATACTTAATTAACCAATGGAGTGAGAGGTATTTTGCATAAGGCCAGTCAGGTCTTACCTTAGCGCATCATGTTATAAAAGACACGAGTTATTTTCAATAAATCCCTTCTCTTTTCACCTTGTAGAGAGTAGAGTTCTGTGTTGTTTTCCTAGCTCAATAGCGACAAGCATTCATCCCCTCCTGATGCAGGCCATCAGCATATAAAGTTTCAACCAGGTAGCAGATAGGCTTTATAGGGGGCCTCTCCCTCACAGCAGCTCCAAGCCTGACACAAAAAACTGAATGTAATTGTCCTTTTTCTTTTTGGATGGCGTACTAGAGTCAGTTGAATCCCTAAAAGAAGCACTGTTTTTCCATTCCATATTGACTTATTTATTTCACTATGCATTGGATTCTGCAAGAACAGCCTATTAACTACAGAATATCAAGACATTGCACATGTTCCAGAAGAAAATGCATTAAAAATAACATAAAGTAGTTGCAATTTTATGAACTCACAGTCCTGTGTGATCCTTTATTAAAATGTGGCAGGTTGAACAGTGGATATTACATTTAGACCTGCTTTAGATGAATAAAATGAAAACGTCAAAAAGGCTGGGTTGTAATAATTCCCTGAAGTACTGAAGTGGTTTCTCAAACATTTCACATTATGATGTGAAAACTACACACACCCACCCACCAACCAACCAACCAACCAAATGAAAATTTCTAATAAAACTTGGAAGTTCTACCTTTTTTTCTCCACATGTTATGGTTTTCCAAACTCAGAGAACCTTGTACCATGAATGTAAAGACAGTGAACAAGATCTGCAAGTATCTCAAATTTGGGGTGCATGTATCACTGTTAGAACTCTTGGATGGGATTAAAAAAAAAACAAACCTTGGAAAAAAACTTGTGGAAATATGGAGCTTTTAGCTAACTTCTTTGTCACAAACTGATTGATGCGGGATGTACTTGCTTACCAAAATTGCATGAAAAAGAGTGGCAAAATAGTCAACCAACCCCAAACTTACATTTTGCAGCTAGCATATTATTTGTAATAATTACCAAAAAAGTTTTTGAGGCTTGCTCATTTTATACCTGAGCCTAGTACTTTAAGGGTATGTCGCCACTAAATTAATATCTTGCCTCTGTGGCTTTTCACAAAAACTTTGAAAAACATAGGCTTGAGCCCATGTAAAAAGTGAAAAATCATTTGAATTGATTAAAAACATGAAAAGTTTTTCATTCCATAGATTATTTTCAATTTTAGGAAAAAAAACCCCAAAAATACAGAAGGGAAAAAAAAAAAAAAGAAAAAACAATTCCAAGTCTGAGATAGCTACTCTAACTGAAGGGACTCCTAAATTACCATTTAGTTATGAGAAGCTATGAGGAGCAATTTTTCTGGGTTTTTTAAATTAGTCTTTTGCTTGAAACTGCATAGAAATAGTAGGCATAAGTGGAGACAATAAGCAGGTAAATATTGAGCAGATTTATTTGAAAGTTTGTATCTTCTCCCACTGATAGCAGCAATAAAGCTTTCAGCAGTGTAAAACTCTCAAAAAACATTCCCTGAAACTATGGCCAAATGGGTCTGTTTTTCACTCAAAATGTGTACCATGTGGGGGCCATAAACTGCCACAGAGTCACATTTAACTGGGGAACCAAGCTAAATAAAATAAGAACCAAGCAGGTAACTTAGTCTCCAGCCTTCCCCACCTCCCCACCCTAATATTAATCTTAGTGATTTGAAAATCGAGTTGGTTTTGCTTTATAAATAAATAAATCACTTGCTTTGACACTTCGTGAATTTAGCTGGAGGCAAAATGAGATCTTTTGAATACTGTTTGTTCTTGCACTGTTTCTGTCAGAAGTCCAAAATCCAAGAGTAATGAAGTTTAAGAGAGACACTTTCTTCTGAGATCTGTAAGGAATAAATAGGTAGACCATATATTGAGTTCAAAAGGCAAAGAAAACCCATGCAAATGGTAGACGTAACATGGGAGCTTTTAAATTGTTAATGTCTGTTGACATGTTCTCATTGTTTTTACACAGCTTCTGGATGGACTTGCCACTCTTCCCATTAAGACAGATTTGTTTTCTATTTAATTCTTTCCATGCAGTGACCACAGATGACTAATGACTTTTGAATTACATTTATTAATGCTTTGCACTTGTTTCAGTTCCTGTGTGTGTTCAGACAGAGGAAACAGAATAGCCTCAGATTCTGGTTTTTTCCTTCTTTCACCTTGACAGCCTTAGTATTGAAAAAGTAAATAAAGAAGTTTTTTTCCAAGACCAAGAAAAAGGCTTCTGCAGTACCTTAAGAAATTATATTCAATATATCATTTAGCTAGTTTTACTGATCATATTTTCAAAGCATATGTTGCAAAATTAATGCAACATTGCAATGCAAGATTTAGGAATACATAAAAACTCTGGAGTCAGAATTTCAACATGTCTGCATATCTGTTAGGGCCATAATTATTTAATTAAGATTACCTGCTTCAAAGTGGCAAATTCTAGTGCTGGATATTTTATTCTGAAAAGCCTTTGACTGGCCAACACTTCAGTTCTCTTACAGCTAAAAATCAGTATCTGAAATGATCAAAAGTAATCAAACCCTTGTTCTCTTTTAAGAAACTAAAATAATTCTGTCCTTTCATATTGCTCCAAAAATAAATTTAAAAAGTATTCTGCAAAACATAAAAAATGCATGAAACTTAATTTCCTATTAATGGAGATTGTTGTTACAATATCATGTGTTCCTCATCTAAATATGTTTATTGTAATGATTACATGGCACCAGCATGAATGTCGACACAGCCTGAATGCCAGTGTTCTGCAACGGCTGTTAATTAAGGATACATTAAAATGTACTAGGAGAAATGGAGCCATTTCTTTGTCTTTCCTACTCAATCTTTTAATTTCATTTTCACATAATCCTGAAGATTTTTCTTAGATGGAGCTCTCAACAGAGGTTGCAATTACCTTTCAGGAGAATTCAAGAACCACTGACAGGCCCAAAAGAATAATTGTTGCAGCAATGTGGATGGAGAACAGAAAGAAGGCAGACTGTGCTAGGTAGAGATGATATTTTTATTTGAGAAGGTACTGGCTTTCTGTAGACAACTGAAACAGTTAGATCCAATTTGCCTGAATTACAGTAAGACATTCAGGGGAACTCCTGGAGAAAAGAAATTGGGAATTAGGAAACCATTTGTAAGATGGGTTAGGAAGTTAAGGGGAGATGAGTGACAGTGTGGTAAGTAAGGAACTTTTACAGTAGAGGGGAGCTGTTAGGAGAACATCTCAGGTTTTAGAAAAAGCTGTGGTCAGCTTTTCTTTAACGACCTTTATGCAAGAAAAATACTTCTAACTCTAATAATGAAACGTGCATATGTTGCAGACCTGGAAGACATCACCAGAAAGTAAAAAAGGATGCAGAGACAGTTTGTAAAACTGTTCAGAGACACCAGTCTGATGTGGTCATTAAAGAAACAGCTAATATTTACCAGACAAAGTCATTTTTGCAAAAAAGGATGGAATGAATACTTCCTTACAAAACCCTGTTAAGAGTTTATCTAGAATTCAAAACACAACTCTAATCACAAAAGTTCAAGAGAGATGATATTCAGTGTGGCTAATAGGATGGCAGGGGGAATAAAGAAACCGTGCTGCAGAGTCAGAACAGAGGTGTTTGCCTTGCTCAGGGAGTAAAAATCTGCACTGAAATACAAAGAATACACTTTGAGTTTCAGAGTTTTGAAAGTTTGGGCTATTCACTGTTTCTGTTTCAGATGGATGTACATTGCCTTTTTTCCTCCAGGGTGGAGGAACTTAGTCTCTGAAAGTGCATCTTAAAAAGAATCAAACCAAAAATCAATCAACTCCTCCCTATGATTTTGTGAAGCACAAACAAGAACATCTTTCTGCCTGGTAAATACTTTCAGTAAGGCTGGTCTGCAAAGTCCATTTTACTGAGTCCATTTGTGTTCACAGTGCAGAACCACCTCATACAGACTTAGAACAAGCAGAATACATTAGAAAAATACTCATAAATAAATATTTCATATGCTCCTTAACCAATGTTTTTCCTTCCTTTTCAAATCCAAGCAGATGTCACTTCATTGCAATTTGCTTTCCAACATGTTGTGACATACATTCTCATTAAATGATTCCTTATTACAGTACTAAATCCTTGAAGTCTTCATCTGTTTCATTTCTAACCTGGAAAGAGCAAGGTTTCTTTTTAATGAGCACCATAGCTTTCTGATTTCTTTAATTTCTTAGTTATCTTTACTGAAATGTATTTTTCCACTGTTAGAATAATCCAACACTGACAGCATATATCTAATAAAGTTTTAACTTAATTAGCTGCAAAATTTAACCAGTAATATATCTTAGAACCAAACATTTTTCATCTCTCAGTTTTAGTAAGGGTTGTATAAAGGTGTGTCTGTTCATATACATGTTCAAATACAACAGTATAGAGAGGACATGGTTATTCTCTTTAAAGAAATACTTTCTCCATCCCCTGTCCCTGCTTCTCTCTTCCATTGTATATATGCACTTTTCCCTCCTTCCCATTTCTTGTTTTTAATCCATGAGGTTGTAGACACTTTGCACAAAAGTCCAGAACAGTCTTCCTCATGTTTCATGTACCCACTATATGTTGAAAAAAAAAAATCCTTCTTTTGTGTCTGCAAGAGCCAGGCTTCTGAAGCTGTCTCATAGAGTACCAAATGACAATGATGCATGGTAAACATTCCCTGAAATTAATTACAGATTGAAGGACGTGAAGAGAGAAAAGTAGGAGTCATAAAATCCACAAAAAGCTTTCTAAAGAATCAGTGGAATAAATGTACTTGCTTGTGAGACAACTCAATGCATCATCTTGTCTTCTGAAAATATGCAAAGCCATTTTCATTCCCCAGTCTTCCCAGAATTTCCTTAACGAGTTAACAAAGAGTTCTGTTAAATGACATCCTATTACACAAGCTAAAGACCTAAATAAGATTTGTTTTTAAGTGATTCACTATCCATCATCTTACTATTCAAAATTCAGCTTTAGAAAATATCATAGGTAACATCTCTCAAAAAGGAAAATTCTCAGTTCCTGTCTTGCTCCTCTCATTACTGCTTCTAATGTTTGCAGTCTGTCAACCAAATATAACATACGCAGGCACGCACAATGGCTATGACTGACTGACTGCTGAATTATCCATTCCTTTTGCTCAGTCTAGTCACTCACAACATCTATTCCTAAAATGTAGCGGGAGATCAAATGGCTTCTGGTGGGCTTAGTTTTAGATCATCTGAATCTGCAATTGATAGTAGCCCATTTTAACCAACTGCAGAATTGCACTGAACACTGTCCCAAACTACTAAGCAAAAGACTCTCTTATTCATGTGGAAAAGACAGCATATCCTAGTAGAGACCTTAGAAAATACATCTTAATTTATTACATCACAGAGTCATGCAACACTTCTAAAGAAAGAAAGGATGCTGTGGCAGAAGGTTCTGAATTAGTTCTTGCAT
Source organism: Leptocoma aspasia (assembly GCA_013399835.1). Classification (NCBI taxonomy): domain Eukaryota; kingdom Metazoa; phylum Chordata; class Aves; order Passeriformes; family Nectariniidae; genus Leptocoma; species Leptocoma aspasia. The sequence continues at coordinate 239,040 of VXAX01003095.1, forward strand.
GACTTCAAGTTATTACATGCTTTCTGTGTGACCACAACAAGAGATTTACCTCTCTATGCCCTTTTTGTAAAACAAAGCTAAAAGCATTTTCTTATTCACTTTTTGTCTCTCTTCTCTGGAGAGTGAGCTAGTAGGATATGAATTGTACCCTTTGAGTACACACAGAGCTGTGCATAGTGAGACTTTCCTGCACTGTGCCATCTGAATAAAATACCTGGCAACATTCAATGAATTCTGAAGTTTTCAGAGTACCCTTGCTATTTTGAAAAGGCTCTTGTTACATTCCAATTTCTCAACAATAGCATGATCCCACTCATTCTAACACTTGAAACTGCTCCTGGAGAAGATGTGCAAGATTAAACTTATGAAAAAAAATATCTCCAGGGCTACATACACTTAGAATCATAGGATAGTTTGGGTAGGATAGAAGGGACCTTAGAGATCTTCTAGTTCCAGCCTCCCTGTCCTGGGCAAGATCATGCACCAGTGACATCTACTATGTCAACCTCTTTCCTGTTATGTGTTTCATAACCTCCCTTTAAGCTTTTCTAGCCATGGAGTCTTCCCAGTACCCTTTAACAGGATGCTTATTCCATTGTTTCATTTTCTGTAAGCTCAGCCATGAATGGCTGTGTGGTTGCAGATTGCCCCAAATATCAGTATTCCTCCCTTTTTCTCTAGGGACATGTTCAAAGCTGCATTCAAGATAAATTTTGTATTAACTGCTTCTTCTTGATGCTCATATAGAAGAAATTCTTTGACAACCATCTGCTGCAAGAAGTCCTTTCATATCCTTCCCCTGGTGTCCTGAAGGAACCTCTAGAACTCTTCCCATCTACTGCAGTACTGTGCCTTCTTTTACCAAATTCCTAGCAGCTGCTTCTGTTTCTACAGTTATATTTTCAGAATTTACCTCTTGCTCCTTCAGTTTCTTCCTGAAGATGGGGGAGTTGTCTCCAGTCCATTCAATAGCAGCCTCATTGGAATAGCTTCACTGAAGATCACGTTTGCTGTTTGCTCATGTTTGTCTGGCATGTATGCTGTCCCACAGATGTACAGGCTGCATGATAGTTTCCATTCCCTAAGTACACTTTCTGTTTCATTTTTTCTAATTTACCTCTAAGTTAAAAGAAGAGGTTATACAAAGTGTCTAGCTCTAAGTTTTCTGTCAAATCCTGTTTCAGTTGGTGACAAATCAAATTTAAAGGATGTTGCCCTGAAGTTCAGAAATGCCAAATTGAAATCTGATTTTTTTTTCAGCTTTTTAAAGCATTCTCCTGTCATTTTCTACAGCAGTATCTTTAACACTATTGAGCTTGCACACCCTGGACTTGAAGTAAAATACTATTTTATTATTCCTCAGAAAACCATTTAATCTCATAATCACTTAATGTGGTCTTTTAACTATTATAAAAATATTTAATATGTCCCATTTAGTAAGCCCTAAAGTTTGACATCCAAAAGCCCTGGTTTTCTACTGATGCTACTTCTAGACAGAAAAAAAAATGTTCAGAAGTTCGTTACTCTTATTTAAACAAAAGAACCGTTGGATACAACTTGGCTTGGTTTTTTTTTTTTTTTTAACCTTCTTTCATACACATATGTACTGGGAATTATTCTCTTTTTCTCTTCTAGTAGGTTTCTCCTCGAGCCAGGTCTTATGAGCTCTCAGAGATCCTATTACACCCAAGATAGCCCAGCTACCCTGAATGGCATAAAAATAGCAGGATGGCTTCTGGGGCAGGGTTGGAAAGAAAAAGGTTTAATAAAAGACAAAATAACAAAGCTTTTTACAGAGAAAAACCATGCCAGGTGCAAGAGGTCCTTGCCCTGCTAAGACACACCACAAAAGCCATTAATTCCTTTGTTCTCTTCTTTTTCTAGTGAATGACTTAGGCGGGGACTTCTTGGCCTCAGTCCAATCGGACAGCCCCAGGTTCAAGGTGAAGTCCAAAAAGTCCTATGAGGTGTCTTTGTACGAAATTCGGAGAGAAACTTCCAGGCTCTTATTTAGCAAAGAATATTTGAAAATTCTCTTGTAATTTGGTCACCCTGTCAACAGGGGGCACACTGCTACACTGTTCGTCAAACATTCCCTATTGTAACACAGCGACCTTTGCTCCAAAGCTTTTGCTGCTGCTAGCACAAAAGGTTGTGCACCAGGGTTTATTTTATAAATTATAACTATTTCACTACTATTTAAGCTGATGTTCCAGTTCTCCCATATAATTATTTAAATAAATTTCACACAGAGACCTCCTTTTACTTGTTGTCCAAAACTGCATCATTAGCTTAATTTTAGGTGCATTCAGTCATCCTCTATTGACTTTTCTACAAGCTGGTTTTGCTTGTTCTAAATATAGTTTGTCTAAATACTAGACACTGCTTAAATCTGATTTTTTTCTCTATCCTGCACAATTTTTCATCCTGTTTCTTTTGAGGAAATCCCAATTCATTATTTAGACTTTCTTTTGAGTGTTTGATCTTGTTCCATTTCTGTATGCTCATAGGAGTTTTAAGACTTACTTATCCAATGCATTAACCTTTCTTGTTCTCTCCCTTCAAAACATATGGCCTGTCTTGGTTGCATTCCTCAGCCTGCCAAATCTGCATTTGTTTTTTATGTACAAAAAAGTTTCTTTCTGAGAATCCTTTTCTCATTTTGGGACTCCTGATTTCTGTTATAATTTGATCTCAAATTGGAAATTGCTCAAGATATCTGGTCTTGAATGTTTGACACCTGTTTCAAATCTATTGGTGTACATAAAAAGCTTTTTGTTTTTTCTTGGTTTCATGTGTGAGATATCTTCAGAAATGTCTTTTTTTTTTTTCTTTCATAGGATGGTATTCACTCTATCTCTCCTTAGAACACTTCAGTACTTGCTCAGTTCTGTTATTCTACTCAAGTCATCCACTATCTTACAGGGCAGCCCCTATTGCTCTGGCCCACCTGGTATGTTACAGTCAGAATAGAAGAATTTGGCACTTGGAACAATACACTAGGTGCCAAATTTCTTTCAATGTTAATAAACCATAGTTACATAGAATTTCAAACCCGATTTTAACAGACATTTACAGCTCATTCCCTAAACTGCTCTTTTTAGCATTTTACCTTTAACAGCGTAACTAAATACTTTATAAAAGAGAAAAGGTAGTTTTTTGGGAAAAATATTATTTATTGTAATGCGTAATCATGTTATTGTATTTAAAAATCATTCAATACTTGTCACCAAATTTTAAATAACTTTTAAATATATGGAGATCTGTAAAGAGCTCATATATATAAATGTCTGTGTTTTCACAGGTCTATTAAATACTAGCTAAACTGAGATAAAAGCATTTAGCTTGCACTTATGACCAGGGTTAGAAATTGCAATTAAAAGAAGAAAATCTCAGAGTGAAAAAAATTTTTTTTGAAAAGGCTGACATAAAGAATTGCAAAACCAAGCATGTATTTTTTGGAACACAATTTCCAGAAATTTTCTCCCATATTTTCAAACTATTTCTAGTTAAAACCTTTGCCTTCAGCTGCCTCACCCAGAATAACTAGAAAATGACACAGGTCAGATTATCAGTTGTATATTCCATTAATGTAAAATTTTGAGTACATACCAAGTTGCTATACACAGATGGAATCCCTGTTTGCAAGAACCAAATGACTTTTTAAACCAGACTCCTTTTTAAAAGGAGTTTAGTAGGAGAATAAAATGTCACAGTCTTCAGATTACTTGTTCCCTCCCTGCCTGAGAGGTCTCTCTTCTTTTCACCTCCTATTCTTTTAAATTTCGTCAGTAAACAGAATCTGGATCACAGTCTGTGAATTGTGTCAGATCTTTTGCCTTTCTGTTCAAGTTGAATCAAGCTTCATCCAAATTGCTTACTGAAACAATCTAGACTTGTCTATTAATCTGCTTCAAATACATGGCATGGAAATAGCTCTGAGGAAAGTGATCTATTAATGGTATCAATCCTCATTTGGCCTTTTATTCCCCAGGTGGGTACTGCTTGCTCTACAGGTTTTGTTAGCTCAAAATCCCACATGCCAGGATCAGACTTTGAGATGGAGATCCCACAACATTTCCATTTTATGATTCAATTCTATTTCTTGTTCTTCACATAGAAATGTGTTTGGATGTGTCTTTCTCTTATTCTATAAAATCTCCATTAAAACAATAATTAATGGCAATTTTTCCTCCTACTTGTCTGCTTGAGGACCCCTCCAGGGATTGCTCTAATTTATCCAAGCTGCTAATTCCTCATAAAATACCTCAACCAATTAAAATATTTTAGATTATTTCTTTTTACCACTAGATATTTCCACTAGCATGAGCCAACTTTTGTTCTACTTTGGGTCATATTAAGGGTCTGTAATTTAAATGAAGATAAGGCACAGTTTCTCCAATCCAAGACAGAGGAGCTATTACTGGTGAGAGGCACTATTTAGAGGAAGCAATGGCCTGACCCCTAGACTTTGGATTTTAGTAGTTATTGAAATCTTCCTTTTTCTCCATCTACCTCAACAAACATTGATTAAACATTTCACATTTTATATTTTACTTATTTGATAGCTTTTCTAATTCTTGCTTGTAGAAAGCAGCACACATAAGACTGTCCTTTCTTAGAGCAAAAAAAAGCATGATCAAGCTTGCTGAAGAGATTACAAACCTTGCTTTCTTGCTAGTCTTCCAAGTATCAGTATGATCAAGGAGCTCAGACGAGGTGTCTTTCACCCTATGTTACCATATTTTGTTTTAAATAAATTACTAGAAATACACAATTCACAAGAAGCAAATGGGTTTCTTTATTCTGATTTTTGTATGCAAAATTCTTCTATTTATTTATGGTAATAAAAAAAGATAATAGATAGTAAACAGCATTCTCATTATTTCTACCAAAGTTCTTTTTTACCCCACCTCGTGAGAAAGGGGTGATTTTCTATTTTATTTAAATCACAGCAGAAGTTCAGATTATTGATTTTTGCATACATTTTGACCCTGATGTGTAAGTTTCACACTTTGAACTGAAAGGGATAGAGCATCTGTCAAACAAAAATCTGTTTCTAACATTTTTTTTTTACTACTTCACAATGCAAAAAGTGATAAACATACTACAGTTTAATTTTACATAACCAGCATGATGTACATGTAGAAATAAAATAATAAAGGAGAAACTGATTTTATGTTTTAGAAATTTACCATCAATTAAAAAACCCTAGTAAATATTTCTTTGTCCATTCTGTTATTTCCCATATAAAGCTTACATTTTAATGCTTTAAAATCATTTAAAATCAGCAAAGAAAACAGCTCAGATTTGTAAAAAAAACCATTTTATAAAATTATAGAATTTGACATTGCTGTCTTAAAAAAGACCTTTGTAGAAATTTTGTGCATGAATATGTTATATTATTTGAGGCATAGCATTCCCACTAAAATGTTGCAATAACCTTTGGTTTGCTGTTCTTACCTCCTGCTGTAGCAAGCTGGCTTTTTGGGGCTGTGCTTATTTACACAGAAGGTTTTTTGTTAGTAGAAGAGCATATGAGCAATAGAGCAATTTTTTGTCTGCAAAAAAAGGGGAAAAAAAACCCTCTGAAGATACATGTTCTAGTTTGAAAGTTGTAATTCATACATAATTTTTAAACAGTTCTCATGAAGAATTATTGTCCTGGTTCTGGCCAGGGTAATTTTTTCATAATAGCCATGAAGAGCTATGGCCAGAACCCTGATTTTGTTCTATAGCACCTCTTATTGCCAGAGGCACGGGAAAGAGACTCTCTCTTTTCCATGGGGAAGGGATTCCTTCAGGTCGAGAAAACATTGCTGACTGAACAGTCTGGCATGTGTTTATTGTCAGGGGCTTTCTGTGTAATTCGTTTCTTCTTCTTACACTTTTTTGTGTTGTTAATATTTTTCTGGTTACTGCTTGTTTTCTTGTCTCCGTGCTGTTTACAGTAAATTGTTCTCATCTCAACCCATGATCTTTCCCTTTTGTGCCTCCAGTTGGAGGGTGTGGAGGGAAAGGGGCAGGATGATTTTCAGTGAGAACACTAAATTGGAGAACACTGTTCCTAAACCACAAGAACAATGTAAATCCATACCCTAATATTTTCTTTTACACAAAAGCCAAAAATAGTTTTACTCAGCTCTGACAGATATACAGTAACACCAACACTGCCACCTTTTCCTTAACTGGGTCTCAGAAGGGACAGATTATTTTCTCGTAGAAACATATCTAACAACTTTCTCCAAAAGCAGTTGCCGCTCAGAATATCTCATGCTTATTCAGAAAGTCCAATCCTAAAAACCAGTGTATGTGCCATGTCTTTATGCCTAGTATCTACCAACATTTAAACACTGCTCTCGACTGTGCCTTGCATTTCCTACACAGATAATTTCTTGTTCTTCCTGGTGACTTTCAGTAAAACAAAATTTTTTTTTTGAGAAAAGTTGAATTGTGAATCTCCCTAGTTGGGTAAACCCCCAGGGAGAACACTGGCATGCACAGTCAGCCAGTTTATCCTGGATGTTTTTCACTTTCCACATGGGTGTGGTCTGGAGTGGAAAGGGTTATGACACAATGGACTCTTTCTTAATGTGTCTTTCATAGAATCCTTAAGGTTGGAAAAGCCCTCTAAAACCACTGAGTCCCACTATTGATCATCAAGTCCAATTCATATCCAACCTGCACGTGTATTCACTATGGCCATTCACCAAAGATTTCAAGATCCCACTGCTGAGTTGGGTTCACACAACTAAAAGGCTGTCAATCAATTAAATAAAAATACTATGGACATATTAAGAGGAAATAGCTTGGAAGCATCAAGCTCTCGATTTCTCCATCAGCCTCCTCAGATGAAGACATCTTTCACCAATATACTCATAGGTACATTGGTACTCATAGTACATAAGTACTTCAAAAAGAAAATAAAAAATTGATTCTCTTCGTCCTTGCACTACCATAAGCAATTTGGAAAGGAGATAAAAAAGTCACACTTTGTGTCTAAAAGTAGTGAAGTCATTTCATAAAAACAGCTGTCCAGGGAGCCTAGGAACATTCCCAAGAGACTGGTTTTTAAGGCACTTTCCTAAATACAGAAGGAAAAGGAAAAAAAATAAAAAGAGGAGGTAAATATAGACCATTCACTTGAACATCGTTTTACAAAGTGCTAGCAAAGGAAGTGAAAGAAGATGCTTTGATGACCAATGAGGCTAAGGGTAGGTGGAGATAATGAGAATCAGAGGCTGCAGGACCCTTAAAGAGTCAAGAGGGGCAGTTTCATTTGTAACATCTGTAACAGAGGCACTTTCCAACAATATGAGTGCCTGCTCTGACCGTACACTGTGGCAGGGCAGAGCATTTTTATCAATGTTAAATTTTGTTGTATTTCATATGCTTTCCTTAAAACCATAGATTATGAACAATTTGGGCTAGAAACAGTCTCTGAAATGAGATTTGTCTATGTCTCAGTGTACAGATATAATACACAGAACATAAACTATTCTCTGATCACATATTTTTGAAATATAAGATACTTATTTGTGCAATAAGCTTTATTCCATCTATTTTAATCATTTGATTGCTTTGCTCCTTCACCAAGGAAAGCATTGTTCTAAATGATATCAGTTTGTTGTATTTTATATTAGTCCCAATAGGATACTTTGCAGTTCACAGAGCAAATACACATACCCACACTGTGTCATACACAGCTTCTGTCACTTAACCAAACTGGCTTCATTGATTTCAGTGAAGAAAATAGAATCAAGCCAACTTTATACATACATAAATATAAAAAATAAGTATATGTATCTACACACTGTAGATAGATATTTATTTTTTGAAACAAAATCCAAATCTAGTTAGACTCTTTTTCTAAGTTTTTAAAAAACTATAAAGAAGAGAGAAATCTGATATCACCTACATTTTATAGTGCAGTGCAAATGTTTGCTGGTGTATAAAAGTGTGTGGTAAGGGACATTAAAATATATGACTACTGTCATTCAAATACAAGTGCTAAGTTAAAGGGCAATAAATAGGATATTAGGACCATTACTGCAGGCAATTTTGACACAATAATATCTACTGGAATTACTTGCATTTTTAATAAAATAGCCAATATTTTGGTAACAGTGTGCAAAGCGAGCACATGAACAATTTTGTTCTGAATGATGCATTATTCCGCATCTTTTGCTCTCTAGCATTTCAGATGAGTGGGTAAATAAACAACAGGATAGAGAAAACTTTGTCTGCAGAGCTGGAGACTAGGGATCACAGAGGCTCTGAAATAATCATTACAAAATGAAATCAGACCCCAGGATACAGCAGCTGCATCTGGAGGGCAGGTGGAAAGGAGAGAGAGGAAAAAAACACTGAGGCAAGAGAAAGGAGGAACAACAGAACCCTAACACCTTTTGGAAAAGAAATGGTGAGCTTTCAAGCGTGCAGAAAATCCTTCACTTCAGAGTGTCTGCTGGGAAAAGCAAACCTTGATGATAGCACAGTAGCCATTAGTGGTTTTGAAAAGTGTATCCAAAATTATAACGAATTTTAAAATGTATGAGAGGCGACATTTAGAAACTAAGGGTCAATCCTGTCTGACACTTCTGACCAGGAAAAAGGGGATTCTTAATATAACATGAAGCTGGCTGAAGCAGGTGCTGCTTTTTCTGTACAAATCTTGTGGGTTTTGACAGCACGTGTGACCACAATGGTGCATATTTATCCTTTACCACCCTCCTTTCAAAAGGAGAGAGAGAAACAAACTCAAATGCTAGATCCTAGCCTTTGGGCTTGCCAGCATCACAGGTGGAGCAGAGAGAAAGCTTCTATTAGTGAAGAAGGCACAAAGTTTCAGCTAGCTGAACTTAAACAATTTTTTACCAGCAACCTGTGGCTATAATACCATGCATGGATCAAAACTTATATTTTCATTTGTCTGTCTGAAAAAGATTGATGAGAGTTGTCATCTGTAAGGAAGAAAAATATCCAGAAGTTTGGCTTCTGGATAAGTGTACAGCAAATCTTAAGATTTCCTGAGAAATTTATCATTTTTCTCACCGTTTAAAGTAATATATTTAATCCAAGAAATGGGCCACAGAAGATGCTAGAATCTCAAGCTGTAGGATAAGGAAAATAAATGGCAATTTGTCTAATGATCCAGAACAACTGAAAATTTCATATTTGTTTTTTTTTAAGATAAAAATACATAATAGTTAAGAAATATTTAAAAAATATACTAAGACTCACATAGTGCTTAGAAAAGCAACTTTAAGACTGAGTTCAAGCTACAGTTAAATTACAGTTAAATTCTTTAACAAAACAGAGGAACAGCTACTTTATTTTTGCAGAAGCCACAAAATTTACTGTCTCTCACACAGACCTGTCAAAACAGACATCTATCATTCCCCATCTCCCTGTTGTCACCATCCCTGGGGAACCTACAAGCCAAGAAGGCAAAGGTCTGTGATGTCTCTTCCTTGCAGTGAGGCATGTTGTCACCAGCATCTGGCCAGCCTGTGGGTGGTTGTTAAAAAACAGAAGGGACATCCCCAGCAGACAAAGAGAGACTGGGTGCCTAAGCTGGAGGATGAGCAGCACTCAGCAAAGCTGTGCAGGGACAAATGGGTTATTTTAGTGACACTGTTAAGAAAGGCAGACGGTGCTACGAACCAACATGTGGAACTAACTGGCTGATGCTCTGAGTCTGCAAGGGATGTGGGCATCTCACAATTACCTTTCATCCATCCTCAGTGTAAACACCTCTGAATTTGCAGTCACACAGAAATTCTGGAGGGAGTAAACAACAGAAAACAACAAGAACAAGCACCTTCAACAGTAGGGTTACTTTTTGAAGTGTTTTATATTTATTAATACACTCTGCTGTTTTGCGGTCTTTACAACTCATCCTATGCCATAAAAAGGAAAGGAAGCATCCCTTCCATCTTGACTGGAAGAATACTTCGGTTCTGTGTTTTATTCTCAGTAAATAGCTGCTTAATCCAATCAGCCCTGGCTGATTAAATCCATCTCAATAGGGCAAAAAATTTTACAAAAAAAATAGCCTTCACCTGACACTCACAGGCACAGTGTAGAGTATCTTAGGATATTCTGTTTTCAAGCAGGTTATTCAGCATCAGATGAATCTGTTATTAACCTATTGCTGTTTGCTATGTAGAAACTTACATGCTTTAACCAGTTACATCTCTATTATAGCTATATGCAAAGATCCAATTTTTGAAATTAAATTTGTGACTTTTAATAAGAAGTTAAAAATAGTATGACTTTATATTTTTCACATGTTAAAATGTGTGAACTGGATGCACTGGAATGAGGCTCTGAAAAGAAATCTGGTCTTTATATCTATGTATGATATCAGGGACATGAGGCATCTTTTTTCTTTTAAGAATTGTGAAATAGCCTTTATCAGCAACAGGTATTACATGATGTTGTGAAATTACTTTTATTAGTTGAAATGTTAGAAACTGTAACTAACCCAGCTATGACAGAATCTGCAATCTTCTGCTGTCTCCAAACTAAAATCTTAAACAGACACTGACCTTCACAAGCCCTGGACAGAAAGCTCAGAGGCTCAGCTTACATGCCACAGAGCCAGTAGCACAGGGAAAAAATGAGCTCTTAACATCTCCTAGGAGAGAACAAACTTCAAGGATGGAATTTTAGGGCTCTGAGACCAGGTCACTGGTAGGTTTCTTGACCAGAGATTCATAGAATAAATCATAGATTGGTATGTATTGGATGGGTCTCAAAATATTATCTTGTTCCAACCTCACTGCCATGGGCAGGGACACCTCACACTGGACCAGGTTGATCAGGGCCCCTTTCAGCCTAGCCTTAAACACTTTCAGGGATGGTGATTTGCAGGAAAAACTCCATGACTCCACAACTTGTAAAAGTTGGGAAGTAGGTATGTATCTTTATTCACCGCTGGGCACATGTGGATTATTCTCCCAAAAGACATGCACGCCCCTGAAAATTCCCGAGTCTCTTTTATCCCCCTTACTTGTGTATATGCATAGGGTTTCACAATAGGTTCATGCATATTCATTTTACTAGTTACAATTAGTTATCAGTCCTTGTACAGAGGGGTCTCTGGTTATCTTGACCATCTCTTGCAGCCTCAACTTCGGCTCTATCTTGCATCTTCCGTAGTCTCAACTTTGGCTTTATCTTGCTCCAAGGTTCAAGGGGGGGCCCCTCATCTCCCATCTAGCTTGGAAGTTCACATTCCTTTCTTAAGCAGCCTTGAATCTTCTCTGTCCTTTTTGCTGGCCTTTGTGCACAGCAAGTTAGCAGACTGCACAAGTTTTAAACAGCACACTTCAGCGAAATCCAAAATTGGTTTCTACCCCAAGTCAAATTTCTAACCCTGTTTCAATGGAGCACCCACAACTTCTCTGGGCAACTTGTTCCAGTGCCTCACCACCCGCACAGTAAAGAATTTCTTCCTAATATCCAATCTAAATCTACCCTCTCTCAGTTTCAAACTATTCTCCCTTGTCCTATCACTGTATGCCCTTGTAAAACCCTACATCTTGAGCTCTCTTGTAGCTTCCTTCCTTAAGGTACAGGAAGGCTGCTCTAAGGTCTCTCTGGGGCCTTCTCTTCTCCAGGCTGAACAGCCCCAGCTCTCTCAGCCTGTGCTCATAACAGAGATGCTGCAGCCCTCTGAGCATCTTCATGGCCCTATCCATTCACCACCCAGCCTGTGTTTGTGCTGGTGCAGACCTTCCACTTGACCTTGTTGAACTTCATGAGGTTTGCATGAGCCTACCTCTGAAGCCTGTCAAGGGCCACAAAAGCTAAAATAAAACAATAAAAGGCAGCTGACAAAATGCTGCAAAATACTTTCAACAGTGGCTTTTCAGATTAGTTTTTTAATGAGAAGTGTAGATAGCAACTCATTCATTTCTTGTCAGAATAAAGCAACTTCTTCAATTGTTGTTAATTGCTTCCAGCAGTAAATGTCTAGTACAGTATAGCAAAGCACAGAAAATCTGGTATTTTAAAGAATTTAAGAGGAATTATTTCCCTACTTAATGAAAAGAGGTGTAGCATTATAGATACAAGGTTATTTTTTAGTTAAACAAACTATAGTCAGCAGGGGAAAACATTATTTATGTATCTTGAAATTTTTGTTCTTACTGCTTATCATAGAAGAGCAAGTCCTAAAAGATATGTTCACCCTTTTTCATCCTTGCTCAGACAAAACTGCCATTTAATATTAATGATCTGAAAGGTCCTGTTGCCTTTGCAGTGAATATTTCCCTTTCATAGCTCCTTGCTTGCCTCTGATAAATCATAAAGCTAGCATTTTTGCCTATCTACATTCATAGTTATAGATCTCAAAAATGAGCGAGATCAAAGCTGGACAACTCACTTATATAGGGCAGTCACAAGGACCCCCATTTGTTGCTAATGGGAATGGGCAAATAAGTACTTGACATAATTGTCAGTTCACAATTCAAAGGGGCAACAATGAAATCAGGTGGAAGAGGGACGTGTCTATGGGAGTGTCTTCTACTAAATGGATTGTTTATAGGAGACTTTAAATTATCATAGTGTCACTTATTTTTCTTCTCACTAACTAGAAATTACCATTGTTTGTAGATCATTATTGTATGAGAGTATGTAATTTTGTGATGAAACTGTGTTTTAGAGAAATGACAATTTGACTGAGACATTCAGTCTTAGAAATTTGACTGCTTAAATACCTCTTCAAAAATGCAGTATTTCATAAGAGAATAATAGTTTTTTGATTCATTGAAATGCAATGCTTGAATGAAACTGAAGTGCCCTTTTTTTTTGTTTAATATGCCTAAACTTCTCAACAAATATTCCAATTTTCAGTCAGTATTCACTCTGACAGAACACCAATTACATGCATTACCTGACCCATGTCAACAGAAGACATTAGCCCCTTCTAAAGTCAGGTTGGTTACAGTTATTCAGACTCTAGCACCGTTACTTCTTAGGGACAAACTAGAATAAACATACTGCAAGTACACAAAGGTGGTCTTGCTTGACAAAATGCAAGTCAGCTTGCTGCAGTCCTAACGAGTTTGCATTTGACTGTTTTTCTTTTAAAATTCTTCATGATGATGTATTAAATGTTTGGACATGTGAAAGATACAAGACAAATGTGATAGTACTTTTAGGCAACTTTAAATCACATTAGTTTAAAGCCACATGAATATTTTTTTCATATGCTTATTTGAAAATCACCCCTTCTGTTATATGGGAACAGTATTCTTCTTCCTATTTACAATTTAGGATAGGAAGCTTGATCTCAAGTGGGGCTTTAGATCTTTTTTTAAAATAAATTAATATTGTTGAAAAATATTAAATGGCTAACTAGAGACAGGCTAGTTTTAAAAGCCATATGAATGTAGAGCACTGATTTACAGATGTCATCTACTGTATTCTATCTTTCAAATAACTTTGTCACCTCCTCTAAATTTACACTACAAATTTATACTATTACCCACTTTGCTGAAGCAGTTAGCCAATACATCCTGGCAAGTTGTTCCACTTAAGATGAAAAATAGAAGTCAGGTATATCGTTAGGTGTAATCTTGTTTATTTACAGAAAATAAGCACAAAGTGCAGGTTCCTTGAGAAGAGTAGGATAAACAAACAGCAGGCAGCTCAGTGTCTCAGATAAACCTACATCTGCTGCTCAGTCAAGCTTCACTGTTCAAGGAGTCTCGTTCCATGTGTCCCTTAAAGATGATTCTTTTGTTTCCTTTCTGGATGTTCCCCACCTCCAGCATCACTAGCATTCAAAATGTCCTTGGTCTGTAAAGCCTTCAGTTCATTGCAGTCAACTTTGAGAGAAGCATCTGCTACTTAAAATTCCTGGGTTTATTATTCTCTCCCTTATTTTTAGAAAATTTTCAAAAATCAGAACACATCATTTTCCTTTTTGCTGTCTTGTAGGGGAAAGGGAATGTCTTTTAAAATCTCTGCTAATGGCATCTATCAATATTCTTGTAGCAGTGTTTTTGCTATGGTGGGCTTGGCTTTGATCCACAGTTCCCTTCACAGCCTTTTTCACTGCCTGCTGTTTTATTTGTAGTTTCTAGTTTGAAAATTACTTGAAATTAAGGACTAGATGTGATAGACATCTGCTCTATGCGATCTTTATTTTAATGGATTAGCATTGCTTCCTATGCACTATTAACTACAGCACCTGACCTATTAAAAAAATCCCAAAACTTACTTACAGGAGAAGCAGAAAAGAAAACTTGAAAGGCTGGTGAAACAATTAATCAAACAAACAAAACCCTCAAAAAGCTCAAAATAACAAAACCCTAAAACAATCAAAAAACTCTCACCTAAAACCCACTAAACCAAAAAAACACCCCATCAACTTAATCCAAATGACCTACAAAGTTCTATTAATTCAAAGCATAAATTTGATGAACTGGAGTCAGAAATTATGCCTAAAAAAAGCTTCAGATATGAAGTTTCCATAAAAAACAGATAAAGTGATAACACAAGGTGAAGTAGGCAGACATGAGATGTGGAATATAACCAAATCAGAGCTTCAGATAATTGAGCTCTAGTGCAAAGATGGGCACAAAGATAGAGTACACGGACAAGGATACAGAACAGGCAGTAAGATAATTTAAAAAAGGAAGTCTGGTGATGAAGTGAGAAAAGATATGTGGTACCAGTAAAAGCGGATAAGGGAATGAAAATTTCAGAAAGCAATGTAAGATGTATTAATGAACTGCAAGACTAAAAGCAGCAAAAGCACAAGAACAAAACTCTGCTGGATTAGTAGAAGTATCTGTGATTATTGATCTAAGTGTACTCATGAAACCAGAGAAGGATAAAATACTGAAAAACAGGTGAGAAAGTAAAGGAAACATAATCAAGAGGAAACAAAATGATGAAAGAAATTGATGGATTTGATGCATTGTGGGAGACTGAAATGCAATACATTTGTTTGCTGTGAGAAACGAGGACATGGCATGGTTCCTATTGTAGATTTTTTGGGGGATAAAAAGGAGAAGCCATGCATGAATTTCTGTAACTGGTACTTGCACACCTGATGTCTGCAGCAGTTCCTCTAAGACTTATAGTGAATACATAAAAAGTAAAAAAAAAAAGTAAATTGAATATATCAATACTATTTATAATAACTCCTCTCCTGATTAGACAGATTGTTCTAGTCTTTCTTGTTATTATTTTACATAGTCTACAGCACTGTTATTACTACTTTCTGTCATCGGGTGTTTAAATAATCAAGGAAAGGAATATAGTTGAAAGTCAAGGAAGTATTTACACAACTGCAAGCCTGAAAGCTTCTGCAAGTTGTTCACAGAATTGGATTGGATATGATTTTGAACACATAAATATCAATTTGCACAGGAAACACATACCCTGTGCAGACACAGAGGCTCTCACACAAGCGCCAGTCTGTTGAAACTTGAATTCTGTTTTCTAGAAACGTATTTTTCATCTCAAAGAAAAATAAACATGTAGTAATAATTAAATAATTTCCTTATTTTTAAATGACATTTCTATAAAAGAAAATTTTGTCTTTTAATACAAGAGATGAAGATATCCTATTACTGGCCAAATTACATCTTCTGACTCTTGACATATTACAGAAAGCACTTTTTTTCTTACCCATAGACTGCTCACAAGCCTGACAGAGCCAAAATGAAACAAAACCAACAAAAAAACCAAAACAACAAAATAAACCAAACCAAAACAAAACAAAAACAAAATCAAGAAAAGGAACTCTGTCCTTACTACAACTAATTCCAGTTACTGAATGACTAAAAATGAGAAGTGGTCTCAGTTGGAGAGAGCAAGTGAAATTAAGGAAGGGGAGCACAGGTGCTTTTAAGTAGAAGAAAATTCTTCAGGTATGTAGCCCAAAAATAGTGTTAAATTTTGCTTCCAGAAAAAGAACATTCCCAGAATGTGAAAGGCTCTTAGGTGTAGCGAGAAGCCTGGAGGAAATAAAAATGTTTTGGTTTAAAGTCCTTTCCTGAAGAGAAGAATTTATCCTCAGCAATTAAGAATCAGCAGTAGACAACTATTGCTGTAATATCTTTGGGTGGTTTTATAACACACCCCACCGAAAGGCCCTGATATGTTAAAATATTGAGATGTGCAGTAACAGCAGTATGGCTTCACTATTATTGCAGCTACAGAATAAAACCTGTAAGATTTTTTTTTTCTTTCAATTTTGAGTTCACATGGCTGGATACATTGTTTTGCAACCATTCATGCTGGCAAACGAAAGGGAAGCTCTCTTCCTTAAGAAAGCAGTGGGACAAAGTGGGCTGAGTTTTAGATGAGACTGGATGAGACCCCACCTCATGTCAGAGGATCACAGACTAGGCTCTGCAGAGGTCTACTGTTCAAACAGCCTGCCAAAGAGAAAGGGTCATAACATATTGTAAAAGCAGTAAAAAAATTTCCTACGTGACTTGACACCTCAAGCACACAAGGGAGAAGAAAATAGATGCATGACACAAGTGAGATGTGTCACACGCTTGCTTTGTCACATTTTTTTTTGTCCTGTACTAGTAAATGTAAAAATGAACAGTACTCTGCTGGAAACCATGCCCAGCATTCCCACGATTAGGGTTTAATGGATTCAGATCTTAATTTGCATTGAAAAATTTTGCTGGTTTACTTAAATGAAAAGAAAAGAGCAGCTACGGACTCTCAACTTGCACTCACTGAGCCAATACTTGGTTGTGCAAGAAGTTCCTTCCCCTAGCTGTGAGGAATCACTGCAGTGAGGGTCTAAAGGCAGAGCATGTGCCTGTCTCATCATTCCTACTGCATTTTCCTGCAAAATCACACAAATTGGCAACTTAGGCTGCATTGTGGTTTGCAGGACCTGAACAGCAAGCACACATTCCCTCCTGCTGGCTCTACCTTTGAGACAGTCATGTTGGAATAAAGAAAGACAGGCACCAGGGATGGAGAAAAATCCTCATCCTCAGCAGCACAAGTAACTGATGGAAAGTCAGATCCTGGCAAACTGTGGGTTTTTCTTCCACAAAACCCATGGAAAAGATAAAGAAGAACACAATCCTATGCTTACTTGGCTAGGGGTAGCTTCAGTTATAGTCTCTTAGATGAGAAAACATCAGAAGCTTTCCTTTGCTTGCAAAAAACCTATTAGCCTTTTCCTGGCAGCTGCCACCTCTGGGGTAGAGAAAAGCGTACACCTTTTGTACATGGCAGGCTCCAGCTCCAAAGACTTTAAAGATTTTGAAGTCCCTGAAACTGAAGTGCAACGGTGCTATGACAGAAACAACAGAAAAAACGAGGTGGCAAATTTTTAGATCTACCTTCTTCTTATTGTACAAGATAAGAAAACCAAAAAACCTTCAGAAACCTAAAACCTACTATTCCCTATCAAACACTGTTCTCAGGCAGCAGGCAAAATGTTATCTGAAGTGCTCAAAGGAAATCTGCTCCAAGGAGATTCAACCTCCTAGTAAAAAAAAAAACTGGCATTACATGAAATGTCATTTGTTTCTTGTTTTGTTTTTTGCCCAAATCTCAGAACACATTTGATCCTTCTAATAAGCTGGATATCCTGGATCTCTACCAATGTTGGAAAGTGTGTTTACACCCAAATTTCTTACGTTTCTCAGCATGCTTTCCTGTGCCATGTGTTTTATGGTGACTTGTCTCCAAGTCTTCCTTCTTTATTTTGATACAGAATGGTTACTTAGAGTTAAAGCTTAACAGGGTAGTTTTGCACTTTTTATAACTCTATGTCACCCAAGTCCATGTATATTTACTTGAAAAAAGCAAGTAAAAAATTATTTAGCGAAGCAGTGTGTGCAGCCAGTTATAGGAAAACTTCAAGACTAACAAAATAGTAAAAGAGGATATTTTCCTTCTAAAATTCCAACCTAAATCATGGTGTGCTGCAAGTAATCAGGCTCCAGTTTATCTTAATACAAAGCTTTCTGTGGCTGGGATATAAAATTAAATTATCACTTCCCTTTCCAGCAAGAAACAACTGTCTTTGAACTATCTGACTACAGATCAGGTTTTTGCAGCCATTACATTCCCTTTCTTCCTGTTTATTTTCCCCCAGAAGAAACCAAGTGATGTCTTACATCAGAGGCTATAGTACCTTTGGCTATTTCTAAATTTAGCAACATGTTCTGGATGGGATGGGTTATATCACTTCAGCAAGACTTATTAAAAAACATGACTATTCTGAATAATCTGCTTCTATCTGCAAAGGATAAAACAAATATTTCTCTTGCTCAATCTCCATAGATAACTAATCAGAGAATAAATAGATTGATGTTTAAGGAAGATTATTCTCAAGAAATCAACATCCTCTGTTTCTCCACAGTTTATGTAAGTTCCCTGGTGACCATTCCATTTTGCTGGCACAGGTGTACAGCTCTGCCAGTTCATTTGCCTCTTGCCCCTGCTCCACTAATAAGGTTTTCCACACAATATTCCATGCTGGAATTGGTGGTTGAGTCCTTTGTGTGAGTAGGCTTCACACACAAAACTTTTGGGCTGAGGATCTAGGTACATTGGACTACTAGACTGTGCAAGTTACTCAGCAACACCATCAGCAAATACTTTCTGTCAGATGCTATTGAACCTATCTCTTCCACTTGACCTTGTTTTATTATGTGAAAATGTAGTAAAATCAGACCGTTGATATTTTGAAACTTGGAAAATTAGGGGAATTTTGTGGCCATCTGGATTTTCTCCATGCTGGCCTGGCCATAGGGAATTGAGGTGGCCAAGAGGAATGTTAGCGCTGTGCCATGATGGGAATTCTCTGACCACACTCCTAGAAGCGGCTTTGAGTCCACACTTCTGTGCAAGGTTTGCCAGCAAGTATAAAGTCCTCTGGCTTTATGGTCTGAGTCTAGATGAGTTACTGGTAAGAGCATATGGCAGTTCAGGGAAGGAGTGAAAAAATCCAAAAGTAGGTTTATATTTGGCAGGTGGAGTTGTGTCTGTCAGGGCAAAGACACATCCTTAGTCTGACACATATGGAACTTATAGATGCAAATCAGATTTCTGAGCTTTGCCTTCCTCATTATAGAGTTATAAATTACTTGATCCTTTGGGTACTGTACAGCAAGAAGACAGTCACAGATAAAGGATCTGAAACAGTGGTTTTCTTCAGATTTTCATATCAGCTTTCTAGATTTCTCCCAACCACTGCTGTGCTGTCTGCATTTTCTGAATGTTCTCAGAAATGCCCCCAAGAAAAGTATCTGATAAATGCATATTAATGTTGATTTATGGTTTTGTTGTGGTTTTTTTTCCTCCAAAGAAGTATCACTTTGCTCTCTGACATTTAGTCCTGTGCTTCTGAAAATGAAAAGTTGTACTTCAGCTTCCCCGCTTCAACAGCTGAAAATAAAAGTAGAAGGAGACTGAGCAGGCAGGTGCAGTAACAAAAATGTAGCTCTGCTTTCTGTCTTGCTTTGTTTTATTTCTCTATGGTTTTTGTATCCATTCTTATTTCTTTGTGCATCTGAAAAATTAGGGAAATTGTATTGCTTAGTGTCATCCCCAGGTTCTTAGTGGTAACTGTCAAATGTGGAACACACCAGATCTGCTAGAGGTGTGTGAGCAAACCCTCTTTTCTATTCCCATTAGTTTCAGGTGACTTTTCCCCTCTCAGTTTTCTCTGTGCTTCTGGCCCAGATACAGAGAGGAGCACACACAGAGCAGGACTAATCACTCTGTCTTTTTCTAGCTGTGATGCAGAAAGGGATCTCCTTGGTAAGAAGTCTTTAGATTGTCTGTACTTCATTTGGAATAACAGAATAAAAAGAAAATAAAATGCTGAGAAGGGTGAGAACTTCTAATGTGAAATACCCCTGACCCCCAAAAACTTTCTACAAAAGCTGCTGCTATATGAAGTCTACTTGACATGGTGGTGGCAAAGACTGCAAATTTACCTCTTTAAGAAATTTCCACAGGATCAAAGAAACACAACAGGTCAAAACCATATAATTCTCTTCACTTTATGCTATCAGTTGCCACTCTTGGAGCTGTAACACAATACTGAATAGATTTTTTTTAAGGTTTTTAGTCCTCCAGAAATTACTGTAGGATTTCTACCACAGGGTACTTCTGTGTTTAGCTCACTGTCAGAAATTCCTGGTCACCAGCCCTCTGAACATCACAGCTTCCATATGAACCTGTCAGGCTAAGGAAGGCTGATAGCTACCAGCAGCTGCTGCTAGGCAAAGAAAGACCTTGAATACATGAGAGGTTAATAAGTGTGCTAACCACCACAAAAAGCATTTTAGCCTAGCACAGAGTAGGATAGGTGAAATGACAGACACATTGCACAGAGCTTTGGAGCGGGATGAACAGAAGCTGAGCCACAGGATCCATGGGTTTCTGGGGCTGGGGCTGCAATGAGGCAGTTTTGGTTTTGACTTTTGACTGTCAGGAAGAAACAAAGTGGAAAACCACTAGTGGGAAACCCAGAAAAACAAGGAGAAAATTCAAGGTGTGCTGGTACAATGGTGCTCAGAGTGAGACAGAAAACTGAACCACCTTGGAGTGCTGGAAAAATAAACTTCCTCTTGTTTATTTTTATTGTCTTGAGGGCAGCAAAATTTGTATATGTTCCTTAAAAAGAAGGATTGCACACAAGCAATGCTTGACTACATAATGAGTTTCTTTTTCTAACAAAAAGAAGCCAGCAAGACTCTGCATATTTGCTAATCATTCATGCTAATGTGTTTGGGGTGGATTAATGAAGAGTGTGTTCACTGTTATACTGTGTTATGTTGTGTTTTCCAACTTTTTTGACTTATAAGTTTCCGCTGATGGCACTGACCCTAGTATAGTGAATCAAGACTACCAATAATATGTCTGCTTTGATCAGAGTTAGCAGACCCCTAGAGCAATCCACAGACTTTCTAAACATCTGTGATTGGGAGAAAAAAATAAACAAGGTATGCTTGTGACCAGCTGCTCTTAAATATCTTTCTATGTCTATTTCAATAATTCACTTTTTAAAAACGTCTTACCTCATAAGTAGGGTAGCAGAGGTAGCTTGACATCCTATTTACATTTTTTAATATGTGTGTTTGTGCTTTTATTGGTTTCCCAATAAAACGAGATGAAGGCTGCCTGAGCCTGCCTGGAATCCCAGCTAAGCCAAGCAGCTGCAACTGAGGAGTTTACCTCAGTCAAGCCACTGGATAGCTAGGTGCTGCAGGCTGAGCAGTGGCCTGTCCAGAGCCCTGAGAAGCGGAGTGATGGAGCTGCCCCTTTGCAGGGGAATCCACACCTCTGGTTACCTCAGTTGAGAAACCTCTTAGCCAGTCCAGGAGAGGCTTTTTAGTCTTTATTCCAGTTCCCTGCAGTAACTGCCCCACAGCCTCTCCCCGCTGGATGTCCTGGCTGGCTCTCCCTTGACCATGCAGTCACCTAGCTTCTCTCCAGGGGGAAAGGGGATGGGACGGAGCAGGTAGCCCACCAACCAGGTAAGGAGAAGGGCAGGTTCCGAGGGGAGATGGACACTTGGGTGGCCCAGTTCCTTTGGGAGCATTGTTTAAAACTGACCATTCACACGACACCCTTCAAGGTAAGGGGAACAATGGACAGCCAGGGCTCTGAAGATAAGCCTG
The DNA here is from genome assembly GCA_013399835.1 of Leptocoma aspasia. Classification (NCBI taxonomy): domain Eukaryota; kingdom Metazoa; phylum Chordata; class Aves; order Passeriformes; family Nectariniidae; genus Leptocoma; species Leptocoma aspasia. Next base: position 260,681 of record VXAX01003095.1, read on the forward strand.
GTATCTGGGTGGGGAGAGGGGGAAGGGTTTAACACAGGGAAGAACCGGGGGGAACCAGGTTTTTGGGAATAAACCCCAAAAGCACATTGCTACATGTTTTAGCACAGCAATTTAAAAAATTTTATTCCATTACAGAAATGTCTTAGGCAGCTCTTGCCAAGCACATGGGAAGCAACGCATCAGAACATGTGTGAAGACGACTTCTTGGAGAAGTTGACATCACTGCATCATCCTGAAAGCAAAGGCAACAAAAGTTAATTATATTTATCTCCTGCTTTCACAGAGAAATATCACAGAAGACTGCAGAGATTACATATTGAGGAACAATTTCACCCATTGCTGAATGAAATTAATTCACCTCTGTATCGTATCTATGCTTTGCAATGCTTCCATTATGTGCATTAATGGACCAATAAAACCTTTCTTGGTATGCTTTAACACTACAGAATAATTCTTCCTATGGTAGGTACCAACTGAGTGAAATGGTTCATCTTGCTATATTTTTTTTGCTGTTTCAAATGTTTATTTTTATTTTTGGCACATTTCAGTGTAAGCTGCTCAAGCAGACAACTCTGCTTGTGAGCATCTTGAAGATAACAGCTTAGTTTGTTCGTTCTATAAAATAGTCAGGTCACTAACTGCTGTGCATCCTGATGATCATAAAGCACATGATTTCTTACAAAGTATCTCACAGACCACTTAAAAAGTAACACTGAGATTACTCTATAACACAGATTTGAACTTGATTTGCTATACCATTTCTTTAATCATTCCCTTAACAGAGAGGGATTTAAACATTTAGTTGTACCAATGGTCTATGCAGAAAAGTGGGAAATCATATTGACCTGACCCAGTTCTTAAGATGCGTGGGAACTTTTTTAAGTTTAGACAGATGAACAATTTCTGCTTAAGTCAACGAATCCACTCATGCCTAATTTTCAGCATGTATTTGAAAAGCTTTGAATGGGACTATAATCTGCAGACAATGTCAGCATCCCTGTCTGGTCTTGGATTATAAAACAACTAGAGATTAGCCCTTTGTGCTGAAGTTGGTTTCTGCTGCACTTACAGACTGTGAGGAACACTTTCGCTGGTGAGGAATTCATACAAATCAGTGAGGTCAAATGGTACTCAACCTTGAAACTCTCCAATTGTCATTGCTGAAGTTTTCCAGGCTCAGTGAGAAAACACAAACCCTTGCAGACTTTCAAGGGTACAAGAGTAAATTTCCTGGAGAAAAAGCTTTTGTATGACATAGGCTGGAAATATAAATGTAGCTTCCTTTATAACCTTTAATGTCTCTTAAAAATATGCATGGAAGGTGCTGAGAAAATCCAAGAGGAATCCCTTTGCTTCCAATTTATTGTCATCATTTAAGACAGTAGTGCACTATAGTCGAGGAGAACTACAAGTTCTCATTATCTGGAAGGTTTCAGGATGCTTCACAGAATATTTTAAATTGGAAAGGAACCACATAGATTATTGAATTCAGCTCTTAAGTGCATGGCTCATATGAAGACCAAATTCACAACCTTGGCATTATTAGCTCTGCGCTCTACCCAACTCAGCTAATCTCATTAGCCCTACATTTGGCATGAACTGGATGCTGTTCACATTATTTTGAGGCATTTACTGGCATCCAACTTCATGTCTTTGAGTGTCACTCTCTGTTGTTGTTGCAGTAGTGCATTTGGTGTCTAAATTACAGGGCTAGATAGCAGTGGCTCAGAAACTCTTTTAACCACCAATAGTGGGTCTGGCAGAGTAGCTTCTGAAGGTGTTTTACTGAAAAAAGGGGCATTTAACAGCTGTTTATCTTATTGACCCATGCTCCTCTTTTGCCCACAGAGCTCAGTGGAGGTTGCTTTTGGATGTTGTTATTATAGTGAACTTTTGAATTATTAAAAAAATAATGAACCCAAAATATTACAGTGAAGTGCCTGCATTCTCATCCTAATCAAAAATCCTACTGCAACTTGCTGAACAAATCTTTGCCTCTTATGCTCTAGCACATCTATCTCATCTGGCTTTGTTTCTGATTCTATGAGACTGCAGGTACTCTTAAAACTTTCTTGATTTGGTGTGAATTGATTGTTTTATTGGTACTTGAGACTGTAGCCTTTTTTTTTTTCCTTTGGTGGGATTCATCTTAAGCCCTGGAACAAAAACCAGCAATGCCTCTCACCTTAAAGACTGCAACATCAATTTACAAGGTCAAATACATTATTTTTAGTAAATGCGCATGACAGCTGGCTCAGAAAAATTATCCCCCCTTAGGAGACAAATGCTACAGAAAAAGATTGCCACAAACTGTGTAAATTACTGTGGCAGTTTTCCACATGCCCCTTGTTGAGTCTTAGAGAGGCTCCGGAATGGGGCTGCACCTCCCACTTCCCCTTGGCAGCACCCTGAGGCTGAGGACACAGAACCAAACCTCAGGGAGCCCAGCTCACCTCTGATGTGCCTCATGACAGGATCAGCTGTGCCTATGTTATTCCTGGTGTGTCTCTTTAGTCTCTTCCTGAAGATCTACTGTGCAAGTGACTCCAAAAGTTCTCCACAGAATCAAATCCGTTAGAACTTCCTTTCTGGGGTGTAATATAAATGACCCTTACAGCACTGTAGACATTACTGTTTTTCTAATTCATTACAGGAAGTGGAGTCCACATGCAAACTTCAGTCCACAGAGGAAGATGAGATAATCTAATGACAACTCCTCTCAAGGTATATCCAAATGGCTAAAAATATATCCATCAGCTGCCCAGAGAAAGTCTGTGCTACTTTGTGCTCAGTCTCTTCCAATTTCATAGAGGTGAATGGTGTTCATCTACTTTCTCAAGGCTTCACAGTCCCTGGATAGCAACTCCAAAACATTAGAAGTGTATTTAGGAGATGAACCCTAAAAGGTATCACATGGCATGTGGGATGAATAGTTTCTGTATAAAGAATAAAAAAAAGACTGACAGTGTACTGAGTTTTTAAAATAAATAATAATATAAACCATAGGTCCAAATACAAAAATGATATATATGTAATTTTTGTTCCTACGGCTGGAATCAGCCATGTTTTAGGTGGCCCAGAAAGCAGCTTTCTGCATGTTGTAGGATCTATCTCTTAGCAGTTCCCAAATTTGAAGCTGCATTCCTGTGCATATACATAAATGCAGTTGTATGTAAAAAAACTTGGAAAAATCCTGTCACAAGAAGAAAGTTTGCATAAAAAGTATTCAAAAAATGAATCGGACAAATGCAGTATGTAAAGCTAGGAACCCTTTTACTCACACCCTATTTTATCCTTAAAGAATGAAGCATCACACTAGAGAAGCCTTATGGGAAGCAGTTTTAAGCTGGCATTGATGTTTTACTATCTGGAAATCAATTTCAACCTTGGACAGTGGAGCTTCCAATTTTAGTGCCTGCTGTTGATAGAGATAACTAGCGGGGATTGAAGGGACTTTTGCAAGTGGTTATTTTCAGGTTTTGTCATGGTGTCCAACATCAACAGGATGGTATTTTGTGTACACAAAGTCCTAGGAAGACTAGCACTATGTTGATTACCTTTTGTGAGGAGATAAGCTTTTTCCAGTCCAAAATGAATGGGGAACTGGTTCACCAGTCTCATTTATATGTGTGTACATATTTAAAGTTTAAGTCTTGCAGCTTGCTGAGAATGCATGGAGTTGGACAAGTTTATTACTGTAGATTCATAGGCACAAGATGAGTAGTTGGAATTTTTGCTCAACAATTCTGCTAAACCCACTTTATTCCCTAAAGCACATAGCGTTTATTCTGTTTTTTTCAACAAAGTACAACTATTGATTATGAGATAGCATGTACACAAAAATCCTGCAACAAAACAAAAAAGCCTACAATAAAACAAAAAGCCTGTCAGTTTAAGTTTACCAAAGGTTCAGTATAAGGAATTTTGGAACTTTCATTAGTTGAACTCCACACACAGAGGTTAATTCAACTTAACCCCATTGACTGACAGAGTGCTAGATGGACTTAAGTTGGGGTTCCATTATGTGCTTTCTTCTGTGGTGAATCCAGTGCAGGAAAACTCTGAACTCACACCTGTGTCTTCCATGGAAACAACTTCTCCCCATTTTTGGACTGCATTTCTCTGTTCTTTCACCTAAATGACAATTGCTGAGGAGACCACTGGATCTCTGGGTTAGGAGTCACCCTGGGAATCAAAGTTTTTACTCTATTTCCATCATGGCACTGATGCCTCAATGTGAAGCCTAGGTCTCCAAGCACTGCAAAAGCCCACTGCAGGAAGCATGAAATGTAGCCCTGGGACTTTCAGACCTCCTTAAGGCAGTTTCATCAGGAGAAATTGAGGAAATGTACCCCTAGGCCACCTTTTCAGAGTGCAGTTGACTGGACAACTACACCCACCCCACAGTTTGCTTTTTTGAATACCCTAGTCCTGCTCTTCTCTCTGTGGATCCACCAAGACACTTCTTGCTTGCCCTGCCCTGCCCTCAATCCCCAGATCCCACCTGTAGATCCCAGCACCTCTCCTGTCTTTGCCCAGACAGTTATCTGTCTGCACAGCAAACCGATGCAGCCAGCCAGCCTGGCAGGCTCACTCACTTTTCCTCTGCGGGGTTGGCTCTCTGCCACATCAGTGATTATGCCCTGAGGCTGTGTTTTCATGGACGTTTGCCAGGGAAACACGGCTGGCTTGGGCATTTTTTTGTCAAGAGCTGCTTCCTTGCCCCCATGCCATGCCTGTTGTTGTGCTTGTCCTGCTTTTTGCTGGGCATTACAAGGAACCAAGACAATAGGGGGACCTAGAGACAGAAATCTCCTCCTGTTTAGAATATTTCACCACTATTACTTCTCACATTGTCGTGCAAACAGCTGAACCATGGAACAGAAATTGCTGAAGCCACCTAACACAGAGTTGTCACAGGAACCTCAAATTAATGCTGAACAGTAGGCAAAGGGCAATATTTTTTCCTTAAGTTTTTGTTTTGGTCTTTGTATTATGCCATTTCATTTTGGAAAACTTCCGTTTACTTAGAGCTAGGAAGGATTAGCCCTCAATCTACTTGGGAAAAGCAAAACAGTCAGCACTGTTATAGATAAAGGGATAATTCAGGCTGATAGATTAATATAGTTATAAGTCATAAATGGTTATAAGAAAATAATGTATGTTCTTTCTGAGAAATAAACTGACAACACACGAAATAGGCCCCAGCCAGACTCAGGAGAATTCCAATCCCGAGGCTGCAGCTGGCAAATACCCTGTTTAACAGAATAAAAGGGAAGGAATTCCAGGCCGGGAGGGGTGGTTCCTCCTAGTGTCCAGATATCCCAAGTACCGATTCCAAGATGGATATCTACAGATAAGATATCTTCGCACACCTGTGGAACATTAACACCCATCACTGGCCTCTAGATAAGATAAGCCAGGCATCATTGTTCATCACCGGCTACTACGGAACAAGATAAGCAGGACAACCAAAATTTCTACACTCAAATTGTCAAATCCAGGAAGGACCATTTTCATATTCATCATGGACCGGAGGAGTCACCTTGGACACTTATCACTCCCACGCAGTTCTTTGTCCAACTCAAGACTAAGAAAGGAGGAAACATATACATAAGAAGGACTGCCAGGGAATGAATAGAACATCGCCAACGGCAAACTACACAGCATAAAACCAACCTGGTCCAACACCACATTGGCAAACAGAGTAGATCCACAGCGAGAGGGGCTTGGGTCTGTGTTCGCCTGCATCGACCACCCGGGGCTTGGTGCTATTTTTCCCTGTCGTGGCTATCGTGTCCGATATTTTGGTCACTAAATAAAATTTATCTTTTATTTTTAATCATAACTGGACTCTGTCAATTATTGATTGGAGCAGATCACAGTCTCATTTATAACAGTACCTTTTAGTAAAGGTGTGATAATAGGCAAACAATTTCCTCTTTGAGTTTTCTAGGCTTGTTAGTATCTATACTGTGTATTAATGATCTGTTAAATCATAGTGACTCTTATTCTTGCTCACTGTGTGCCTTATGAGTTTATCAACCCAACAGATTTTTTTCTCATCCTGTCAGATTTTGTGAGTTCAGCCCTCACCTTTGACTAGCTGGCTATCAGTAAAACTAACTTGAATGTGAGGCTCACAGAAAGGGAGAAAATATATGGGATTTAGAAAGAGAACTGATACACTTCCTCTTCTCTCTCCAGCAAACATCTTTCCCATAATGCAAACCAAGCTGGCAGAATGGGTGTTGGGGGTGTTTTGTTTTTTTTTTCCCTGTTCTCTCCTCACCATTTATGTGGAATTTTCTTCCCATTGAGTTGCTAATGGAATTGATGGTTTGAGCACCACACCTGTAGTCCCAGTGCTGGGGTGGGGGGCAGAGACACCAGAAGATTTGGGGCAGGGGGGTGGTCCCAGGCTCTCTCTCTCTCTCTCTCTCTCTCTCTCTCTCTCTCTCTCTCTCCCTCTCTNATTCCTATCCCCATATCTTTGCCTGAGAGCCCCTTAATTTCAAAATTCTAATAATTTGGAGGGAGGGGGCTTACATTCTCCATTCCAAGGGAGGCTTTTCCGCCTTCCCTAACAGACACCTGTCTTGCAAAACCGAGACAATGGGGAAGATTATGTCCCTAGCAGCATTTATCATGACATAGTATACTGTCCATCTTGAATTATCACAGAGGAATTGCAGCCAAATAATATGCAATTAATCATTAGTATTACAGGATATGTTGTCAGGACTTATTCATTCTTGGGGGTTAGGAAAACAACTGGCTGAGAATGAACAAATGGTTCCCTGACACCTTTTTCCTCATTCCACATCTCCCCTCCTACCTGCTCTCCTTTCTTCTCTCTGATTGTTCTCATGTTCGTTTTGAGTGGTATTAATAATAGCAAGGATGCTAACCTACTTTTCTTCAAACTGTTAAAGCCACAAAGCACCACCACAGTGCCAGGCAGCAGCTGCTGGTCAGGCAGTGGGTTACAGCAGAATTAGAAGCAGTGCACTCACAAATTTTCTTTGGTTTTACTTTGATCTTTTCCTTTGTGTTCAGGAACAAAGAAAATGGAGAGTAGGAATGGGGAAGAGGACAAGAGTTTGTTCAGAGAGAACAGAAAAGAGAATCCAGTTGTAGCACAGACAGACAACTCTCCAACTAATTAAAGTTGAAAAGAGGGTACATTTATTACAGCACCAGGCATATGCTGGGATTTCTTCCCAAAACACAGGCAGAGAATCACAGACTCCGGCTCTCTATAAAGAATTTACATATTCACGTGGTTTCTAAGGACGCCTAATACATAATCATTACCTATCCCCCTTCATATTATAATTAGTTGAATATTCATCACGCCTGTGCAATTGTCTTCTTCTAATTGAGTCAGTGTTATTTGGAAATAGGGGAGTGGGGGTTTTGGAGGAAGAAAGTACTCTTCCTCATAGCGAACTTTTCACCTGTGCTTAGTTGGCAAGATTTCTTGGCCCATTGGTCATGGTCTAAGTTTTCACTTAACTGTTCAGTTGTTCTTAAGACCAGTTATTTTATGATTCCTGCCTTCTTATAATACTCAATCTATCCCCTGTCACTCCTAGTCTAATGCCTTGTTACACTTTTACTAAGGTGATCATTGCTAACTACACTTCTAACTTAGCTCTCCAACTTATTTAAAATCTTAACTAAAATATAAAATTCTTACTATCTTGTCTATATTCTAGCTGGCTCCTTGACTCACAGTTGAAAATAGTGCCCCAAATTGGCCTGACCTGGCTCTACTTTATGATTTATCTGAATTATTCTCAGTGTGTTTCTGAGCACCTCTGAGGTTGTTGAGATGCGGCCACAGAAAGAAATTGGAGTCCAAACTCCACCCCCAGTGAATAAACATAAAATGAACTCTACAGGTCCAAGCTTGCATGACTTACACCTGGTGGTGTGGGTTATTATTTTATAGCAATACCAGTTGTTTTCCCCATATAGGAATGTCCTTTAGGAAGAATATAGCAGTAGAGATAGCAAGCTGCAAATGTTGTATTTTTATGTTGATGACTCCAATCCCTCTTGTTTCCTTAAAATGCAGAAAATATCTGTACTCTATTTCGTGAAATTTGCTAATTTTAAATGGCAAAATTAATTGTTGTATATCTGTTCAGCATGCTGTCACAAGACAGTTATGTTTAGGAATGTTAAGAAACATTTCATACTCCTTTCGGACTCACCAGGGAAGTTTTGGAATGAAACATCACAACACAGGTCAGAGTATCTGTTCACTAGATCATTGCCCTCGATCTCCATTTTCTGACAATGTAACTAGTATTTTAGATGTGAGGTACTGAGCTTTTTCTCACACATGAACACATGAGGAGGCTATTTTCTAGATTATTCTTACATTCCAGTTAGCCTGTACTTGAAAAAATGTCTGAAAAAAAGACAAGTTGTCAGGTCTATTTTGAGACGATGTGCTTTTTTTTTCCTGTACAGGTATGAAGAGCCTACACCTAAAATAGCCTTTTTGGGGAAAACCCAACCAACCAAACAAAAATCCCACCAACCTTTGTCTTAAAAAGTTTAAAAGTAGTACTTATTCCGCTCTGTAGAATCAAAGAAACAGCTCCACAGGTAGACAGAGCATCCACTGAGTTTAGTTTCCATTTTGTATACAGCAGAAAGACCTGATCTGTTATTAAACCCAGCTGAAAGCGTATGCTCTACTTCACACAATCCTTCACTGTCTTTCCTCTACTGTGGTTGCTGTGAGATAGGTTATAAGACATTAGTCAAAAGCAATGTTTTCTCAAGAAAAGGTCCAAGAAACACCTAATCTCTCTTAAAATGGTTCTGAGAGCTCATTTATTTAGCTCAGGAATCTTTTGTCAGATGTCAATAAGAGGCACAAAGACTTGATCAGATTACACAAAAGTACTTTCTCTCAATAAAATTAAGGTTTGAACCCCTTTCTGGTACATTGTTCCTGCCTTGCAGCTCCTTGAATTTTAAATCTGCTTTCTGTGGTCACTTTTGGAGACATCGTTCCCCTGGTACAATTCAAGAAGTCCTTGATATTATGGATTCACTGCTATATTTTTATTTAGAAAAACAATAAAGGCACATTAAAAAAACCACATGGAAATTGGAAAAAACTTTATGTCCAAGAATCTTAAGAACACAGGGTGGGCCCCTGGAGTTTAGCCACTGCACAGCCATGGCTAAGCACCATCCACTTAAGATAGAAGCAGTTTTTAGGACACCAGTACAGTGGAAAATGGAGCATGGTGTAGAGCTGTTAACAGAGACTTGTATGTGACAGCACCATCTAGAGAAAATTCTTTGATCTTTAGCACCTCTCTAATCAGCTTGATTGCTCTATAGCAGTTTAGGAACAGCTGCTCATGCTTCTGCAGGGTATACAGACTTCCATACCTGAGCTTCTCTACACTGGGAGGGGTAGACTGTGCTTTAAGTCTCCCTGCAAAGGCTGACCCTCCTTCTGTACCTGACTAGCTCATTTGTGAAGAAATGTTTTGTCAGGTCCTATGTTGATGCTGAGCTAGTTGGGTTTGTACTGGGATATCAGCTCTGCTCCTGCTGCCTTATGGGAGCTAGAGTCACCATCTGTCATGTCTCTGTACAGTGAACTCTGTGCTGCTAACAGTCTGGGTGACACTGACTGCAAAGTTCACAGCACTGCTATTTTAGCGAAAAATCACCTTTGTGGATCTTTGGCTACACAGACATGACTTGAATATTTCCTAGGACAGTGTTTGTGCTCCAAAGAGTCAATCCACAATGATATACTGATCGGGAGTGTGATACTAAGTCTTATTTGTTACTCATAATCTTCAAGTAATTTGCTCCATGGCACATCCTGCACACGTCCTCAGACATCCTTTGGAGTTCAATTCCAGCAGTTCGCTCTCACCTTTACACTTCCAAAACAAGTCTTACCCCCAGTGATGAAAGCTAGCTGTAGAATTCATGGTTGAAACAATATTGTCACCCTGGCAAATAAGGCTGACCAAAGATGCTTACGTTCCATCTTCAGATGCATGTGGTGGCAGAAAATTCTCTCTCATGGACTCCTCTGAGCTAGGGTTTATATCATGATCTTGAAGCCAATCAAGGTATGATTTTTCATATCTCTACTTGCCGATCATACAGAGGAAATCTATCCAGAAAGGAAGACAGTTTTTTAGGTGTCATGATTCAAACAAAGGCCAAACAAGAGCTGGAAAGATTGGATAGACTCATTATATATCCTTTCTCTGAAGAAAACATTTCTGTTGGCTACTGCCCTAAGAACTGTCAAAGCGATTGCTGTAGGAGCACACCTTATGGGTTTATGATCTACTTCTCTTCAAGTGGAAATACTGTATGCACTCCTTTAAAAAGGTTTGGGAATTGGTATTTTGATAGAGGACCTCAAAAAAGCACTATATCATGAAACATAGTGCAAAATAAAAACAATATACTAGTTAATGGTTCTTTTGTTTTACATTTTCTTTCTTTCTCAAGAAGCAATGTAGTCTCAAAGTAGCTTATATATAAATCTCTTTAAAAAATCCCTGTTTGATATCACTCCATTTCCTCTCTTCTGCCTTTCCTCTCTTTGCTTCCTGTGCTCCTTTATGGGGTTTAGCGAGTGAGATGTGAGTTACATTGGCAGAACAAACGTGATAAATTTCTGCTGCCCTATGAAATTTGTTCAGTCAAGTTCCTCTGCTGCTATGAATCTTAATGCTGTTCTCAGGCAGAGCTTTCAATCCATCAGATACTGTACAGCTGCATATGTGCACCACAGCAGGAAGATTTATGGGTTTCTATTTTTAGGATTTCATGTTTTGGCACCTCCATGCTGTTCATTTGCCCAAACTGTATTCTGCTAATTAAACCTTAAGACCTAAATTATAATGTACTTAGGGATGTTCAGCCAATGAAGCAATGCGATTTCCTGAACATTTCTCGATTGCATCCATTTATATATGAAGTAATTTTCTTGTAAAGTAAAGATACTGTAATGCCATATTTTTCATTTTAAAGGAAAACTTACATTGCTTTTTAAGAACATCTCAATGCACAGTTATGTTATTTTTTGTTATTTTAGCACATTTAATATATGCATATATTTAATTCAATGACAGAATAGTTTGTAATTTGAAAAACTGGATGAGAACTTTTTAAATAGACACAACCTCTTGGGGATCTTCCTCTGCAGAGGTTAAATAGCTGAAAGTGTGAAAGTTAAAGGAAAAAGGCAGGATCAATTTTATGCTGAAGTGGCATTGGAAGCCACTGGAAACTGTTGTATCTGTAAGCTGAGTCCCAATTTGGTTATGCTAGCACTCATTTCACATTCTGGCACATCCTATCTTTCAAAATTAGCCTTGTTTAGCAGTCTGTCTTAAAACAACACACCAACTTTAAACTCTTTTGCCAGGCCTAGGAAGGAGTTTACTTACCTTCACATTGTACAAGAAAATTACTTAGCAGCCAGCTCATGCAGTCTCATTTTACCTAGAAGTTGAGTTCTCAGTTATTTAGTACACATTGATTAAGAATATAACATAACATTGATTCTCTTACACAGATGACCACCAATTTTCTTGACTGAAAGTGTTAAGAATGAAAATGAAAATGTCTGTAAATTTTAGAAGCATATACATTAAGATAAGGCTATAAAAGATTAGGATTTCAAGGTGCAAGAGCAGGCCAGCCCTAAATGCTGAAGCAGGAGCTATTGGGGAAGAAGAACAGCCCGGCTGAACAGGAGCTGTCACAGGAACTTGAGAAAAAAAGAGGGTTTGTGACTTTGGAAGAAGGCACAGGCAACTCAGGAGAGTATAAGGATGGCATTAGATCATGCAGAAAGAAAATTAGAAAGATGGAAGTTAAACTAGAACTCAATCTGGACACTGCTGTGAAAAATAGTAAGTGCTTTTATAAATATGCTGACAACAAAATGAGAGCCAAGAAAATTCTCCATCTTTATTGGAAACAGAGAGAACATAGTCACCAAGGATGAGGAAAAGGCTAAGATACTTAATACCTCTTAGGATGAGAGGACATAGCCTCAAGTTGTGCCAGAGAAGGTTCAGGATGGACATCAGGAATAACTTCTTCATGGAAAGGGTTGTTAAATGTTGGAATGAACTGCCCAGGCAGGTGGGGAGGTCACCATCCTTGGCGGTATTCAGGAAGCAACTGGACTTGGCACATAGTGCTGTGATCTAGTTGGCAAAGTGGTGATCAAAGGTTGAACTCAATTATCTCAGAGGTCTTTTCCAACCTATATGATTCTGTGATTCTTTGATTCTATTTTTTTTATATTTTAATGGATGGTGACTTTAGGGCTCATGAAAAACAAAAATGAGAAACAGAGGAGAAGTCCTTGATGCAGAAGATGAAAAATGCTGAGACATCAATTAAGTGACAAGAAATGCATCCATCCCAAATCAAGAAACCTGTGATGCACTGAGTTTAGGACTAATGGAAGACTAAGTTAAATTTCTGATCTTACTAGGGTTATGCAGATTGAATGAAAAAAATAGAATAGAACAGAAAATCCTTTTCAAAAACAAGTCTTACTTTCAGGCACTGAAATGAGAGGAGGGGATGAGAAAAGCTAAACTGAAGAAGTCTAGAAAGGTAACTTTGGGGCATGTTAATACAGAAACCAGTGCAGACTGAATTTCCCCTTTCCAGTTATCACACAGAGAAACCTGCACATGAATCTTTGTCCTTCTCCATTTAGTAGGAAAATAACTAGTTCTGTAGCCCTGTCTCCTTTGCTTATGGGAAATATAGAAGGTACTTGTTACATCTTTACTTTGAAAGAAAAGTAGCATTAGAGACTCAATGGCGTAAAAAGGGAAGTAGTTAGGGTAGTAGTAAAGAGTAGTAGTTAGTAGTAGTAAAGAATCATGGAAACATTATCTGGCTAAGTGGACTAGAATTACCACCAAAACTGCTTCTTTATTTCTGCTTCACTGCCAAGGCCTGCAACTAGATCCCTTATCACCCTCCCTTCTGGCCTCCCACATAAAAGAAAATTCATTGCAGAAGACGTGCCCTTCCCTCCAGTCCTGAGAAATTTAGGTAAAAATTATACACTACATCTTTGGGCTTTACTACCTTTCCTAGAAATCCCAGGGCTGCCACAACCAAGGGTAGTGATACCAGTGTGAATTCACAGATCTATTTAACCAACAAAGTAAAAGTGTCATGAAAGCCTTCTCTGAATCCCAGTTATTCTGCCTGGTTTTGGAACAGCTCTTTCTGAATAGAAAGAGGGAGATGTAGCCCTCAGCAAAGGCATTCTTGTGGCTCTTTTAATTTCCCTGACTCCTCACTGCGGTTTCTAAGGTGTTGTATTTGGACAACCATATTGTGCATTTCTCACTCTAAGGTTGCTTTCTACTTTCAGAAGCAGGAACCATTTTAAAGTAAACTATTTTTCTAATCTGCTTAGTAGGAAGTGGTGACTTTTTCTTTCTGGAGGGAAATTTTCAGGCAATGGGAACTTGGGAGCTGAAGAAACTCTAAGACCAGGTTATGCAATGGTACTATGCTCTGCATAAAGATGACCCACTTGCTTCAGTTTGGGAACAGTAGTGGGAAACTGGGTTAAAAAGTTCATGCTGTTCTTCAGTACTGGAATTTAAGGAAATACATGACACAACAGTTGTGTCAGATGCTCAGGTACTTACACCATCGTCTTTCAAAGAGATGGTTGGTCCATATCCATATCCATTGCTTTGACTGGCAATGAGATTCTGTAGAGTGGGCACTGAAATAGATATGGCAACTTGGTATTGCTTAATTCTGGCTAGGTTACAGGATAAATCTATGTGCTGTGCTATGTCCAAGCTCCATGTGTATTTATGTATCCAGGTGTCTATTTCCCTTCAACAAAATATGAATGTTTCTCTGTCTCGCAGAGCTGATGCCGTGTAACTTGATATTAGACAGAGAAAATTCTAGATGGGTGGTAAATATTTCTAGCATTATTAGCTCATTTTTATATGTGCTAATACAGAAGTGGGTTTTTTAAGACATAATTTCAGATTAGTTTATCCTAGTGTTTCCTTCTGACCTTAAAAATGTGTAAATCCATTTGACTGAATTGATATTCTTCAGGAAAATAGGCATTTAAGCAACATCTGTTCCACAGTCCTGTCTACCAACAGACTGTTCCTTCCTAAATACAGAAGTTCAGGGTGTCACTGCAGTAGACGATATCCACATATGAGCTCTATTATAAAAACTAGGAAACTCTTATTGAAATATAATGTGGGTATTTTAGCAAAACAACATATTCATGAGTGAGAATATTTCTGGCAACATAACCTATAGACAGCAAATCTGCAGAGCTGTCACTGTATCCTTGGAGATCACTAATCAAGGTTGGCACAAGGGGCCAGAGTATAAAGAATACACTTCCTAAGAGTCCCTCAGCTAGAATGTAGACAGGATTTTTTGTGCTCTAACCTTCCTCTCATTTTGAGGTGACAGGAGGATGGTTGTTATTAGCTATAGAACACTTTCTGTGAGTTTGGTTTGCTGATGCTTTCTCTTTTCTGGCATTCTATCAATGACACATAATGTCTCCAGTGGCCCAGGCAACTGCTTTAATCACCATTATATTCCAGAATATATGCACCATGTGCATAAAATGTCAACAATTATTTAAGCACCATATCCTGCACTGTACAAAGAAAACACTGACTACATGCAGAAGGTGAGCAAATTGTCACACTCTCTTTGAAATATTGTATTAAATAACCTTACAATGCCTTATTTCTATTCAAAGTCACATTGGTTGCTTCAGGGCATAATTGGTTGGTTCATTCTTCAACGCTGCCAGTTATTTTTCAAAATCATAAAACTGACTTTATCTCAGTAGTCTCAGTAATGCACAGGTACTGAGGGGATTATGTTTTGTGAGTGTTCTCACATTAATGCTGTAGACACTGAAATTTTCACTAAATCAGGGGATTTCTTGTTTGTTCTGGGGAGATCATAGTTTGGAGAAAGTTTGTACTATGACAGTTTTCATATCTCTTGGAAAGCCAGGGGATATTTCTGTGAACTCGTTAAATACATATTAATGTCTTCGATAACTGTATCTGACTATTTTCATTTGAAGTGGATCAAATATTTGCATTATTGCTGTTAACTACATATGGCTGCTTGACACCATTAACTGAACAGAAAAAGGAAATAAAACCATGAAGTTCAAGCTGATGTGATTTTTTTCTTCAAAGAGAAATATTAACTATTTGCCGTATTTGCACCCACCTATATATAGAATTTAATGCTATTACCATGAACAACATGTCCTGTTAGAGGCTGCTATTTAAAAGCACATTTTTTAAGACCACTTCATGATACATATACACCTGCTTTGATTGTTTCATAATTATTTTAAACTTTTTGAGTTATCAATGCATTTTACATGCTAAAATAAATGTAGATATGAGTTAAAGATAGAACAATTTTAGCAGACATATTAAAAAAAATCTAAAATTTTAAATCCAATTTAAACAGAACAAAAAAAGTCAGCTGCATTATTTTTAAAGTTACTAATTGCTTATACTAAACAAAAGTTTTCTTAAAATTATTTCTCCAACATCCTTCAAAGCCTGGCAAGTATAGCTGTTAAACAAAGGATTCCTGTAGTGTGAACAGCAGTTATCAGCAGTTATCTCCATGTAATTCGAAACACATGCCCTTTTAATTCATTAAAACAATTAAAGCAGGGTAAATACTGGGGACAAATGCACATTAATGTACATTTCTATTAATGAGAAAAATTTAATTTTGACTGCATTGCTCCTTCTCATGCTTCTTGCTTAACTGTATCTTGAGATTTAAAATCCTTTATGTTGCAGATAGTTGCAGGAAATGACACTTTCATCTCCCAAGACACCCCCTGACCTCTCATTTCAGTGGTCTTGAGCCATGAGATGAACCTTATCAAGAAAAATTAATGAAAGAGCTTTCTGTTGGTTAAAATGCTTTATTAATTTCAGAATAGGACTATTCTCAAAAACTAGTTTTACTTTACAAATACTTATAGTGTTCTTCAAAAATTATAAATACTTTTTGTTATGGCAGTAGAACCTTAAAAACAGAGTCTTCACCATGGAAAGATATAGACCAGCGTAAGTCATAACAAGAAGGGGCACACCTTGGTATGGTCTACCAGATGTTGGTGGCAAGAGCAGATTGCATCTCATTAAGTTTAGTGTATGGTTTCTGAAGTAATTATTTAGCAGAGTAAAAATCTGTGGTCCCTAAGGGTGATGTAAAGGCAACATAATTGTAAGAGATTTGACACTACTGTAGTAAATGCACCTTGATTAATACATTTAACAATGTGGATTTGAAGAGTCATGATACAAGCGATGATACAAGAATTGAAATTAGTGTGTTGTGACTTCCCTACAGAGTCTTTGTCTTCTGAGAGTCTCTGTCGTTTTCTCTGTATAAAAATGAGTGCTTATTTTTTTTAAATCGCATATATACCAGTAAGTAAATTTCAGGTTAATTGTTTGGTGCCACCTGGTTTGTTCCACAAAATCCAAACTACACTCCCAGTTGAACTAGCTGAGCTTTGTGAATCAAATTGTCACTAGTGGGCTGTGATGGATTGTGATGGAGGAAGTCACAGCATTACAGCTACCAACAGTTGATCAACCACTTAATGCTACCTGGTGACATTAACTTTGATTCCTTGCAAAGCAAGTTAATCTCTCTGTAAGGGAGAGCCTCTTGTGCAGTTAGCTGGTAATGTATCTATAAGCCATGAAAATAGTGTATCAAGATTTCAATACCAATGGTAAGCATTATGGATGAGGAAATAACTCTTGTAAGACATGTCAGGAAATTATTTGCTCTCAGTAATGCAGAGAGATTACAGACTACAAAGAAATAATGTGCTTTGAAACTTCAGTGTGAAAGACAATTTTTCTTGAGGGAGAGATGTTCATATCCTTGTGAGATAATTCAATTTGGCACCAGGCAGAGCAGTTGGGAGGGAAATTCAGTGTGTGCCATACAGAACTGCAGAGTTTATTTTTGCCCTGTAAAAGGGTTGTACATGTTATGATAAAAAATTTTGGTGTGTGTGACTGGACTGGGTGTGACAACGGAGTAGAAAAGGGTACGAACATTTTTACCTGTTGTACTCTCTTCTGGCTCAGTTCTGTGTATGGAAGGTAGCTGTGCTACCTGATGCACCTGAGAGTTGAAGAAGCATAAATAAATTGAGATAAATACCACAAAATATCCCAGTAGGAAACCCATATCTTGTCTGCCTGTCTGTCTACTTAAGGCCGAATGGTGTGTGCTCATGATGAGGGTCTTGATATTGCTTGGAAACTGTTGCTGGTGCACATGTTTAATCCCACTGCAGAAGTTTAGTACTGGGGTGTCGAAGATTTACAGCTCAGCACAGCACAGCACAGCACGGTGTGAAAGTTGCTCTGAGAACTTCCTTTGGAAAGGGATGCTTTTGGGTTCTCTTGTTGTATTTCAGATTGGTTGCCAAATAGTAGTACTAGAGCTCCGTGAATTTTCATGTTGTCTCCATTTCTCAGGAAGCCTTAAATCTACTTGCAGCTTTCTCTGTATCAGGATATCAACACAGCACAGAACTTTCACAGGTATCCATGAAAGAGCACAGTCATTAATGAACTTGAACCACTGTAAAGCAGGTTATAGCTCAACAGTAGTGAGTGCCATTTCTTTGGGGATGATAATAATGGAATGCATATGCTAAATCTCACCTGAAGATAAGGCAATTATTATTGAAAAATCATCACTGCTTTATTTTAAGTAGGAAATTAAAAAGAAATAATAATGGGCATAGTCCGGAGGCAGACTATTGCACCTGATGTAATGCAGATCAGAAGCAGAAAAAGATGGGTGATATATTTTAGCCAAATTATTTTTCCTGCCACACGAGGCAGATATAGCTTTAATGACCTATTTTGTGAATCTGATTTCTTTCTTCTTAAATTCTTCTGACATTTCTTTAAAAATTCCCACCTACATTCTAGCAGTAGTTTATTATTTCTTGGATTATTCATGATGTTTGGATTATTTTTCTTTTCAGACAAACTCAGAAGGATTGCAAAGTTTACTGCTAGTAAATTAAAGGAATCTCCAAAACCTTTTAGCTATTCACATATCAGACTAGTAGAAAGTTACAACTGTTGTGGTGACAAGGAAAACAAGAAGGAAAATAGCAGACCGAATAAGTAGGATACGGAATGCAACACAGAATCACAGAATGGGAAAGAAAGGAAAATCAGGAAAACTCTTCAGCTTCTAATGGAAGGCTGCAAGGACTGGCTGGCTGTAGAAAGGCTGAGATAATGATAAAAGTGGATGTACAACAAGGTTTTAAACTCTTAAGGTCTGTTATATGGTTAATCAGTTCAGTCTAAAAATGTACCTGAATAGGACCCTTCTAGTCCCCTTTTCCAGCTGCAAACAAACAAAAAAATAAAGCAGACTTCAAAACATGTACAAAGACCACTTCTATGTATATGTGTATAAATTTTACCATTCATCTCTGATAATGTTATTGCTGGAAACAGGATTTTGAAAGACATTTTGACAATTTATTGGGACCACTGGGTTCTTAAAACCTGGCCCATAATCTTCTCTCTTGGTTAAACTGGATACAGGAATACTTTCAACATTATATGTGTTCCTAATTGTTTGCTAATAGACACATCCTATCTACTAAATATAGAAGCAGTTTAAAGTTTTGAGTTAAGACTAATGACCTCATATTTGTTATGAGCTATTCACCAGAGTTTATCACTAAATCTATGGAAGAGCATAATTCACACTATGTAAGCAGCCCTCAAAAAATGTCAGATCTTTGTTCTTGAAAGGGCTTTTGCTTTTGTCTTTAAATTGAAAAAAAAAGTACAGAAAAAAACCTCTTGGGTGAAATTTAATTAAAGGTGATGTGTAGCCAAGTGCAAATATATCTTCTGAGATTAAAATATCTGCATCTCTACACAGGACAGGTACCCAGTGTCATGTTTAAAATGCAGATTATTAAGTCTTTCATTAGGCATTCATTTTGGCATCCAATTTGAAGTCAGTGCAACTTCTGCAATTAACTGTAATGAACTGGGTTTGGATCTTAGTTTTGTTGGTATAAGCAAAATCAAATATGAATCCTACTCTTTATCTGTGTTAAATATTCTCCTTGAATGGAGCTGAAGCTGGAAGTAGAGTTGCCTGGAAATCCCCTAACATTCAGTTCAATGCACCTGGGATGTCTAAGTTTCTTGTTATTGTGGCTGGCTTTTGGAAAGGGATATTTTCTTCTGAATCATCCCCCTATATTTTTGCCAGAGAAGAATATTATAATTTCTAATGGGGAAAATGAGGGAAAAGAAGGAAAGGGACTCACCCAGCATCTGACTGCAACCTCTGCAGTGTTTAAAGCTTTAAGAATGGGATTCCTTTGAGTGGTGAGGCAGGCAGACCAGTGCTTCTCCACAAGCCCTGTGAGCAGGCTGGGTACAAGTCAACTGTGTCACCTGAGGCACAGGTCCTGAGGGGTTGTCCCCAGGAACCAGCTGGCCCAGAACACAAGTATGCTGCTCTGCAGATGTGCTCTGTCCCTGCTGCTGAGGAAAGCTTGCTGCAGCTTGTGGAGCTGCCTGGAGAACTGGAGCTGCCTTCAGGGTGCAGCAGGAGCACCAGCTCTTGCTTGAGCTGCTGCTTACAGCTCCTCTGGCAGCTTGTCAGGCAGATGAGCTGTTTGACACTGTCAGACACTGATGCTTCAGAAATGGAGGCAGAATGTGACATCTCCTGCTCAGCTTTATGTGCACTCCCTCAGATCGGAGTAGTTTTATTCTGATCCTGCTGCAGTTAAAGCAGTTTTATCTGGGTGCTGGCTTATCCTCACACAGATGCCTTGAAGGCAAAGTGCAGTATTGTTCAGTCACATCACAAACATTACAGTCTGGGTTGGGTATGAACTGGGAGCAAGACTGGTAAGATCACTTAGGAATGTTAAAATGGCCCCTCTCTAATGTAGAATCATTTTTGGAGGAATTAAGCACACACAGAGGGACAACAATGTGCAAAGAAGACCTTCAGAAAATTATTTCAAAATTAAGACTTTAGTTTACAAAATTAGGAATGCAAATAAAAAAGATGCTATTCTCCCCAAACTCTCATACTAAGTGTTCTTTTATAGTGCTTTAATACCTAGGAATGAAATAAAAAGAAAGATGTTTACAAAAGTGTTAGGATCAGCAGTGACATTACGACTAGTAATTACAAACTGCCTTTGCTTGTTGACTGTCCTGACATCATCAGTTGTGTTTAAACAGATAAGAATTAGTGATCCCACACTAAACAGAACAGTAAATAGCAGGACTGTCTTCTGAGATTTAGAACCAAGCCACAGACTGTTAATGGGAGAACAGAAGCTGTGAGAGGGAGTGAGTCCTGTTCCAACTGCTAATTAATCCGATATATAAATCCTCAGAGAGATCAACAAAACAAGGCTCTTGTTTTTGTAGAAGGTGCTTTTCTAGCAGCAGAAGAGAAAATAATAATTAGCCAGTTGACTTGGAAGGCTTTATGTGGAAAATACACAGTGCTATGTGCAAATATGTTCCTAAATTGAGAGCTTTATTTATTTATTTATTTATAAACTAGAGACTTTGCATATTAGATTACAATTTGCATATTTGCTTAATGCTATTCCTTTTTTTCCACTGCTTACCCTCCCTTCCCTCAGAAACAAACCTACAGCAGAGCAGCCACATTTCTCAGAGCCAGTTTCATCTGCTGACATGAATGGATTTGCACCACAGATGAATGTGGCTGTTTGTGCCTCATCCTGGTAATCACAGCAGCTGTTAGGCTTGACCGTGAACTCAAGAATCCCATCATCTGTCACTGTGTTTGCCTTCCCAACAGTGTTTTTGTCAAAATAGTTATGCTGGGAGAGAAACACTGTGGTGTGCGCAGTAGGTCTCAGCCTTCTGCCCAAATCCAGCACAAAGGTACAAAACTTTCTCTTGCATTTTCTTGATATTGTGTTCCATATCTCAGCTAGGAAAGGCAAGAAGCTGAGCAGACAAAATACCCTACCAAAAAGAAGGCAGCTGCAAAACACAATTTTAGATTTGTTTGAGGGAGGGAATTTCGTGACTTCATTATAACAATGAATGAAGGTCTTATGCAGGACACAAGGTAAATTTAATCACAGCGTATGTGTGTGTCTGTCTATGTCTATGCACATTGTTGCTTCCACATTTTTAGTTTATTTTGTCTGTAATGCTGATTTCAATTTTCCCCTGTTCTCTTCCCAGCATTTGTTCTATACTGCCTCACCTAGGAATATCGGTTAAGAAGAAATGTCAAGGGACAGCCTGGTCAAAATGCTGTGTATGGTGGCTTATGGATTGAAAATACAGAGAAATGAACAGGACAAGGAGAAAGGCACTAAAGCACTGTCTCTTCCTTAGATTCACAGTGATCTCATAGCCCATCCTATGTCCTGTAACAGGATTTTAAAGACATGCAACACACTGCTAAGGACTACACACTCAAAATTTTTTAATTGCAACAAACATGTCACTTCTACATGATCATAATTTTATCTTTCCTGACTGCTCTGATGTAATTCAACTAGAAATATGATTCAAGGAGGGATATTTTAACCTAATATCTCGGGAAATTTGGCAGTGTAATAGAAAAATTTGCTTGTATGGACAGGGAGAATGTGCTTGATCAGAAGAATATCATTTGGAGCCTTTAATGCATCTGCTTAGTTGAAACAGTGAATGATAAGCAACTCAGATGTTCCAAATACCATTGTTTTCTAGCCCTGCTAGCAGTCTGCTTCTTAGTGAGTTTTTACGTGGGACTGATTGAACAGGGTTTTTTTTCTGAATACAATTCTTTTAAATCCATATTTTACCTTAGGTTTTTTTTGCTACTAAGTGCAAAAATATATATAGTTTTTGCTAAAATGTACCTGTTCTATCTGAAGTTACTAAGGAAGTAACTGCTTAAATCTTGTATCTCCTGTGGTCTTAATAGAAGCTTTAAGTTTTCTAGAAATAAGTTCCAACTCCTCATTTCTATCAGAAATTATTGAATTCTTGCCTTTTTGAAAATGGGACAATTCAAACCTACCCAAGGCAATACAACAACATGACCTGGTGCAGGCAGACATCGGACCCTGGCTATGAGTATGTGGAGCTGCCCTGCCATGAAGTTTGGCCACACGAACTCGTGCCTCAAAGAACTCCCAAACAAAATGAGAGAACAATCTATAAAGAAAGAGAATATGGACTTTAAATTCAGTTTTAGGCATAAAAACCATATTTTTCCTCCATTTTGCCTTCTTTGTAGTCTGCTCAGATCTGCTGGTGGTGTCTTACAGGCAAAAAACCAGGACAGCACAGCTTCTCTGCATATTAAATTTATACCACCACATTCCAGACAAGATAATCTTCTGTAATGAAGTAGCTTTTATGATATGCTGATTCATGAACAGAGTTAAAGAAAGGGCTGCATCAGTGGACACTCCTGGATTTGCAACACACATGTTACCTTCTTGTGTTTTATAACACTGTCACACATAATTGAGACCTTTATAAATTCTTCTACAAACAGGCTTCTTGCAGTACTAGAAAAGCAAACACTACAAGATACCCAGAAATTTGCATGATAAAAGCTTGGGATCTATCTCCTAGTACAGAACAGTCCATCTCACTACATGAATGCATTTTAAATGTGCATGGACCCAGCATTGAAAACTCTGTCTAAAAACCTTCAGCAGCTGTCATCACCTTTCACTTCACAGAGAGCCACATTCACCCATAGAAAGTAGATGTCAAACATAATAAAACTTGCAAATATCAACAAAACTCTAAAAAATAAAAATATAAAAAAGGAAAGCATTGTAATATTTTTTTTTCAAATAATATATTTTAATTTATTTCTTTCCTTCAAAGACTGTTCAGATCAGTGCATGTGTATTCTGTGGAATCTGCATGTCTGGTTAAATGCTAGTCTACATTTTATTCAGCACTTAAAATTTCAGGTTTTGAGGGTGAACAGGTGGGATAAGACCAGCTAGTATCACATCAGCTATTCTCTCATGAAGTTAGTGAATTGCATAATTTAAAAATGTGAATTAAAAAATTATAAATAGCAGATTTAAGCTGTAGCTCATGGGATGATTATCTGTTTGTAACTTGTAATAGTCATGCTTATGAATAGGGTTAGGAATGGGGAATGCTGCTGCAGTTTCCCCTTTCCTCCGTGAATTACTCTTCCCCCAGCACTCTGATGTGTTTGTGTCTGACTGCACACTGGTCAGACTGCTTCCCCACTCAGAATATGTCTTCAGAATGTGTGTAGGGAGCTAAGAGAACAGAAATCTATCACTTTTATATTAGGCTGTGTGGCACTCATTTTCTTGATTCTGCCAATATTAGAAACACTTTCCACTGGAGCTTAAAGGAAAACCTCGATCTCTTCCAGTCCTCCAGGTCCTGGCCCAGAAACTTGAATAAAGCATTTATAGTGAACTCTTCCCACTCCTTTGCTGTTTCCTGCCTCACTTTTCTTATAAACGTCTTCTGTCAGACACATAAATCTTCTCCCAGCTTATTTGGGCCGTTCCTTGGAGGCTCACCATAGCAAGAAATAACTCAGTCATTCCTTCAGCCCTTGTGAGCCTCCCTTTTGTGTTACTTGCAGCCTTCCAGTTTTTCCAAGGGCTGCAAAGCAAGGACTGAGCTGAAGCTGAGAAAGGATATTACTTTTCTGTTAAGATTTGAGAAGCTGAACAGCACTGAGTATGTTCTCCTAATCATTTAACTGGAATACATGGACTGTCTCATGAACTGAGATGGTTTTCAAAGCAGAACCATGCACTTGCCTCCAATTCCTTTTTCCATTTTCTTGATTCTTTTTTTAAGAAAATAACAAGGAACAATGAAATTGTGTTGCTCAGGTGAAGAAGGATTTCTAGGGATTTCATTTTTTCATGACTTGAGATTAGAACTGTACAAGGAAATCCAAAGTAAACAACCTGAGTTCAGAAACAACTCTCTTTGCTTTATAGGCAAATACGGCAAAAAACTGGGGGGAAAATCACTTGTGCAATATATAAATTAATTTTGTTATCTACTGGCCCTTCTACTGCTTTCTGCTTCTAGAAACAGATTTTAGAGCCTTTTTGCAATGGAGGAAAAATTTTTCTTCAATGAACATCTAATTTCTTAGATACAGCTTAATGCTAATGGCATGATTTGGTGAACTCATATTACAGACAGACCAAAGGAAATACAGAGTTTGCAAACATTTACGTGGGTGGTACTCAGAAGAGCACCCATACATGAAGGAGGATTTGGCACTTCTTGGTTTTGTCTCATATGAGGGGAAGTAATATCGTAATGACATAATGATAGTGAAATTCTCTGGGCAGCAGGTTGCAAGAGGACAAGAAAGATGAAAACTCTTTTCCTTCTTTATGTCATTATAGGTGGGATAGGAGAATGTATTCTCCAGAGAGGCATATTTGAAGTGTTTCACAGTGTAACTAACCTACATTCAACCAGATTGATGCCAAAAGGCACAGTTTTCTTATATCTTTTCTACCCAGGCATGTACTACTGCCTCCTCCCTTGAGACAGACCTGAAGACCATGTGGTTGGAGGGTGACCTCAAAAGCTCATTGATCTCCTGTGTAAATGAGTCATTTCTTACAGCAGGCTCATTCTCTTTTGGATTAATTATCTGACCCCATTTATCCAATGGCAATTTGATTGCCAGAGCCAATGGAAAAAGTAAGGAGCTTGAGTGGGACCCCACCTTCTGCGATCTATAATTAGACCAGACTATAAACAGACCCATTACATCTAGTGTGAAATCTTGGAACAAAGGAAACTGCAGGGAAGGACTGGTTATCTACAGGATAACTCCCCAGGGCTTTGTCTGAGCTGGTGGAGCTGGTGCTGCTTCTCATCCCCCAGTTCCAGCTACTTGTGCTACCTTGGCAGCTGAGGCTGGAAGCAAAGGCAAAGAAACACCAGGCTATTTTGAGGGCAAGAGGCAAGGGAGGTGCATGCTGTTGATTTCTGAAAAAGAAAGGGAAGGTGTAAATGCAAAGGGCAGATTGATAGGCTTAAACCGCATGTATTTTGTGTATGTTTTGTTGTGTTTGGAAAGCATTTCTGTTTATGCCAAACAGTGGAGAAAATTTGTGTTTATAATATGGTAGAGATTTCTTAGTAGAATAATTACGCTCTTTGGAGTTGAGCTAAAAGCTCATCTTAGAGTAAGGCAAAGAAGTGTGTGTGTGTAGCTATAGGGAAAAAAATAAGGACAAATAACTATAGTTTTCCTTGAAATGCAGCGATGCTTTTAAATATTTCTTGCATGCCAGAGAACTGTCATAGCTGTAATGTTGGGGACCATTGCTAGAACAATTGATGAAATATGGGCTGGCTTGAAGGAGTTTGTAGCAACAAAACCAGCTTAGAGCACAAGATCTGAAACAGCTTGTACTGGTGATGTTTGAGAGTCACAAAATGTGAATGAAATGGGCTAGGCAAAAGCCTTACCATAGAACAGGTTTGTGAAATAGTGTTCATCAACATTTAAGACAGTATATATTAATCCATTTTCTTGCCTTTTGTGTGCTTTTCTTCTTCAAAGAAAATATTGGTTGAGTCAAGTCATTCATGTTTGTAAGTGAGGAAAATTATTCCGGGGAGCATCACAAAGTTTAGGTTAATTTCCCAACTTTTGGACAGGACAAGAATCGATGGTTAAGAAGCATCCCCTGCTGCTACCAGCTAAGTCCTGACAAAAACATGTTACAGAAGTAAACCTGAATTGATCGATTACATCTGCTTCTATGTTTCAAATAAATTCTTCTGGTACTTAAGCACATAAAAAAACACCAAAAAACAAAGAAACAAACAAAAACCCAAAAAAACCCTGCTTGACTCTGTTAAGTATAACATGTTCCTAGACACCTCTAATCAGCACGTAACTTAATGCAGTAGTCATATATTTTGGATCAATGCAGCCTGGTGAGTTTTCAAGAAACTTTAATATTTTAGTAGAAGTATGAATTTAATAGAAATGTTTCTATTAAAAGGAGAGCAAGAAAAAACAGAGACTTAATTGCACTTGTATATGTGCCTGCCAGCTTGTTCTATTGAATTTCCTGTGCTTTATAATCATATTTTATACAGTGGTAATTGACAAGAAAAGAAGCGTAATATTTTTCTTTAACACCTTCTTGTAGCCCTCTTATTTTACTAAATTAACTCCTTACCACAGTGTGAAGAGACTAACCAGACAGTTGTTCAAATATTGTTCTCTTTTTTAAAATAATAAATCAGCTTTAGCACCTACTTTGGATTAAAAGGGAAGCTATCAGGAAAAAGAAACAACCAACAAAACAAAACAAAAAATAACCATAAAGGTTGTATATTTATCTTTCCCACCCCTGCTAAGGCTGATTGCACTCCCTCTGTGGAATAGGCCTAGGTGGAAATACATGTCTTTTATCTACAAATATTTTTACTATATCATTGTCTAAACCCTGTCAATGTGGAGCTAAAAATCAGTCTCGAGCACTCTGTTTCCACTAGCACTTGTTTGATGGAGTCACAGTAGACTTCACATTGATAGGGTACTTTTAAGGAGAAATAAAGGGCTGTTTAGACAAGCCCAAGGGTCACATTATGCAAATGCTATGTGCTCATTAACCTTTCACATAGCTGAAAACATTTGTTACCTGGTTACCTATTACACTTTTTCCTTCCTCCCTGTCCCAAAACTTGCAACCACACTGACACTTCTCATCAAAGATTTAATTTCAGGGAACTGCTGTCATTGGCCCTCTGATCATTAAGTTTTTATTACCTTCAGAATATATAGCATGATACATTTCCTGGTAGACTGCTAAGTAATGCTTTTGATAATTAAAAATCCATAAATAATTAAACCACAACATTATATTTGTCAACATAAATGAACAAACTATGCCCTGTGAGCAGCATTCTGAACAGATACAAGCTGAGAACATGCAGTGATCTGTTCAATAGCTGTATTTAGGGATAAATCTTCCTCTCTTAAAACAGATTTGTATTCATTTATCCAAGTAATAGGGAATGTAGTGATTCTCAGAAGATATCATTGTCATAAATAAAAATTAATTTGTATTTGTATTACAACTGAAAGCAAAGAAATCCATGTGAGACTAAGGCCCCATAGGGATTAGCACTTTGTGAATAAAACATCAGAGGATGGACAACTTTTCTTGAAGAGTTTGAATACGGGATAAATAACATCCATGGTTTTGCAGCAGATGCAGAGTTGGAGGGCACTGAGCAACTTACGACCTTTCAAAATAAACTCACATGAAATTTGTGATTTTGGGAATTCATGTAATATATTTTTGACATCTTTCTCTTTGTAGCTCAGCCCACTGAGAGAGAGATTAAATAAGATCTAATGAAAATAAAATTAAATCATAGCAATAACATCTGGCTATAATTAAGACATTTCTCTTCTTTTAAGAAACTTTTTTCTGCTGGGTCTTCATTTTATGTGCATTCTGACTTTAGTCTTTTATTTCCTGTGAGAGCCAAAATGATTTTTGGATTGTTCACTAAAAGGCAGTAATATGTCACTGCTCTGAAATTCTACATTCTCTTTCACATCTCTAATGCCTTTCACATACCCTGCATTAGAAATGCAAGCATTTTTTTCTGCACTGACTTTATGAAAGGTATAAAAAAGACTAAAATCTTGCTGTTTATAGGATTTTGCTTAGGGGTTGATTTGTACCTCAAAAGTAAGTATTATATATAGAGAATACTATATTCTATTATTTCTATATTATAACTTGTTGTTATAATAACTGTGGGCATCCTTGGAAGAAAATGTTCCCAATCAAATGATACATTGTGTTAAACATCACCAAACACCCACAGGTAGACTAGAAGCTTGCAGGTTTCATGTTCATAATATCCTGAAGGCTTTACTTCAGTTATCTCAACTTAATGGTCAGGGCTCCCAAAACATAAGGATTTAAGAGAGTTGTTTGATGCCACACACCACAGTCAGCAGTTAGGAGAGGTGATAATGTAGGAGCTACTAATTTCGTCACTTTTCAGCATGAGATAATGCTACTTTGCAACTGAATGCCCCATGTCAGTCCTCTACACGAAAGAATGAATATAAACAAATTCTTGAGCATTTGCTTTTGCTAGTGGTAACAAAGAATTAAGTTACATTTTGGAAGTGCTTTTCTTTATTATCAGCTCCTAGTCAGAGCTTCAATTATGCTCATTTGTCACTAACAAAATGCTTCTGGAAGGAATAATTCACAATAGGTAATACATTTGTTGCATTTTTTCAGTTTCTCTATTTCAAGGCTTTTAAAAAGTAGTTTTAAAGAAAGTTCCAAAAGAGCCTTCCTGACTGAAAAACACTTAACTTGAAGTACATGAGGAATCTCTGTGACTTTATTAGGACTACTCAGGTATTTATGAAACACACATATGTGTTACGAGATTACTGGAGCTGTCTTTTGAACTTCAAATGCCAAAATAAAAATAATAATTTTTCACCAACATTTGAGTTTAAAGTTAACTTTCAAAGCACATTGCATCTGGCAAAGCATTAATGCACAAATTATGTTAGATATCAAATTTGCAAAATCTTGTGCATTTTTTAATACAAAACTGAGGTTCATTTGGGAATAAATTAATATTTATTGAAATATTGTTCCCCCAGATTTCCAATACAAATCTCCTCAGAACTATTACTGTAGAATTGGCAAGCAATTGTCATCATGTGTCATTGTCACATGTCAATTATCATGTGTGAATACAGGAACAAATCCTTTTCTTAATATCTAGCACAGGGCCACTTTTTAAGGGTCATATTGTTTTCTGTTTGCCACCTCCATTAGGTTGATCTTCCTATCAAGTTCATATGTGGTAGTCAGTAAGAGTCTAATGAAAACCTATGAACAGTGAAGTATAATGAAGTAAACAAGGAGAAGAGCCCATTGTTCTCATTATGATTATAAAATAAAACTTTATACTTCTCCTTTCCATGTTTCATCAGATGACCTGGAAGATTATTATCTTTTAATTTTAATTGCCCAAGCTCATTTCCTCCCCACTTCAGTAAATTAAACCAGTTGGCAGTTTGACCTGCAATATCTCTTAACATATTTTCAGACAAAAATATACTGCTGCAGATGCAGTAGAAATACTCCACATACCGCATTCCTGCCTGCTTTGTGAAGAGGAATAGAAATCAGACAAAACATTAGTGGCTCCTCTAATTCAGTTTAAATCACATACTGTGTTTGTATGTCTTTAGGGAAAGAGGAAACTTGGTTTCATTTTTTAAAGCACAGATAGAGGAGGTCATTATGTTATTTAAAACTATAGGAAGACTTTATCTTATCATGCTTTGCTTGATCTGCAGTTTTCAGGTTTTTTCTCATTAGGAGTTGGAGTAATGTGAGAGGCTTTCGCTGTTTCCCCCACACACTGCTGGGAACCTACCCCCAGGGCCCTTGAAGGAGGTTCCCTCCTGTGAGTTCTTCTCAGGGATGAAAAACACGCAGGACTCACTGATTCTCTGTTTTCAGATTGTTGTTTATTTTTCTCTTATCTTAAGTTCAGTACGCTGTCTGCATGCCAGACTGAGGGAATGAGAAGCAAGGCATAAAATGGACAAAATGGCAAAATGGCGAGAAAGGCCTCGATACCCAAAACCAAGGTCCTTTTAAAGCTAATCAGCCCAATTACTTTCTAACACGTATCTTGTTTTTACTTTACTACCAATAATTCCTACTGATCTACGCACGTAACAATTATGCTGCTACCATCCCTAACCAATGACTTTGTGCCACCAATACTACAGAAAATGGAGAAGAAGAAGGAACAAGAAGAAAAGGAAACCACACCCAAAATCCTCCATCTTGTCTCCCATTCACTCTCTCACCAAAATCCTAAAAATTCTAAATTCTACACCCTGTGATAGATTCCTACTACTACTGCTACATACCTAGTTCACACCTGAGTTCTCCAACTCATCCCAAAGCTTTAGCAATTTTTTCCCTGGGGCAAAGGTTAAAAACAGTGTCTGACTGGGGGTCAGGGCTCCCTAATACAGGCAGGGAAACATTCCCTGTGCCCTGGATTCCAACATAGTAATTCCTCATAAATTTTAAGAATGCTTCCCTAAGAATGTGAGTTTTTAAAATATGTCAATATGCCTTATGTTCTAAAGCATTAAGTTTTGAGGAAGGGGGGAAAAAAGATTACATGTGTTTTTTTGACGACACACTCTTGTGAGTGGTTTATGTCACTTAAAGAATTACTGTGAAAAGTATTAGTGAAAGAAGGTTTAATAAAAATTTGAAAAAGCATGACAAATTTGGATGGCAAAGTTCACTCTACTGCTTACTACAGCAATGAAACATTGTATTGGGTTTTCATGGCCAGATTTTAGTAGTGAGGATGCTACAGGCGTGACTTCTAGGAAACTCTGCTGGAAGCTTCCCCCATGTCCGACAGAGCCAATGCCAGCTGGGTCCAGGATGGATCTGCTGCTGGCCAAGGCTTAGCTAATCAGAAATGATGATAATGTAATGACCTATATAAAAAGAAAATAAAGTTATTGCATGGATGCAATTGTGACCTGAGAAGAAGAGAGTGAGAATATGTGAGAGGAACAGCTCTGCAGACACCAAGGTCAGTGGAGAAAGAGAGGGAGGAGGTGCTCCAGGCACCAGAGTTGATTCCCCTGCAGTCAGTGGTGCAGACCATGGTGTAGCAGCTGTGCCCCTGTAGCCCATGGAGGACCACGGGGATGCAAAGAGCCATCTGCAGCCCATGGAAGAGATGCACATCAGAGCAGGTGAATGCCTGATAGAGGGCTGTGAACCTGTGGGAAGCTCCTGCTGGAACAGGCTTCTAGTACGGACCTGCAGTTCCATGGAGAGGGGAGCCCATGCTGGAGCAGATTTCCTGGTAGGACTTGTGACCCTGTGGGGGATCCACAATGGAGAAGGCTGTGCCTGAAGGACTGCACCCTGTGGATGAGTGACACATGGGGCAGCCGCTTGTGGAAAACTGTTACCTGTGGGATGGATTCACTTTGGAGAAGTTTGTGGAGTACTCTGTCCCACTGGAAGGACCCCACGCTGGAGCAGGTGAAGACTCTTCTCCCTGAGCAGCAGAGAAACAACTTACGATGAATTGTAACCCCCATTCCCCATCTCCCTATGCCACTGAGGGAGAGGTGGTAGAGCTGGGAAGAGGAGAGGGATTGGGGTGTCAGGCAGAAAATATCTGGCTCAGTGAGCTTCTTAAAAGGGTTTCACGGTGTTTTTAATATACTCTGAGTTAGATGCACAGGAGAAATACCAATGAGATATTTTCAAGAAGTCAAAACAAAAAACTAAACTTTACTGGCAACTTCAGAAAATCAAAGGATGTTGGCAAAAGCTTAGAGCAGCATTTAATCAACATAAAACACTTCACAAAACATTAACTTAGATCATTCAGCTTCTCAAACTACAAGCCTGTCCAATTTTACGTTACTCAAAACTCCAAGAAGAAGGAATTAGAGGAAGAAAAAGACAAAAAATATATAGAACACAGCAATTATAGCTACCAATCCTGATTCCAATATAGTTCAGCTGATAAAAATTCCAAGAGGAGATAGGGTCAAGACCTGCTTGCCTTATTTCCTGGGTTAAGTCCCCTTTGGCTTTCCTGGGCCATTTCCCCAGGGGGGGCTTCTACTTGTTTGGCCTCTCTGGGCTAGACTGGGGCTTCAGTGGGTGGACGTGGAGTATTGCCTCCAGTATACCAGGGGTTGGTGCTCTGTGGGCTGGGATACAGGCCCAGAGGGTGTGTGGAGCAGGGCATTGCCTCATCAGGGCAAGGTCCAGACTTCCCCCTTTCTCCACACACATGCCCAAAATTTTTAGCCAGCAATCCTTCCAGTCTGTCACAGAGGGCAAAGTGTTTTTAAGATTTGTTTTATTTCTCATTATCCTGCTCTGATTTTGTTAGTTATAAATTTGATTAATATCCCAAATATGAGTCTGTTTTGCCTGTGACAGTGTTTGGTGACTGATATCTCCCAGACCTTATCTTAATCCATGAACCTGTCATTGTATTTTCTCTGTCCTGTCCAATTGCAGATGCGAGAGAGAGAGTGGCTTTCATGAGAGCCTGGCCTCCAGCCAGGGTCAACCCACTACAAACATACAAAGGAAAATAAAAATAGAATCAATTTTAGAATGATTTACAGGAGGTCAGAATGAAAACAGTAAGGATGGAAAAGGGTAAGGGTGAAAAGGGTTAAGAGAGACCCTTTTGTTGGATCACAAGGTGCAGTGGACCCCTTTGCCAAACAGGCTCAGACTTGACAATTTATGTCTAAAGGATTTAGCAACTTTTAATCAATCAATTAATTTAACATTTTTAAAGTGATTCAGTAGAGTTTACTACAATTTAAATGGTTACAATTATAGATCTGACATGGCAATATTTTTGCTGTGTTTCCTATAGGCCATTCAAATCAATTCACCCACGCTCGCACATAGACAAAAAGAAGTATGCACAAAGGTAAAGCTGTGAAAAATTCCCTCAAGTGTCAGTGAAATGCTCATGTGGACTGCCTTGGTATTCACAATGGGTGAGGGTTGAGCCTTGAGGAGCAGGGGTATCAGCCCAGGCCTTGTCAGCTTTTGGTGATTGTCCTTTGAGTATCATAAACTTGAGAATTTGTGAGCTCTGAGAGGAGTCCTGCTAAGAGGGAGGTGTTGGTGCATCCCTCCGTATTGCAGGAGAAGTCAAAAGGCCTCACTTAGGATTGTCTGCAGAATCATGAGATGTTTGACCTTAGTCAAACATTTCATGATTCTGTAAAATTTCGTCCTGTAAAATTTCAATCCTCAGGTTGGTTACTAGAGTTGCCAAAACACATGCATCAGCCCATGCTATTGTGAGAAGACACAAGGTTCTTGATATTCTGCACATAAGGAAGGAAAGAATGAAATTTTCTAGTAGATGTTTGACTTCAAAAGATGTGAAAAACTTGTGTGGTGCAAGGATGCTGAATAACAGAGGTATACGGGCCAGTTGTTTCAACCAGCACTCCCAAGACTTATCCAAGTCTGTCATACCCCAATGTGTTATAGTTGTAAGCTTGTTCACATTCTATATGCTGTAACCTCTCCAAATTACAGCCTGGACTTTGTCAGTTTGGCAAAATGACATGACAAACTGAAATGACAGCAGTACAAACTGAGCAAGAATACTCATTCAGGAAGAATTTTGCTTCCTTCTGTTGCATCAGCTTATTAAGTGTCTTTAACAGCTGGGGCTACATATGAGGTACATTGGCAGACTGGGTTCCATTAGTCTAAACCCCCTAGAATTTATTCCATATTTATTTCCAACATCTGGAAAGTAATATGATTGTGCTGCAGGCAGCTGAGTTTCTTATGCTGTCAACACATGAAGCTGTATTTGAGCTTGCTTGTAGAAGTCATCAGGAATCCAAGAAAGGGTTTTCCTGTGTTGTTTCACAAGAGAATGTGAGCCGTGAATGGCCACTGTTAAATTTGACTGAGAGTACAAACAGAAAGTCAACCTTTTAAAATGTAACTGTCCCTAAACACTTGGAAAAAATATAATTGAAACCCCATTTCCTGCAGTTGCAGTTTTAGTTATTGAATGCTAACTTTTGTAAAAACACTATACATCTGCCTTTGCCTTCCCTCTTCCACGCTCCTTGTTACTGGGTCACAGTTATTTCACATTTTGGATGTAGAGATTTGCACAGACACTCCCTTTCATCAAAATTGTAGGCGAATTAGGTGAACTTTTCTTGAGTTACAGATCTTGGAAACAGGTTATGAAAAGCATCTATCCTTTTGTGTCAGGTCTATGAAATAACATGCTTTAAAAGTTTGCTCCTTTCAGGAGAGTAACTCTGAAAAGCCATGATTTTTAGGAAAAATCACACTGACAGGCTTTCAGGTCTAGCAATTGAAGGTTCTTTTCCCTATGAAGAATGGCAATAAATGCTTTTTAAATTGAAAAAGAGATGAACCTTGATTCTGGTTGCATCAAAAGCATCAAGGAAACTGTAATAATTTACTTTTTGGACACAAAAAGGAGACTTGCCAGGTCCTTCATAATGTCCTCCTAAATATATATTTTGGACATTATGGTCATTCATGTCTAGACATACAAGCTTTCCTCATGCTTCCAAATTGAACAAGAAAATCTTTAGTTTGTTTATATAAAACAAACCAACTCTGAATATTACATGAGACTATCAAGTCTACTTTGTATTATACATAATTTTATGCTTGGGCCCTTTGCTAAACTAAATTCATAGTTCTACTAGTCTGTGGATAGTGATAGATTTACATCAATTTGTCACCTCTGAGGACTAAGCTCCTCCAGTTGGTCACCATACATTTTGGGATAGAATAGCTTCAGACTCACAGAAAAGACCACAGCCAGCCTCTTTCTTCCTGTCGCATACATTGTCCAGAAGAGGACTATATTAGCCCTGAAACTCCTTATTTTTTAAAAGAAATTAAAGGCTGTCATAGCAGTAGAACTACAAATAGCTATTGACATTTTGCCCTTTTTTTTGATGGTATTGTAGTTGTTTTGGTTCGCCAATTTTAGAATTTCCTGATTTTGAAATTTTTCCAATCAATGCACCACTGAGTGTGGTGGGTTCAGTTCTGGCCAATCACCAGTGCACCCTCTTCCTGCTGTGAGAAAGGATTAGAAGAAAAGCAAAGCAGGCTCAAAACTTCAAGAAAGTATAAAGAAAGTTTTATTAAGAATAACTAAAAGGAAAAAAAATGTAAGAATCAAAACAAACCCTTCAGAACACTTTTCCTCCCCCAACCACCTTCTCTTTCCCACTGACAATGTAAAGAAACAAAACGTAAAATTTCCAGTCAGTTCACCACCTATGGAATAGTCTTTTTTCAACTTACTCAGGGAGAGAAGTCCCTCTTGTTAATGTTATGGAGACTTCTCCACAAGAGGAAAAAACAGTTCTCTCATGGCTCTCAATGTTCTCACGAACACAGCTGCCCAGGGGGGAAAAAATCTGCAATCGTGAAATCCCTCCCATTTCCACAACCTTCCCAGAGCTGTGTTTATGGGCCATGTCAGCTTTGGGGTTACTGTTTTAAAGATGAGCCATTCAAAAGAGCAAAGGTTCTCATTATCTATCTCAAAAACTCATCCTCATCACTGGGAACAGAGATCTTCTCTCTTGGGGGCACAGGATC
This sequence comes from Leptocoma aspasia, assembly GCA_013399835.1. Taxonomy (NCBI): domain Eukaryota; kingdom Metazoa; phylum Chordata; class Aves; order Passeriformes; family Nectariniidae; genus Leptocoma; species Leptocoma aspasia. The sequence continues at coordinate 296,076 of VXAX01003095.1, forward strand.
TCATCTTCTCTTCTCTTTCTCTGTTCAAGCTTCTCATGGGATCACAGCTACTTCATCATCTACTTAAGCCTGGAGACCCTTGCTCAAATTTGAACGTTTCATCTCCCCAGTAGTCTCATGTGTTATAGAGAAAAAGAGTCTTTTTCTCCATAGCTTACAAGGGGATTTCAGCTCCAAGATCAAGGCATCTTCTCATCACCCCCATCTGGGGCTTGACTTCTTCACTGACTTTGATGTCTTCATGTTGCTCATTTACACACTTGCCTATGGTTCCTTTCTCTCACTGAGGGAGGATTGGAGCACTGAAGGGGTTAACATCTCGCCTGGGGCCTGCAGATGGTCACGTGACTCTTGCAGCGGGAACTGCAGCTGCAGAGCCGCTCTGGTCTCAGCTGCATGATCTCACGCAGCAGCTTCTGCGGGGTAAAAATCCCCGCGCGGACCCGGGGCTGCTTGGAGCCTGGTGGGCTCAGCTGGGCCCGGAGCGGGGGAGGGGTGTGGCAAGCAGCCAGATGTTCACAAGGCCAGCTCCCTCCAGGCCCATGGCAACCACCCTGCTTCCTGCTCGGCAGCCGAGGCGGGGGTGGATGCTGGCAAGCAGCCCAGGGGGAAAAGGGGCCCAGCCCCACCCTGGCAGGGCCGCCCGGCCTGGCCTGGCTGAGCCGAGGGCTAGGCTGGCTGGATGTTACCTTGTTGCAGCCCAGAGGAAAAAGAGGAAGTTCCTCAGTTTTTCGACTTCAACATGTGGCGTGTACAATTTGCATCACTTCCTTGAAACACTCCCATCTCAAACTACGACAGGTAGTAACTTCAATTTTTGAGGCAAGCTGGTATGTAAGCAATAATTCAGATCTAATTCCCTCTGAGAGTTGCATCGCATTGCAACAGAGTTTATCATGTCCAGGGAGGGTGCAGCTGCTGGTGCCAGGCATGGGAACAAAATGAGACGGGTCTTCGTTTCATAAAGCTCGAGAATCCATTTATTACCCCCAGGGACGTGGGGTGGGACGAAGATGAAAGACCGGGCAAAGGCAGGGTCATGGGGTTTNCAGTTTTTCGACTTCAACATGTGGCGTGTACAATTTGCATCACTTCCTTGAAACACTCCCATCTCAAACTACGACAGGTAGTAACTTCAATTTTTGAGGCAAGCTGGTATGTAAGCAATAATTCAGATCTAATTCCCTCTGAGAGTTGCATCGCATTGCAACAGAGTTTATCATGTCCAGGGAGAGTGCAGCTGCTGGTGCCAGGCATGGGAACAAAATGAGACGGGTCTTCGTTTCATAAAGCTCGAGAATCCATTTATTACCCCCAGGGACGTGGGGTGGGACGAAGATGAAAGACCGGGCAAAGGCAGGGTCATGGGGTTTTCTAGGGTATTGCAGGGGTGCAGTTTAGTTAGGGTTGAGTCAAGGGAGGAGTTATTAGCAACACAAGAAGGCTAAAATCAAATTCCCGCCTCTTTGGAACAGGAGCACTCCACATCTGAGGAGCTCTGGGTGTGATTTAACTAGATTTCTCTCTCTTTTTTTTTTTCTTTTATTTAAAAACAATAACTGAAGTGGCCAAACAAGAAGACATCTGTGAAATAATTAATTGCAAAATGTCAGAACTATTCCTTCACTGAAGTTTCATAGCCTTTTTGAGAACAAATCTTCACTGGAAGATTTTACATGATAGATGAATGGATTATGTAAGAGAGACAAGTGTACATTCTTGTATCTGTATCAAAATGGGTGTTGAATCTCATTTCCAAGTTTCAATACTTACAGTTGAATGAGGATCTGACAGTGGTGGAAATCACTGTTTTGTTAAATTATAGAGGAAATAGAATGTAAAACAACCTCTTGTGTAAACTTTCCATAGAAAATATATTTACTGACTTCAGAAAGTCCAAATAACAGGTATAGCACTAGATGTCAAATTCTGCTAAGTCTCTATTGCAGTCTTTATAGCAGTCACTCTGATTTAGATTAGCAGAGCATCTGTCTCATGGCTTTGTTATTGTGTAATAATCAATATTTGCCATTTTCCTACAGGAGACATTTTCCTTTGAGATCACTTACAACCTTATAGACATATTTGGCCATCATTTTAGATAAAAATACCTGGGGATTTCACTATTGCTAAGTCTTTCTATCTTCAGCAGGCAAGATAATTTTGAATTATATACAAGGGTCATCATATCTGTGCCATGGGAGTTACCTAATATCTTCTGGTATCAATAGCATTATAGTAGTTTAGAACTTCCTTAGTTTTCAGAGCTCTCTAGAGTCCAGCTGGCATGGAAACCCCATCCTAAATTCCTTCAAAGATATCAGGTTAAATGTTTATCCATGCTATGTCTCATTTATACTTTTAGATTTAAAATGCCAGTATCTTTTCATGAGATGACACTGAGAGGTTCTACAGTGGAGCTTGAAGAAAACTTCTAGGTTTGGTGATTTCAGTGTAAATCATGACTTAAATATGTCTACACTTTGTAGTAAATAAGTCAGATGAGCTAGATGACTTTAAAGTAAATACACAGGAAACATCAGACCAAGCAGAGAAGATGTGTTCATAACTCAGTCAGACTGATGGCATTCGCCTGGGAGCTCTTAGGGAACTTATGTGAAATTACAGAACTGCTGACCAAAGCATGCAAACTGCTTCAAACACCATCTGTGATGGAGGCCTGGCTGACTGCCAGCAGTGCTCCTGTGGCCACAAAGTTTCTAGAGGGTACCCTGAAAACTGCAGGCTGGCTAGGCTGACCACTCCGGGTGAGATGGGAGAATCTGTAATGAGGAGTGAATTCTCTTGTTCCAGAAGGGAACAAAGTCTTTTGGGCAAAAGAGGCAGCAAGGCTTGTGAAAAGGGCAGTCTAGACTCACTGGTAAGTGTGACTTTTGTGGAAGTGTCAACAGCACATAGGTAGAAGTGATCCACTGCATTGTGCATTGGAGTTTTTGAAATCTTCTGGCAAGTTTCCATGCTATAGGTTCTCGAGGAGCTATAAGAGGGATTTTGATTGTGAAATGATAGATGTACCTGTGTACATGGCGAGCATGCCCAAGTCAAGGGGCTCTTCAAACACGTGGATTGTATACAGCTTCATACAGCATTTTCCAGCTTATGTCTGCATAACCATGAAATTTGCTTTCATGGTAATGCAGACATATTTCATCTCTCATTAGTCAGACTGCCTAAAAATCACCTGCTAAAAGTAAACTGAACATGTTATAAACACCATTACAGGGTCCTGACTACATCATCCATCTTTTACGAGCCTCTATGAGCCTGTACCATCTCTTTTTGTACTGCTTCTTTTCCCCTCCCCTGTATGACAAAGCTGTATGATCTTACACCAGTCTGACATGAAAACAGCAAAGCTGTGAAAAAGAGCTGTGAGAAGCCCTCATTGACAGCTACCCTTGTAATAGAGGAGCTGCATCTGCCTCCTTTGGTATGACCCTCAGCTACCCACTTGCCTGGCAGAGCAGGCTGCTCATGCTGCTCCTCGGCAAGCCACCCTTGCCTTCACCAATCACTGCATTTACCTAAGAGTGCGGAGTGGAAATTTGTGACTGACATCAATAGAAATGTGCTCTCTTTGTTCTTGTAGGTCCTTACTAACCTGCATTTTAAAGTAGATCACCATTAACTTTGTTTTCTCCATATTTCAGTTACTCAGGTTAAAAGCAATGAACTTAAAAGGCTGTAGGCTGTATGAGTTTCTTCAGAATAAGATAGAGTGAAACCATGCAGCTATAGATCCCAGCTTTGTCTATGCTTTGGAGTGGAGGAAGTATCCAGATGGGAGTACGTGTAGCTGTGCATCCTTAGGGCTCTTCTCCCATTGACATTCATCTGAATAGCCACTAGCTACATCTCCTCAGTTCCCATTCACAGTGAGATATGCCTATGCTCCTGAAACTTCAATATATGGACAGATTGCTCCTGACCATGTGTCATTATATTGATAACAGAAGGAAAGCAAGGATGGTATCTGAAATCTAATAATGCAACAGGCTGACACAAAGTAAAGAACTGCAATTATCTCTGCATGATTTTGAAAAGAATAAGGAATAAATAGTATTTTTCTATCACTAGGCTGAGTCTGGTGCTTTTTAGCAGTCTGTCTGGAGGAAATATCCAATGATGTTGTCCTGGAAAAGAGCAAGAGGAATGAGACCTAAGGTCCCTTTCTGTCAAGTTTGAAAAATACTCTTTTTTGTTGACAGTGAATACTGAGAACAATATGAACAAGGAGAATATCACATACAGGATGGTGTTAAACTGCATCAAGCAAAATAACCTGAAGGAATACCTTCTTATTATATTATCACATGTTCCAATATGTGTTACCTTGTGCATATAGAAATAGAGGGTTTATTTTTCTTCTCAGGGAGAGGGAAAAACTCCACCACTCAAAGCCCTTTGTGCTGAAGGTTACATTATTGGTGAGTATTTGGAAACAGAGAAACTTTATATGAATACACTATGACTGCAGTTAAAAGAAAGTGCAGAACATAGAATTTGAAGACAGAAAAAGTGGGGTAATTGATTTCTTTAGGATCTTTAAAATTAAATGTACATGCATGGAACCAAATCTGATCTGAGATACCAAGAGCGTTAATTTAGAAGAATTCTTTGGAAATCCCCTAGACTTATGATAACTTCATGGCTCAGATCATAATGTATCTGAGTATGAACATGAGTAGAAAAGTAGTGAAAAAACAACACTTTTTCTTATTTTGAATCTGAAAAGACCTTGTAAGAAAGCAACATCTAAAAAAATACAAAGGAGAAACACCTCTTTCAGAAGTTACAGAGGAAAGGTGAGTTGTAGAGCCCCTCCTCACACCTGTGAACAGTGCAGCACAACCCTGTCCTCAGAGACAGGTGTGGTCATACAGAAATGAATGTTCATCAGGAGTTTCTGGGTGCAGAAGGGAACAGAGTCACAGTCTGTACATGCTGCCCTGCATTTCAGCAGTCAAGGCAGAAGATTGGTTAGGGCACCTATATTTGTGTATTTACAACTCATGGCATGAGGATGCTCAAATATTTTTTGATATGGCTCACAGATACAATTCCTTGTACATATTCATTACATCACATATATCTGACTTTCTATCAGTTACCTTCTAGCTGTAATATCCACTTCCAGTGACAGATGAATATTGAAATTTTTTTCAACATAGAAGTAAGCATACAATTTTTAAAGAACTCATAGCACAAACAAAATCAACAACTTGAAAAACACTTAGCTTATGTTACTTTGTTATCATGATGGTGTTACCTATTCTGTCCTTGCTTCTATACCCAACCATTCATAAAATTTACTAATTGAATTATTTTTACATTTAGATTATTAGAGCTCTGGGATAAAGAAATAACTTTTATTGTATTTCTTGACAGCACTTAGCTCAGTGGGATCTAATGTGGAGTAGAACTGCAAGATGCTGCTAAAAACAAAGTATAAATAATTGTAAAGGTAAAGGAGACCTGTTAACATTTTAATTTTAATTTTATAAAACACTTCAAATGTCTTACACTAAAAAAAGGGTAGGGGTACTTACTCCATCAAGCTGTAGAGAGAAAGGGAAGGTTGATATGAACTTCAGATTTCTTCAAACAGTTCTTTTGGGCATCAGAGCTCATAAATTGCAGACATGCAGCCTGATCTCCCCATCTGCTTATATTCTCTAAAGAACACTTTGAAATGCTTTTACCTTAAAAAGTGGTGAATTTAGACCATTCCTTTGCAGCATCTTCTAAATCTCACTAGTAGGAAAACTCTCCTGATATTTGGTTCAAATTTTGCCCATCCTTAATTTAATCTTTTCTGTTTCTAAACCCTTGAGTGCCTCCATATAACTCTTCTTGACAGCTGTCATTCCTCTCTGGATGAATTATTAGGTGGCATTGTTTGATCGTCTCTTATGAGTTTTTTTTATCCTTATACCTCTAAGAATCATTCTTTCATGATCTTTCTGCAATCATCTGTATTGCTATTCCTTCCATATTAACATTATCTGAAAAAAACAAATTTCCATGTGTTTTTTTTTTTCCCTGTGAAGAATGTTGCTAAGGCAGTTAATGAATGACAAATATTATACTTTCTTTCAGTTTGTCTTATTGGTATGATATGACTCCCTGGATGAGAATGACAAGCTTCCTAGGAGGAACTGACATGAACACAGGGAAGAAGGCAATGGTAATAAAGACCTACCATTTGGAACCAGTATTTAATTGGTAGTGCAAGTGGGAAAGAAGGACCTCAGACAAGCATTTTGAGCAGATTAACAAAAGGCTACTCCAGGGCCCCAAGCTCAAGCTGAGTAGAGCTTTACCAAGCATAAAGCCATTCTCAAACACTGCAGATCTCCTTAGAGAACATGATAAATATGTCTCAGGTGCCCAACCCCAGTCCCACTAGACATTTATCTCTTGTGTCATCTCCATCTTTACTCTCTGGTATTACACTTAATTTTAAGAATTAATTGCAAGTATAATTTTTCTCATGAAATTACTACAGGCAGAAAATTCCTACACTGGATCTGTCATAGTCTTCTAATTTGGTAATTCTGTCAAAAAGTAATAGCTACAGTTTGTTTTTGTAAGCTGCATTTATTCCTGATGCTTCTGCTATCTTCTAAACGGCTAGAAACTGTTATTCACTCCAGTCTTTTAAAAAGGATTGAAGCTAGACTTTCTTGACAGTAATTACTACGATCTTTCTCTTTTTGAAGGCTGACACCACATTTCTTTCCAGTTATCTACTAGTACTTCCATCCCAGTTTCATTTATGAGAGTAGCAGAAAGACGAGAATAATAAAGACTGAGATTTAAGTAATGAATTCCTGCTGCAGGAGAGCTGCCAAAGCTGTGCTGGGGAGGACAGGTAAGTTCACCTGCTGTGCTATGAAAGGATCTCTCTCATGCACATGACAGTAGAGATTGATGTAAAATGTTGTGTGTGCACACTGTGCACAATCTTTTCACCTGATTCTTAATGACCAGCCACAGTCAACTTCCCTGTCAGCTTCTCTGTAGAGCTCAGGTGTAATTTCTCAGAGATGCAAAACTGAAGAGGTATGATGCAACAGGAGTACCACAAGTCATCCAAAGCTGTATCCAGTCATCCCAGGCTGCAGGATAATCACAGTATTTCACCTCTTACTCCTTTTCAGTTTCTGTTTCATAGGCAATACCGTGCCTTTTCTCTAGAGTGCTTCTGGTGTCAAGCCTGTTTTAGCATACAGTTTTGTTGAAGCAGCTCTCTGCTGCTTCTCTCTGCTGTTATACCTTCATTTCTGCCCACTCTTCCTCCAGAACAGAATAACAGTTTTCCACCATTGGACATCATGTCCTACAAGTGTATGCTATTCCAGGTCATTTGGTGATCTACACTTTGGGCTCTTCAGATCAGCAAATTTCTGTACTTCTTGAACTGTCCAGATCTCTCCTCCTGCATTTTGTCTTTAAATCACATAGTTTACTCTCACCTCCAGCTGCAGCACTAAAACATAATTTCTATCAATACTTCTACATGGTGCCACATAAAAGAGTATCTTCAAGCACATGATCAGTGAAGAAGGCTATCTCCTTTGGGATGCCTGTATCCAATTACTGTATCTTTACTCCATTATTTCAGTAGCAACAGATGCTGGTTTGTTTTGGTTTTTTCTAATTTTTTACTTCTAAAAAATGGATAAATGTTCCCTAATCTCCAACTCTTATTCTTTGGTCACTGGTTGTTGGCTTGTAAACTTTAACTTTGGTTAGAGCTATTTTCTTAATTAGGCTCATTACTGAAAATTGTAATGAAAGATCTTCCTCATCTATGCAGCTGTACAATTTATAGCACATAGTACCTGACTGACCAGCAAAAAACCTACTCTATCAAACTCACTGGCACTCAAAGAGAGAAATAAACTTACCAATAACAGACAAAGGTTTAATTTTTTTCTATAAAACATAAGTAAATTTTAACTTCATCTTTTTTATTGTATTTGTTGACCTTCCTATACATTAACTGTCTGCCCATTGGTTTCACTGTGTTGCAGTTACCTGAACTATCCTTATAAATAATCACAAGTCATTTCTGCCTAATGATGACAAGATTGTTTCTGCTTCATCTGCGCAACAGAACTCATCCTCACCCTGCTTCCATGGATACTGATGCTCAACCCATTTCTGGATTTGAGGAATGCTACTATGTGAATCAAACTGATTTGCAAGAGCAGCCTGTTTTAGTGCCTACTGAAATAAATGAGATTATTTCTTTGGCACTCAATGGGCATTAAATTAGACCTTTACTGAATGGTGGAACATTCTTACAATTCAAAACAACTTAACTTAATGAGAAACACTGTTTTTCAAATGTAAACTCTCAACAGTTTTCCCTAGAGGAGAATCTAGGATATATAAGGGCTTTTGTTTGTTGTTTTTTTTTTTTTCCTTAGTCAACACTGATAAATTCATAAAGAATTCTAGACTCCTTTAGGGAGAATAGATTCAAATTAAAAATGAGAAGTTACATGGACTTGTGTGCATTCAAAGCTTGTATTAATTTAAAATATGTAACAGATACTCTTAAACTTCAGAATACTTGGAAAAAAAGGATAACTAGTATGTGTTTGAGAGCAACTGATTAAAACCAGCTGCAATTACAGGGACCCATCCACCCATGTAAAGGATGGAGGATACAGCAAGAAGCAGCCTTATATCACTGTCATTCCTTCAACTACTTACAGCTTAATAGTATGGAAAAAAATAAATGAGACTTAAGAAAAAATGGAGATGAGAAGCGCAGAAGTGTGGGAGGAAAAGGAAGGAGAACAGAGTATGTTTTCTACCTATTCTGTGTGTCAGAGAGGTCATTTATGGCTTTGAAGTAAAGGTTCAAAACATTTAGGGATAAATTCATCTCTGTTTTTAGCTATCCAGAGACAAATGGAGTTGAAGCAGGGATACAGTTTTCCTCCAGACTCTTGTGAATCAAAATTCAGATCCCAGTGGGAATGGCTAAGGCTTCTGTAAATTTGGAGAAGATAAACAAACCCCTTTGCAGTTTACTGCTCTTGAACCTTTCAGTTCGTGGCCTGAATTCACTTCCAGGCACCACTAGCAATCAGAACCCAGCAGAGGAACCACCTGATGGAAGATTGGAGAAATGATGGCAACTACTGAAGGTAACCTCAGTGACTTAATTCCCAGGCAAACACAAGATGCACCTTTGAGAGACAAGGGCTTGTTTAGGGCAGCTGGGAGGGCAGGATTGCACTGGTTTAGGGTGTTTTCTCCTGTGGGATCAGTGCCAAAGCTTAAAGACCAACCATAACTGGGTGTTGTAGCAAAATGTATATCCTTACTGCTCTTGTGGGCCTGTTATCTCTGCCCACAATAAGGAACTAAATCTTACTGGCAGCTTTAGAAATGTAGTCCTGCAAGCTCTGAATGAGTAAAGACATTCTTTTGACATCTAAGCAGAAGTTCCTGTCACTGTCCAGTGCTACCAATCCCTCTTTCTTCACTGCTGGTACAGCACTGCAGGCATGTCTTGGAGGTTATTCTCCTTTGGTTTGGTCTGGCAGTTGTCTCAGCCAGGTGAATTCAGTCTAATGGTATACTATGGTAATGATGATTTTGGGTTTTATGAATCTCCTACCAGCAAACCTGCTAGGTTTCATTCCCAAGGGAAACAAGACAGATTTGGGAAAATATCTCTGGGCTGTGTTCTGTTCAAGGACACACATATCTCCCTCTTCTCTGTCCGTGTGGGGAGAAGAAGCTGGTCTTATCGGTTTCTCATTTTTAGTATCACACGGGCAGAGGAGAGACCAGAAGCATTCTGGACACAGAAGCATTCTGGAAAGACAGAGCATTCTTGCAGGCAACAGGACACTCTTGTCCTAAGGCACTGATGGAAGAAAGCAAATGTACTAAGATTGTACCAGGCTGCATGGCTGAGGCTTTTGCCTCAGCCTGAACATGGAGCCATCATAAATAACCTATCTTAAGCCTTCTGATACCTGGAGTCGGAGTCTTTATGCACGAGGGGAAAGAACCAGGACAACTGGTAAACCCCTCATGACAACAATAACAACAACAACAACAACAACAACATACGGTATATAATCACATCTAAGTTTGGACTCAGATTCGCAAGGTTCAGGCATATCAGTATTTAAGACGCATTCAGAATGATATTTAATATGGAATATCCTAGGAACTGAAGAAGCTGAATAGAAATGTTGAGTTGTATCTGTGGTTCCAACAAAGTTGTGCCCTAAGATAGCTAGAAGTCATATGGGAAAAATAGAAAGCTTCAGTAGACTGTAGCAAATTTACTTCTGCTGCCAATACTGAATTACAGCTCATTCTGAATTAAGCTGGCAGTGATATATGGCATAGTAAATTTACTTGTTATGACTCTAAGACTAAGACAGTTTGGGAAAAGTTGCCTAAAGAAAAATCTCACTTGTATTTTAACTATTTTTTTAAGATGTAAGTTTGCTTGATAAAGGATTTTGTGTACTATGAAGTCTACTTCTTTGACCAAGCAACTTCCAGTAACAAATTTTCTGGGTGAACAGAACACACTGCATCAGTACCTAGCAGGCATTTGCAGAGTACATTTAGATATATGAATTATGAAAAAAGTAGGATTTTAGCTCTTACAGAATTTTTGAGAAATCTAGATATACTTTCTCCATGACAGATTAGCAAACAGTGTTGACGCAAATTGCTCATTTTTTATAATTGAAATATCTTTGAGTTTCTTCAGAACCATCACTCTGATCTCCTTTTTCCTCCTCTGCTAAAATGTAAACTATATCTAATCTCCCAACTTGTTTTTTTTAAGTTACACCTCCTGTTTCTTTTCCTCTTGTAAAATTGATCTCACTTAAAGATTTATAGCAAATATGGCAATGAAATTGCATGATTTCTCCCTTCTTCTTTTTTTGGGGGGTGGGGCGGGGAGGATGGGAGTGGTAGGGGCTAGACTGGAAAAAATTATGATAAGTATGCCTCCCTTGCTTTCTCGGATTAGATTTCATTTTCGCTTCCAACATACTTGTGAGCTTCCTTAAAAGAATATTTGCATTTTCTTTCTTGATTAGTGCATTCTTGCTAGCTTCTAGCTTTTTGGCAAGTCACTACATTTTCAAGAGTTTAGTAAGGTGTTTACAGGCTTGATTAGAATTTTTTTAAAACAGCTGATAAAACCCCTGCTTTTTGATCTTACACTTTCCCCCTTATTAATCTGGGTGCAATTCCACTGTACAAATAGATGAAATGGCAGCATTGAAAGGTGTAGTATATCATGGCAGGCAGTGTCATGGGAATGAGTGCTGAAGGCAAGAGAGGGTACGACAGATTTTGCTACCAGAGAACTGTAGCATGGAAGAGGATGTCCATAATCTAAAAGAGTTATTTAGTAATTTGCAAACATAAAAAGTGATACTACGGTTTCCTGACCATCTTCTGGGGCGTGGTGTCCTGAAATATGGTGAGAATTAACAGATAACCACTGACAAAAGGGGATGTTCTTTACCCCTTTCCCACTCCCACATGTTCTCCATGTTGGTGCTCACTTTATCCTCTGACAGCCTCTTTAATTCACCAACTCCAGGGGGAACAAAAAGAGAAGTGAACATTTTCTGTTACAACAGTGAGTCAAAGTGGCCTACAAAGGGTTTAGTGAGCTCTTGAGGTGGAAAGGGGAGAGCACAGAGTTAGGAAAACAGGGAAGAAGAATGATAAGTGTATTGGTAAGGGAAGGAAAGGGTTGGGACAGAATCAACCACAGTTTGGTGTCAGCAAATTTAAGATTGGTGCCACCATCCATGGAAGCAGAATTATCTTATAGGGGAGCTAAATAAATGGTCTCTATTTTTCTCTGTGAAGTTTGGAGCTCTACAGTGTGGTATATAATGTCAGAAACCCAGCAGTGGCAAAGTGCTACAATTCTATCATGTACCTTGAGGAAAAACTTTCTTTCATAAGCTTCACCATAAAAACAAACAGCAGAATTCATCCACAAAATCCAAACAAAAATGCGGTCACACGGATCTAGGGCCAACTCAAGTTTATACAAAAAGCACACCAAGGCCTCTGGGGGTAGTGAAATTCAAATATTAAATAAAAAGACCAGAAGACCTCAGAATGAGGGAGGTAACTGAATTCAGAGGGCTGGACCGCCTCCCAAGCCAAGGGAGTGTGATGCCCTGTTAGGAAGCTCATTGTTCTTCCTTTCCTTCCATCTCTCTGACTTTCCTCCTGAAGAAATTTCAAGAGCATTCATGGCTTGTAAGAGTAATTATGACTGACCCAATATATTAGAGGAGCAATGAATTCAGCTCAGCTCTCAACATTTTAGTGCCTCGTTCCCTTGTACCCATGTTTCTGGACAAAATAAAAGTATAAAAACATTGTTGGGCAAGTTTTGATGTAGGGGTTTTTTTTGGTGGTTGTTTGTATTTTTTTCTTTTTCTTTTGTTTGTTTTGTCTTTTTTTTTTGTTGTGGGTTTTTTTTTTTTTGCCATGGGAAAGAAATATAAATACAAAGGCAATCTATGTTTTTAAATTAAAATAGATTGATCAAAATTTTCCATTAGATCCAAAAGGGAATTTGAGTATGTGCTAGATTTTTTGATTTAAAGGTAAGTGCCATTTTATATACTTGCAAAGGAAGAAAACACAGAGAAATTCCAAATGCAATTGCTTAGTATATTAGTTTCTTGATTATTTTAGAAAAAAATTGTTACAAACCCCAAAAGCTACTATTTAACACATAGTTACACTTTCCCATTAGAGATTATTTTCTAGAAACCATTCAAATTCTAAAAAAGATAATCATGTTTTTAAAGTTATTTAATTTAGTCAAGATGCCCAGTTTGAAACCACAACAGTAAGGTCAGGTTATTTAATAACTGATCAAGTTTTTGCAGTTCTGGAAAGTAACATTAACTATAGGGTAAGTGATTATTCCTTAAATAATTGAAACCCTGCATAATTGATTATTTACAGTTTGTATATGTTGTAATAAAAAGAATGACAATCATTCTATCATAGCTTTGGTTATGTGATGATCGTATGGAATGACTGAACTGGTAACTCACTGGATGTTTTGACACCTCCTCTCACTCATTTGCTTCCAACATTCTGGTCATTTTCTGGGTGGAGAGAAAAGTTAAATGGCCACCACTTACCCATCAATGAATTCCATATGAAGACTTCCAAGATTTTCAGGGACCCTTAATATAAGTGATCTGGAGTTTTGCTTAACCCTAAAAAGGGTTACACTGACTCTAAAAAATCATAAAACCTTATTAAGTATTTTTCCAGTGACCTGTCCTGAGAAACATTTCTGACACAGGATTTGTGAAAATAACATTTAAACTAATAATAATAAAAGTACTCATCAAAAAGAATAGAACTTATTGAAAAGGGAAGTTATGAGACTTTAATTACTATCCTGGAGCAACTGAGGAAGCATCATTTTCTTGTGCAGCATTCATTACTGTGATGCAGATAAACCAGAATGAATTAAGAATGGGGTGATTAAGTCTTGCCCCCTACATTTCAAAGTATTATTGACTCAGGAGTGGAATTCTTGGCTCCATTTTGGCAGTTTATGTAGGCTGACACATCACATCCATTATCTTAACACAGTTTTTATGTGTGTGAATTATAACTACTCTGACTGACTGGCTGCTCTGTAATGTAATGGATGTACACAAAGGCTGCCTAAGGTAGAATACTTTATTAGGTCAATTAATATAACAGCAACATCTTGTTCCTGGGTTAATCATTGGACTGAACCTTTACCCTGCATTTAAATGTGGCCCTGGCCTCAAAGATTTTTCAAGAAAATGATGTTTTAGTCATCTGTTTATTCCCTTCCCATTACTTACACATTACATTTGCTCAGTTTGTAAGTCATTGATTTTCCAGGTGTCAAAACATCATGCTCAACTTGACATTAAAAAAAAAAATCTAGCTGTGATGTCTCTCCATCTCTACATCACTAACTGCAGTCATAATTCTGGAACTGCCATTAAACTGGTAATGTGGCTTTGGGGTTTTTGGGAAGTGTTTGTTTTGGTTTTTTTTTTTTTGATGATGCACAAGGAAGAAGAACATCTGTCTTACCTTCTCACAGGAATTACTAATTGTCTTAGTAATTGTAACTAATATAATATTAGTAATTGTAACTACCCCATAATTCATATGAGAAAGGGTTCTTTCTCATTTTTGGAACCATCAATTCACAGCTTTCCTTTCTGAAAGGGTATAGAAGAAAAGCCAGACAGACCTTTCTGTCTGAAGGGCAAGGGAAAGAGCCATTGAAGCTAAATGATAATGTTTGTGGAAGAACAAATCCCAGTGACCTGGACATAGATAAATTTAGAAAAGGAATTTCACCCTAGGATCACCTGGCACCAGGAGCTGTAGCAGGAGGGGAAGCCTTCTAAAATGTGCTCTCAACAGCTATCAAATTTCTTATCATTTTCTGATGTTGTACCTTTGGCCTAAACTTAACCCAGAAGGGTTAAATTTGTCAAAAGGTGCTGTAGGAAGTGGGCTCATACAGGCAGGTTTTCAGCAAAATTATTATCTTTCTCTGGAATTATTTGTAATTCTGCTGAAGTAGTGTATGCTGTTAGATTATATACAGTCCTAAGGAGTGGAATGTGCCTCAGTAAACATCAAATAGAAATTAATAGCCTCAAAAATTTCACTGGTGGTTAAGTTTTCTTTTGGATTGGTTTTGTGGTGTTTTGTTTTGTTTTTTCTTTCTTTCAATGAACTTGTGGATAGAATAGAGGACATATGAGACTTGCAGCGAGTCTCATTTTAAAAAGTCAAAATTCACCAGTAGTTGCTGTCTCACAGCATCTGAGTTAATGCAGTTGCTTTGCATTCTTAAAGTGTTAGAGAAACCATTGTAGATATGTCTGCATTTTATATCTATAGGTAGATTATGACTTTTTAATGGCAGTCATTAATGCCAAAACTATATATCGGCCCAAAGAGCCGTTTACTGAAAGAAATGAACAGACTTTCACTTAATACCTCAGGCTGATAAATTAATTTTCCCAGTTTTACTCCAGACATCAAAAGGAAACACAATATATTTAAGTTTGTAACAAATGTTTTGGAAATATGCTCTTAAATGTGTAAAGCTTCCTCTACCACAGCAGCATTTCCTCCAGAAAGGCAAGTATTATTATCTGGAAGCTTCACTATTTATCTCCTGTTCAAATATTACACAAGATTGATAATCCCTGTGTTTTATACCAGACTGCTAATCAGGCAGCTTAAATCAATACCTCAGATTGTTAAGCACCTTTAGAGAACAGCTTTATAGTGATAAAGGCAGCACAGCAGAACAGCCTGATTCTGCAGTTTCACCTGACTACCAAAATACCTTGAAAACTGTGACCTAGGAACAGCAAACTAAATATTGTGGCCTTCAAGAATGGCTTCATTGCAAAGTCCTTTAGAGCAGAATGAAGAAATCACAGCTTGTGGGCTGAGAATAGAGGCAACATTACCTCATATAAAATATAAGCTTGTTATTTTTTCCCTCTCCTTTATTATTAGGTCATGCAAAGATATGGACTGAGGCAAGAGCCACCTAAGAGTTTTGAAAAATCCATTTCTAGGACAAGAAAAAAGTTTCCAGCTGTCCATTACAAGGAGGTCTAAGGAATTTTAACAATGCCAAGATATCAGACAAGGCTTTTACTGGTCTTCAGCAGAAAAAAAATGTAAAAGAAATCATACATCTAAACTATTTTTTTGCATATTTTCACTGCATTCCCCAGAAAACAGTCATATCCATTTTGAGATTTTCCCATTTCACTTCCACAGGAATTACCCATTTTTAATCAGATTATTGCCCTACCTTGTCTAAAATCCTGTACTGGATAATGATTTCTTTTGGGAGGGGAAAGATTTCATCAAGCACTTGCCATTTATGAAATTTCAGCTCCCACAGAGAAAAGTCATTTTCTGACCCACTCAGTCCACCAGGTTAGCCTCCTTTCCTACTCACACTGAAGTAACTTATTGTGCTGTTTACTTCACCATGATCAATTCGGGCTAACCACAGGTGAGGAGATTTAAGCAAGTCTCTATTGTAAATTCATGCATCCCAATTATCCTCAGGTGTTCCATGGAACAAAATGAGTAGTCAGAACATGCAGAATTATACCTGTAGCCTATTAATGATTCCTAACATAGCTTCCTTGAAAAATTGTTTTGCAAAAGCTACATGCTCAATTAAGACCTGCTTCAAAGAGGACAAGATTCAAAAAACACCCCAGACCAACATGGACTTTAATAAGTATTCCTTTCTATATGGGAAAGGAGGTTTATGTTTTCATTCATTTATTCTGGAATTTCCAAAAGAAAGAAAGAAAGAAAAACATTCCTAAAACTACCATCTCCACAGAAGTCTTTGTTATCCCTTTGGCAGAATCTGTCTAAGGTGCTTAGTCTTTCACTTTTGTAACCAAGAAGAAACTAGGGCAAAACTGAAGCTGGGGTTGAATTCAACTCTGCCAGCTAGAACATTTAGCCCAGGTTTGCCAGAGGGAAAAGCAACAATACTCTCAATTTTATTTGCAGGCAAAGAGACTGTAGAAGAACAGGGCAATGAGGGCAAAAATCTCAAGGAAATTGCTTAAAATTAAACATGACTTCTGTTATCACAGAACAATTTCCTTTCAAAGAATTCTTAATTTTTGTCAACATGTGGTGTGGTAGCATTGGGAACTACATGCAAGATAAGCCCTATTATAGGTACAACACATATGCATTGTTAAAATAATTATTGCTCCAGATAACTGGCAGCCTAAATAGTAAACATAGTTGTGCTGATTTTATATTAATTGATTTTTGGTGAACAGGGAAGAAGCCAGTCATGGAAACGATTTTCTAAGAGAAGTTGATAGCAGTTTCCTCCGTGCCTGACAAAACCAGTCAGTGACTAGCTTTGAATATTGGCACTTTGTTAAACCACTAGAAAGCTGAACATGCCTCTGTTAAAAATGAACAAACCCTGGAAAAGCTCTCTTATTTCCAGTCTTTGGAGAGAGAAGTTCCCCCGTCCCCTCCCTGCCTGGTGACTGGGCGAGGGAGGGGAGGCCACAGGGCCCCAGCCAAGATAGGCCCGAGGTACGGCTGATAACATCTTGCCGACATTGAGTCTTGCCCCGCTGCCAGCCTGGGCTGAGCCAGGATCCGCCGGGCCCTGGGAGCAGCTACAGGCCAGGCCAGGCCACCTCAGCTGTGGCCTGGCGAGGCCTGGCCCTGGCCTCAGTGGCTGCTGGGCGGGGGAAGAGAAAGCCATCAGCCCGCAGCTGGAATTTAATGAAGTGGGGACCAGAGACCAGCCATGTGGCCAGAGTGGCCTCTGCTGTTCTGGCTGGGCCCCCTGAGATCCTGACACAGCCCCCTCCAGTGTGGCCTGAAGATCCATCATCGCACCTGCTTCAGCCACTGCCCGGCAGGGATGATGTGACCATCTGCAGGCCCAGGGCAAAGTACTAACTCTTTTAGTGCACAGATGAAACATACAAACATCAATTCTCTCTCGAGTGAAAGAAAAGGAAAGAGTGACAATACAGAGAGAAGGTGTATGAGACATGAAGGTCAGTAAGAAGAAATCCCAGATGGGAGGGATTGAAGGAGATGCCTCAGTCCTGGGCTGAAATCCTCTTGTAAGGCTATGGAGAAGATATCATTGACCCTTTCATCCCTGTAACTCATTGAAAGATATGGGGGATGAAGCATTCAAATTGTAGATATGAGCAAAGACATCTATGCTATAGCAAGCAGATGTTGAAGTAGCTGTGATCCCACGAGGAGTTTGAACAGAGAAAGAGAAGAGTGATGAAGACCCTTTGCCCCCGGAGAAAGAAGACCTCTGTTCCCAGATATGAAGATGATCTCAAAAATAGATATAGAGAACCTTTGCTCTTGAACAGCTCATCCTTAAAATAGTACCCCATAAGTTGACATGGCCCATGAATGCAGCTGTGGGAAGGCGACAAGAGATGGGAGGGACTTCACGATTGCAGATTCCCGGGCAGCTGCTGTTGGTGGAAATTAAAAGCCACAAGAGAACTGTTTCTAGCGAAGTCTCCATAGCATGACAAGACTCCTCTCCCTAAGTGAACTGAAGAAAGACTATTTTAGAGGTGATAAACTGACAGAATTGTTTCTGTACATTGTTAGTGGGAAAGAAAAGGTTGTAGGAGGGAGAAGTGTTCTTACTGAAGGTTTTATTCTTATTCTTATTATTTTTTCTTTTAGTTACTGTTAATAAAGTTTTCTTTATACCCTTTTAAAGTTTGAGCCTGCTTTGCCTTCCTCCTAATCCTTTCTCACAGCAGGAAATGAGTAAATCATTCTAGAGGGTACATGGACATTTGGCCAGTGCTGAACCCAGCACATTAATTGGTGCATTGGCCAGGAATCTCAAATTGGCAAACCTAAACCACTACAATAGTGAAAGGCAATATTATTCCTATTAGATGATCAAAAACTGAGGCACAGAATTCAAGACAAGTTTCACTTCTCCAAGTTTAGGCCCTGGAATAAGTGATTTCAGAATGGCAACCACTACACCTCAAATTCAGCTACATTCTGGTGGAGCCTTTATCCCTCTTCATTTACTGCAGACAAAACTTAGTGTACATGATATGTCAAAAACCACAAAATCTGCTTTGTAGGATAGCCCAGGTATTAGGTCATCACTGCAATTGTGAAGCAAGACAAAAATCTTTGGATGCTTTTCCTGTTATGGAGAAGTGCCCAGACAGATGTGATGTATATACATATATTTCTTTAAGCATAGTTTAATTTATCAAATTTTAACTTGTTAAAACATTCTGAACTTCTTGAAGCAACCCCCTTAGAGATAATTGTTTTTTAACCTGAATAGGTCTACAATGACAAGAAAATACTTTAGCAAAGAAATCCTAGAAAAAAAAGGCAACTTAATCACATATCAATTAATATAACAACTATTTTTTTAAACCAGAATTTGCTGAAGAATTGACATTAAGTATGCTACAAAGCAAAGCCTCTCTGTAATTAGTGACTAAAAGCTTTCAGAAGCGACATCTACCTCCAAGTAAAACATTTTTCACCTGTCTCATTATGTGTGGAAGAATGTAAGACGGATGAAAAAGTAGCTTTTCACTTTTGTCTTATTTTTCAAGCTGTAATTGTTGCCATGTGTTAACTAGATAGTTATTGGACAGTGATCCTCAACTTCTCTTCTAGGTAGGGCTTATAAGAAAGACTATTTCTGTGCTGACATTGCAAGTTTTCTAATTTTTTTCCAAGTTATTACTGGTAGTACTTGAATACACAGTTAAGAAGTAGGCAAGAGACAACTGAGAGACCTGAATGACCCACTTCTTGGGTCATTGCACAAGGCACCACTCTGCTGAAGAAAGAGGAAAATCCTGTCTGGACTATGGCTGTGGCTCAGCTCACTGAGCCACCACTGGCAGCTTTATTTCAATATTAAATTACGTTTGAAAGACAGAGCACTGGGAACCAGCCTGAGTACTCTTTACAAATGAGGAGATGCAGTGAATGCTTTTCACAGCAGAGAATTGGGAGCCAAGCGTCTGTCACAACAGTGAAGACAGACAGTGTCACAGCATAAAAAATACTGTCTGTAGCTGCATTCTGCATGCACATCCTCAGGGCAAACACACATTTTTCAAAGGCAGAGAAAAGTAACCTGCAGTAGTTGAGGCCTCAAACAAAGGATGCCAGAATGACAAATTTTAGTTGCTTACATGGACAGGAAAGGCTTTGTCTCAATAATGACAACTTATCAGACATTGCTGTTCCCTAAATATGTGAATCCAAAGAATAAGATGTGCTGAAGATGCTGTCTCATGCTAGCCTAAATGGTGGGAACAATAATGGTGGTGGCGCTGATGACGTCTTGGTGACAAAAATTAGGAATTTTATTTTTACCATTGAGATTGCTAGTGAATGGCTACAGAGACAAGTTGAAATTTTGCCCTAGACCAAAACCTGGTCTAGAAGAGAAGGCAAGGTGCTGGAATCACCAGTGCAGAGGGAAGAGATTTTTATTCACGGATGAGACTATGCAGGGAAATGAGACAAAATAAGAAGAAGAGAAGGGGACTAAGGACAGGGATGCTCAGGACCCCACACAATTCTTCATGAGGAGAGGAAGACCCCCAGCAGAGTACACAGCAACAATACCAGAAAAAGACCTGCCACCAGAAAAATCAAGAGCATGAAACTGAAGAGGAAGGACGTGCCCCGGGCTGGGAATGATCTAGTCACTGGAAAACACTTTTGCCCACGCAAGTTAGGGTGTCATCTCAGGATGGATGAACTATTGGTGGCTGTGGAGAAGAGGTGTGAAAAATGAAACTAATTTGCTGTATTTCATCCACTGTCTTGGTGGTTCCTGAAATCAAATGAGTGCAGTAGGGACTTTCGCTTGCATTTGTAATAGTTGATAAGCCTAATAAGCATAACTATATCACATTATTGAAATTTTGTTCCCACTAGGGTAACTATCAGAATGCTGACTTTCATACTGTGCTTGCCACCCATGATAATTTTCTTGGGCATTAATCAAGAATAGTTCTCCAAACTCACTGGGGACACACCAGTATATCTAAAGCTGTTAGAAATAAAGTCAAAATTTCTCTGACTGTGTGTGATTTGTTAATTTAGGATTTTTTATTTCCATTTAAGCCACTAGCAAAATTTTAATCAGCATCCATGAAAAGGTAATCAGACTTCTTTCAATAAAACGTGTGTCAGAGCATTGTGTGACATCATTCCTTGGTGTTAGAGGCCTAAAGAAATCATTGCAGAGAGTGCATTAAGGTTTGTCTGTATGAAGAGACTGTCACAAACATTGCGCCGTAGGATCAGGCCATGTGGTGTCTATCAATCTACAACCTGAAGATAATCCTCTCTGTGCCTCCCACACTCTCTGCCTCATACCAATTTTGTGGGAGAGTAATTTCAATGAGACACTGTCATTCCTCTGTTTGCTAAATTCCCTTTGTGACTGCTCCTTGTGAACAGGCAGCAAATTCATAATAACTGACTGTGGCAGAAATTCAGTTTGTAAAAAAAGGCAGAGATGACGTAACATCAATTAGCCTGTACCGGTGGCTGAAAGAGAATATGAGGTTTCATGACACATTTTGAACTACTTGACGTAATTTACATTTGAAACTGAAACAGATCCATTTTGGGGGTTTGGCAATTTGTTTGCAAAATACAAGCATCTGCATTTTTTTCTTTTGAACTGCTGAATTGGAAATATCCCTGTGGATATCCAGATATTTCTTTTTGCTAAAATCAGGTCAGCAAAGAAAAAAACAAGTCCATAATATTTCCAATAAACATTAGAAAACCTTGTACACAAACAATATTTTTTTTTTAAAAAAAAACAACAACAATACCAAGATTTTTTTCTAATTTTTTTCTTTTTTTTCTGTAAAGGACAATTTTGGAGCAAGAATAATTACTGAAAACTTTCAAGTAGTTCTAATGCTCTAAATTTATTTTCAGATGCGGTATTTATATTTTGAGCTATAGAAAATGAAGTTTTGAATCTAGTTGAAAGTTTTGTCAGTCGAGAATTATTCCACTGAATTGAATGGGAAAACCCTAGTATAAACCAGCTTTGAATAAAACCATAACTTTGATTCTCTTAACTTGATTTGTTAACTAAGGTTCAATCATTTTTTCATGCAAGCCACTAGTAAAGTTTTCCTCAGAACTCAGGGGAAGACAATCAAACTTTTGCATAAAGGTCTTTTAGTTCATCCCTGTGAACTTCTTATCTTGTCTTGCTCACAATCTGCCTGTAGTAAATTGCCCAGAAAGTTTATATATGATTGTATTGTTATTTATGGAATAACGTCTCCAGCTTTAATCTACAGAGAGAGGGACAGAGCAAGTTTTGTATGCATGCACAAGCATGGCAGAGTAGCTTTCTTGCCACTGGACTGCACAAAGGAAACAGGATTAGTAGCTCAGTGATTGTACATTGTGAAAACTGTAATATATTGGACAGCTTTCTTGCACAGGGTATCTGGATATCTGGGTCTGGATATCTCTTTTCCCTCTCTGAATGAAAGAATATGGTCAGGACATGATCCTTAGTCCCTAATTCCTGGTGACCACCATTATGAGATCTTGAATATTTGCTTTAGGTAGTGAAGGGAAAAGGGAAGCTGGCAAGCTGGGCTCATCAGGGTGTATCCTCTGGGCACTGGCATTTGGCTAGATACCACACTCCTGACAGTATGTGGACTGTCCTAGGACAGCTTCCTATTGACCTTGTCACACTCCCCAGGATCACCAGACTTTTTAGACTTTCAGGTATACAGCTCCTGCATGAAAGAGTGGTGATATTCATCCCATCAACTCCACTGCTGAAGAAGGATTTTTCTGTGTCATCTGCTTCTGAGTATTTCCCCCGTCTGGGTTTAAATTAGTCCAAATAGAAGTGCATGCTCCCCATAAAAACAATTTTTCAGCACAAATGAGTATTGTTATTTGGGAATTTTTTTCATATTTTCCTCTACTCTTAGAACTATTATTTCTATGTTTGTTCACCTTGCTCACTCCTTTCCATTGTGAACAGCCTGCTTGTTATTTTAATGTTACAAATAGCACGAAGACTAAGGATCCTGATTTATGAGAAACACATTTGGATTATTCATTTGTTGCCAAAATTGCCCAAAGGATTTCTATTTTATCCCTGCAGTCCCTTGATGGTAATGTTTCCTTCACTTTAACATCCTGGTATTCTATATGTTTTTCATCTGCTTCAGAATTAGACAGACCAGAAGTGATACCTTTGCCAATTCATCTTCACTTAGATTTTCTTCATTCAGCCTGTCAGAGACTACTGCAAAAGGGAGACAAAGCTGGAACATGACAAATAGGCACTGTGATTGTTTTCAGCATCCCACAAAAAAGTAGGACAAAATATCTTAATGTTTTCCCCTTTTCCCTCATCCTTCATTCAGCAGAGATTTGCTGTCATTTATAAAGGTCACTGGCCTATGAAGCAACTAAAAAGGCAAAAACTTTTTCTTCCTCTCCGAGTATATATAGTATGTATTCAAGCTGCAGTAATAACATAAACCCTTTATTAAATGCTGGGTGTCTGCAGCAACAGCTAGTCACAATCTGTTAAATAAAGGACTTTAGGGCATGCCTCATTTTATTTATGCCTGCCAAAAAAACACCTGTTCTAAAACCAGATGAAATTATACTTTAGTGTAGGCGTTTTGAAGCTGATGACAGCTCTGACAGTTTCTGTTGCAACGATCACAGAATATTTTGAAATGGGGTCATTCAACACTGTGCACAAGGCCAGGAAAAAAATCAATAAATTACTGTGTCTCATGCTGTACCTCTTTGTATAGGCATTTTGCAAGTGTGGCTGATCAGCACACTCTTCCTCTCCACAAAAGTTCCCGTTTCTTCATAGAGTGCTTGGAGGCTTATGACTCTGAGTTCTAAAGGGTAAAATATTTTCAATTGGGAAGGCTGTGATAGTCGCTTACAGTAGGTATATTTACCTAACTTAGACCTCCATCACAGTCCATAAGTCAGAGGCTTTAAGGTGAACAATCTCTTGTCATACATTGCTTTTCCTCTCCATCAAAATTCCTGATGGGAAAATAATCAAGGCTGTACAGAATACAGAAGCATGAAGCAACAAAAATACAGTTGCCATGACGCATTAATGTCAGAAGTTTTTTCCCATTGAAATATTTCAACTTCCAATCAAAATATTTTACCTTTGAAATTTCTGCACTTTTCTTTCCTTATGAAAAATGACTAAGGAAAGAAAAATGAAAAAAATTTAATGCTTAGACTTGTGCTTGCCAATCACTGATAATTTTGCTACTGTGCTATCAATGTACCAGAAAGCACATTCTTAACCTTAGGTGCTTAACTTTAAGTGGCTAAGTTGTTCTGTTTAACTCAGTGAGACTGTTCAAGTACTCAAAGCTAAACATCCATTTACTGAGAACAGAGTGCACAGTACCTTGTGTCCACATGAGAGAATGAACAGACAGAGTATTTGTAGACATTTTTCAAAATGTGCTTTTCTGTTCACTATAATTTCTAGTCTTTAAGGTTAAAAAATATGGTAAGGTTTGAGTTGATCCTATTGATTAACTTTTTTTGATGGGAAAAGCATTTTCAGGTTATGAGGAAGTGAATAATTTCACAGACTTGTGTGGCAGGAATTCAGGAGAGCAGATCTATGGGAAAGTAGGATCCAAGAAAAAGGACAAGTAAACTCCCTGAAAAAGGAGGCCCACACAGGACACCTGCACACCCCGAATATGAGTGTAAGGTGTTTGTCGTAGTAATTTCTCATGAAAGTTGCTCCTTGTCTTTGTCTTTGCAGATTCAGGGTGTTGTGAAAAATTTGAGTCCCTATGCTCCTTTGAGGAAAGTCTGCAGACTTAGAACTCAAGCTATGATTCTCTCATGATAAGGCAGAGCTTGTTAAATGTTAACAGCAATTCCTGTTCTCCTCACCTTTCCTCCCCCCCAAAAAAAAACAAAACACCAAAACAAGACCCTTACCTACTAGCTCAGATTTTCTCACTAAAAATTTTCCACAGCTTTCTCTTCAGAAATCCTACAGCCTTCATTATCTCTGTGCCACAAAGGCAGTTCAATTATGCTTTCTTGTTTTTTGGTTTTTTTTTTTTTTTTGTGACAGATAAATGGGTCCAACTCATAGGCAGACATAGCAGTAGCTAGTTACCCCGAAGATTAATATGGGATTTTGGTGACTGAGGGTAGCATGTGCCAACAGGAGAAGCCTCCATGTTAGGAAGAGAGGCATGGTGTGCATCCCATGTTACAGGTGCTGTAAGACTTTGACACATGGCCTCACCTGCAGTGAAGAAAGCTGTTCTTGAGTCTTCTCAGTCCATCTACATCATCCCTCAACCAAAGGCTCAGAGAAAAATGTCTTCATCCATATGAGCATTTATACACATGCTTAACTAGAGGGTTGAAGTCTGCTCAAACAACTCTGCAGGAGTGGTGAAATGAACACTTGTTTTATGAAACACTTTTTATAGCCGTCATATGAAGTAGGGTACTCTTTGGTTTTGAAACGGATTCCCCCCACCCCATTTTTATTGCAGTAAATTCTAACAATTTTTGAGACAGCAAGATCAGGTCTACTTCAACCTCTCAGATGATCTCCAAATTTCTAGTGTTTTAGAACTTTAGTATTATGAAGATAAACTGACATATTTTTTCAATAAAGACATCTTGGTTCAAATTTTAACAAGATACTTTGAATGGTAAAATAGCTTGGTGAACCTTAAAACAACATGAGCAGACAGAGCAGGCTATGCTAACTGCGTTTGATATCCTCATACCTCACCTGAATTTATCTAGAAGGGACTGGCAGAAAATGATGAGTCTGAATGCACCTGGCACACATCATCACTCATGACAATACAGGCAAAAGTGCAGCATAGGACAATTTAAGGCAATTTAAACCAGTGATGCTTGAGATTATCTGAGGATCTTAACCTGTCCAGCTCTAGGGATGATATACAGCAAGTGGGATATAAAATTTGCAGTGTAATTGGAAGGGTCTTATTTTTTTCTGGTCTCTTTCTTCAAATACTGAGAGAATGGAAGATGCACCTTCTGATAGCAATAGGTACAAAGCCAGTATAGGATGGTTGCTGTAATCTCTGTTGAATGGACACTGCTGAATTTGCATTAAAACAACATTCCAGAAATCAACTTATTTTATTGTTCTTCCAGTCATTAACACCACTTGTAGTGTAAAAGGCAAGAACAGAAATAAAGTTCAGTGTTTGACCTCTGCATTTCAATTGAGAACAGCAGTCTGTCAGCGCCATGAGAAAAGTATTGTTGAAATGACACTAATTGAAAATTCAGAAAAAGGTATTTTAGGGGAAATCTTATTTGTTACTTTGTTTTAAGCATGTTTTCCCCCTTCAGCTGACATCAGAATGTGAATTCATACTGGGGTAGTGTTGATCCACTACATATCATAACCCTTAAATATATAGAGAGACTAAAATCACATAGGGACCCTGGGGTTTCACTAATGGATTTTTTTCTTCATTGGTCCTTGGAACAGCTTGAGAAAAAAAAACATGAGCTAATTGAATGGTTCATGTTGTGGTTATTTCATGGAAGTACATTTCTATTTTGCAGACCGACACTTTGAGTTTATATGTCATGTAGATGCTTCTCATTGGATTATTTAGTAATATGTAGGCACTAAAACTGCCTTGCAAATTTCACTCAGAGTAGTTCAGGCCCAGACCCTCAAAGGTCTGACAGATTGAGAAGTCTCTGTAGGCATGAAATGAAGCTTGTGCCAAGCTCAAATCCATGGATCTAACTGCACTGTCAGTTGGAACTACATTTACTTGGACCCTGCATGACTTGGTACATACCTTTTAAGAACTCATAACCAAAGAAATAAATTGATTTTTTTTTTCTTTCAGAGCATTAGAGAACCCTCTACAGGACTACCTTCCTCTAATACAGCTTCTTTCCTGCAGTTGTCATCATTGGAAACAAAGATAATAGAGAAGGGGAAGGAATGAGATTAGCCCTCCATAACTTTATTATTACTCTGTGATCATTATTTTTTATAGAGTACAATTTTTAGTAAACATTTTGTCAAGCCTTTTCCAGTGGAAAATAGTCAGCACACAAGTTTGGTTTAGCTGCAATGACTCTAGTTTCCTTGAAGTATCATAATTCTTGTTATAAATATTTTTCCTTGTGAAAGGAAAGTGTAATTATTTTGTTAACATGCATGAAAATAGCATTTGAGGAACAGAAACAATATGGTACTGTTTGACTTGGAATTTACTCCCCAGCTGTTAATGACGTGCCTGTGTCTCTGGTGGAATTGTGAGTATGTTATTCCTGTGCTTACAACAAATAACAACTGTTTCTGAAACTAGGAGCTGGGGCAAAGGGAAAAAAGAAGCCCAAAACACAGAAACAAACCCCTTAAAGTCCATATTGTGTATTTAAATTAGTTCCCTAGAGCAGAAAATACTAAAAAAAATCTCATGTGCATCTTGTTGCATTGTTTCAAGTGCTATTTAATTTTTGGAGAAAAAAAAGTTTATGACAGCCTTTTTGAAGTTACATTTGGAATTACATATACCCTTTATTGTCAAATAAATATTACCAGTGATTAGTAATAATATATTTCCACCAACATTTCTCCAAACCACATGCATATGGTGGACCAAAAGTATCTTACTTTGAAAGAGAGTTACAAAGTGACATTGTCCCAGCCTTTCAGTTTATCGTAATTTGTGAAAAACAGAGCAACTGAGTACTACATGAATAATATTTAATGCCTGGGCAATCCTGACAGCCAGTTTGATATATTTATGTTTTGGGTATGATTTTCTAATGTCAGTGACTGAAGAGTGAAGGTTTGATTTTCAAGAAGGGTATATACCAGTCAAAATCTGATTTAAACCTACTAATGCCTACTTTTATGAACTTCCAAGCAAAATAGAAATTAAGGTTCTTGAAATATTTTTTCAATATTAGATTTTACTTTAGGCAAGCAAAAAAAATTGCTTACTGACAAGGTTATGTAATTGAATCCGTCACACATCTCTCCAAGCACCACTATTGGTCAATTTGCCACAAGAAAATTAACTTTGCTAAACATCCAGAACATTAGCAAACTTAAATGTCTCAAAGAAAGGTGTAAGAAGAAGAATCAGGACATCATCAGTACTTGCTGGCCATATATTTTTTCTTTTATTTCTATGAACAGAGGTATTTCACTGGTGTGATCACTAGTACCTACATTTATAAAGAAAGGTAGGTATATGAACTTCTTTAGTAGAACTTGAACTTTTGCTCCAAACTTACATCAAACTCCTGTGTATTGATCTTATGGTATGAGCTGTCTCCCTAGTACAGGAAAGTCCCATAATCTGTCTGAAAAAAACATGGATTTATCTCTTAAATAATTGGTTTTGCTTCCCCCTGACGTTGATTTTTCCTCTACTTTGCTAAAATGACATATCCTCAGCACTAATGAAGTATATACATATATTGTGCTAGACAATTTTTTTGATTATGAAAACACATGACAGTGCTTCAAGTTCACTGACAGTTGATATATTGGTCAAATAATTCTTCCAGATGGGTAATAATACAGTGCACTCCATAATTCCATAATGTTCTTTTACATGTCATATTTTTTACCCACACTTATCAGCAATTGCAATGCTTGCTGGAAAAAAGTAAGTACTGTTGTGTGGGTGGCTCTTGAATCATCAGCATGATTCCTAAGTGGGAGACAGCAGAACTCCTGTTTGGAGGTACTAAGAGAAGATAAGGAGGCAAGCTATTTGAAGTAGTCCAGATCTCTGGATGAATTAAATCCCATGCACATATCCAGGACACATATTATGCATGAACCATGTCCTGATAAAACATTATTTTTATAATAGAAGTAGATCTCAAGTGATGCATAGTTTGCACTGACTGTAGAGCAGTGGAGAGTCAGGTGTGCTATTTACCCGTGGATCAACTCAAGGACAGGGCTGTGCACCCACAGAAGGCATGTAAAGGAACTCTGATCCTGTTATACTCCTGAACTTTATCTTTGGAGACAGAGAGGAAGTAAAGACTTGGTTTCATGCCACAGGGAATAAAACCCCTGCACCTCACCATTGCTTTGGGAAATTATTGTCTGTATACTCCTCTGTTTCTGAGTGTGAATTGGAAGAAATATGTGTACTACTCTTGAGCTTAGTCCTCCCAAAAAAGGGACAGGGCATGAATTTATCTCCCCTTACTGGGACGAGTATAAGAAATATATGAAAGCAATGGAAATTCACTGCATTTTTTCAAAGCATCTACTTTTTGTGGTGCATTGGTGCAAGAGAATTTAAAAACTAAGTAAAATTATTAGAATTGTAAGATGCAACTGAAAATCTTTCAAGGAATAGGAATAAAATTTCTTCCTGGTAGGAGTAGGAGATATCAGTAGAGTCAGAATTTAGGGGTTATAAGAATAATGTATTTAACTTTCCAAGTATACTTTTTCTGCATTGTGATATATTTTTGTAATTAATATTTAAATATTTTCAAGGAGTCATAGAATAGTTGAAGTTGGAAGTGATCTCTGAAAGATATCTAGTCCAATTCTCTCCTTGCTCAAAGAGGGGCAACTAGGGCAGACTGCTCAGGACATTGTCTAGTTGGGTTTTGAATCTATCCAAGGATAAGGATGTTGCCATGAACTCTCTGACAAGCCTATGCCAGCATTTGAATTGTGTTCATGAATCTCAGATGAAAATGAACAAGAATAGAAACAGAAAATGAAAATTACTCTTCCATTACCATGAGCAAAATGAGATAAAAATAATTAGCAACTACATAAATGTATTTTAACAGCTCTTCTGTTTTCAAATAATTACAGATTATGTTAGTAGCAAGAGAAAAACAATCCGTTTTGCTGGCTTCTTTTAGTGTATGCAAAGTCTGGTCTTACACTGTAAATTTGATGCCAGTCCTTCTTGAAGATTCTGACCTTGCTGGCAGAACCCCCAGAATCATTCCACTGATTTCAGTGGATTTTATGCTGAAACAGGTCTCAGATCTTTTAAGCAAGCATGAATTTGTCTTGCTTATATTTAACTGATATTATGCAATTATGAGAAAACAGTTTTAATATTTAAATTAGTTAAATGCTTAATTAGGAAAGTGCTGAAAGAAGAATCCTCAGCTTCATTGCACTTCAATGGCTTGCAAATTGGCAAGTAGTTGCAAATTAACTCCTGGATTTCCTTACGTTAATCAAATCAGATTTAATGATGTCTTTGAAATCCATGGATTAAAGGTATAAAAGTGCGCATCATAGCATGGGGTAGAATCATAGTAATAGTTGTTAATTTCTACTTTTTTCTCTTCTTTTCTCTATTCTTTTCCCACAGACCTCCAAAAAGAGCAGAAGTGCAGTATTTCTAGGAAGCACGTCTTCAAGTGATGCTAAATCCCTGATCTCCAAACTGAAGTCTGTGATAAGGTCTTTACATGTTTTCTCTGACCTTTTATTGCAAAGGACTTCCACATTCCTCTTTAAGTCTCATTTGCAGCCTTCCCATCACCAATCCTATTGTGTTGCCTCACATACAAGACATGGAAACAGACATATCTCTTCATTTACTTACAAAATTTTCTATGCAGGAGACCATGTAAGAAATCAGTAAACACACTTGTTAAAAATCAATATTTCATCTTGCAAACAAACCCCAAAAAACAAAACCAAAACCAAAACAAACAAACAAAAAAACACACACCAAAAAAAAAAAAGACCAAAGAAAAAATTTTAAAAAATAAGGTTTTCTAGAGATCTCTTTGAAAGGTATCAGCAGGTAGACAGATGACGTGATTCAAGTAAAGGGATTGGTAAATATCTTGTCTATAGTTCAAAGACAACAATGTTTTAAGGAACACCACCTGAAAAGAGGGGAGTCATATGTCTAACGAGTGTGCATTTTCTATTTTTTATCGAAGTGAATGTGAAATAGTGTGAGGAAACAAGAAAACCCCATGCAGATCTAAGGCATAAATTCAGATCTTTCTCTGAATGTCATATGCAGCTGACTCAGCCTCAAGTACTTGATAAGAAAGGCTTGGGAGCCAAGGACATGTGGATGGAATGCCAGCCACTTCCTCCCCCTCCATGCTCCCTGCTAAATAAATCACTTTCTTATTAATCTGTTTACCAAGAGAGCAAACCACCTCAAAAAACCCCAAAACAATTTGCCTTTTTATTTGTGGACTAAGTTCTTGCCAATCAAGTTACCAACTGTCATTTTCTTATGTTGTGGTACTTCCTAAAAATAATTAAAATTCAGGAAAATATTTCCATGCAAATTTGGTTCTATTTAAGCATCATTGTTATCCACCAAAACAAAATTTTATTTTTGTCTCAAGTCCAGATCTTCATGGAAACATAAACGTCAAGGAAGTTTGTTTTCTTTCTACCTTCAAACATCATAGGTGTTTGCTCTGATTCTGTGAAAAGCAAGACATTTCCTAATCTTGTCTTTAAACTTCTACAGTGTTTCATTCACGTATATAAGCTAATTTTGTTACGAGCAGGAAGGAATCATTTTTCTGAGGGAGGAAACAAAGGCCTTTGGAGCAAAAGAAAATAGCTCTAACTCTTTGCAGATAATAGCAGCTTTTCACTTGGGAGAAAAAAAAAGAGCAAAATCTATGTGTTACAATTGATGAGCGACTGCTTCCTTCTCAAAAATCTGAGCTAATGTCTGCCAGTTTTCCATGGTGGGTTAAAAGGCCCTGTAAAGCCAACTGAAGCTGTGAAGAGTCCAGGCAAGCAGAATACTTCCAGCACTCCAGTTAGTGTATATTTAGTGTTCCAGCACTAATTCCATTTCTATGTCGTTGGATACCATATTCCTTCCAGCGTATGCTCCCTGGCCTAAATGTTCCACAGAGAAATGGGGACAGTACAGACATCGCTGAAGAATAAAAAACTGAAACTTAGCTCACCCCTTTTATAAACTGTGATTAGGCTGCCTGTTCCACTCTCATTCATACAGCATGTAAGCAAATCTTGGCCCTTAACATGTCCTGAAGAAAACCCATCAAAGTAATTATTAAACAATGAGTTGATCTGCTGTGTACAAAAGTTACAAGATAATACATAGGCTGGGGCCTGAACAGATGGAGAGCAGCCCTGGGGAGAAGGACTTGGAGGTGCTGGTGGATGAGAGGCTGGACATGACCCAGCCACGTGCACTCACAGCCCAGAGAGACAAACGTGTCCTGGGCTGCCTCCAAAGCAGCTTGGCCAGCAGATGAGGGAGGGAATTCTGTCACTCTGCACTGCTCTGGTGAGACCTCACCCAGAGTACTGGGTCCAACTTTGGGGACCCCAGCACAGGAAAGATATTGACCTGTTGGAGCCAGTCCAGAAGAGGCCACCAAGATGGATGGGATGGGTCAGAGGGATGGAGAACATCTTGTGTGAGGAAAGTCTGAGAGAATTGGGATTGTGCAGCCTGGAAAAGAGACGGTTTAGGGGTGACCTAATTTCTGCCTTCCACTACCTGAAGAGAACCTGCAAGAAAGATAGAGAGAGACATTTTAGAAGGACATGTAGTAACAGAATAAGGAGCAATAGATCAAAACTAAAAGAGAATAAGTTTAGATTAGATATTGGGAAAAAAAGCCTTTTCTGTGAGGGTGGTGAGACTCTGAAACAGGTTGCCCAGAGAAGTTGTGGGTGCCTCACCCCTGGCGATATTCAAGACCAGGCTGGATGGGACTCTAAGCAACCTCATTTAGTGAAAGGTAACTGTGGCCATGGGAGGGAGCTTGGAAATAGATGATCTTTAAGGTTCCTTCCAACCCAAACTATTCTGATTCTCTGATGTGATCCCAGCCTTGGATAGACTGGCTAAACAATGACACTCAGATACTCTGAATATTGAATATTGAGACACTCAGGGTCTCAATATTCAGTACCTGGGATTACGTGACAATCACCTGTATATATGTGATATGTGTGCATATATTATGTGATTGCCTGTACCTGAAAGTAATCAAGACCTTTAGGCCTTATTTCACACCCTCTTTGCACCAGTGACAAAGCAAAAGAGATCCAGTCTCACTCCTCCAGCTGTCCTGAGTATTTTTAGAAAAACAAGCAGGGGGCATAAAGCTTACAGTGATTACCCTCTGCTGGGATTTAGCCATATGTACGAAATAAGTAAATAAAATGGTCCAGTTTAAGTGTAGAAATTCACAAAAGGAAAAAAATTCCCTCACAATACCCTTCAACACTGTTCTCATTGTTATTCATAGCCACAAGCAAGAGTTTGTTAGGCTCTCCCTAGGTAGTCTTTCATGTGCTTTGTAACTGCATGTCCTAGCTCAGAAGCATGAGCACTTTACTGCTCAGTGGCCCTTCATGTATTGCAGTCCTGTGGCTGCTCAGACAAGACACACCTCTGATCAAAATTTGGCTGTACAGGTACTTTCTCTGTAGCAGCATGAGATAAATTTAACACTGACTAAAGGGGTATTTTCAGTAAGCTTGAAACAAAGTGAAGAAATCACTTCCTGATGGACTTTTGGCCAGCAAACTTTGGCAGTGGGTTTTTCTGGTGTTCAGGGAAAGACATTTATCCCAAGATGACACATATTCCTTTCTCTCTCTCTCTTTTGCTTTATTACATTTAAATAGAGATGCATTGGGAAAACATTTGTCTTTTGTAGACTGCAGGAATATTAAGAAACCTGTGCCTGTTAGCAGCTTTCTTAATCATGCTTGGTTTACTGTCATGCACCATTCTCATGGAGAACATTTCACAGCGCACTGTAGTACAGTATCTGTATTCTTCACTATCAGCAAGAGCATCTAACCTGTTTTCTTTTGCCTCCCTTTCTCCCTTCAGTTTTTTTAGTTGTGGTTACAACAAAATAACTAAAACCTAAATTGCTGGTTAAAAGCCCACTCAGAAGGGAAGGAAAGCTATGGGAGGTACAGAATTCTGCTTGGGTTGTGCCAAACAATTAATTACTTCATGGTTGTTTGCCATTTTTCAGGCACCTGAATATTGGCATGACTTCTTAGAAACAGAATAATTCAGGTTGAAAGGGACCTTGGGAGTGGATCCAGTTCCGCCTCCTACTCAAAGTGAGGCTACACTTCAACGAACTCTGTTTGGTAAGAGTCTTTTCAGTAGGATCCTGAAAGCCACTGCTCACACCACTCATTTTCCTAGTGCAAATCCATGCCTCAAATGTGACTCAAATTCCTTTGTCACCTCAGCTACCTCAGTGGAATGAGCTACTGTTTATACAAATCCGTGTTTTTCTCCTCTTCTCTGCTAAAAGGCAGACCTCTTTTTGGAGATAGGCACTGGGGGAGAAAGGATGGTTTTTTTGTTGTAAAGTGAACAAGTTAGAAGAAAGCCTTCCAAGCAAAGAAGCCTACCAAGACTTCTGCTGTGGAATTTTCAGAGTGACCCTCTTCCTCTCTCTGTACAACATTCTGTTATAGCAGCATTTTTATGTGATGTGAGTCCTTCTGAAACACTCTGAGGTAAATTTGCTATATGAGAAAATATCTGCTTGGAATGGCTGATCACGTTTCCAGCTGCAGTAATGAAACAACAATTGCCATTGTCTTTCCTAAGCTTTTCTTGGGCCTATTATTGAGCCGAGACAAGTGTCTCATAGACATAACACAAGACACAATGTGGTTCCACAGGTGTGTCAAATAGGCTTAGACTGGAAGGATTCTTTTAAGGAATTAATTATCTCTGTCTAGGTGATTGCATAGGCTCTAACACAGAAGTGTCTGAGGTGAGGTGTTGAGTACTACTGAAGTGCCAACAGCAAATAAAAAGGTTAAACTTACCACTGTGCAGAGATTGTTGCCAGTAAACAGCATGACTCTTGTTGGCTGTACTCTGTGTGTCTAGTGTGTGGAAACACATGGTAATCCATGGTTGTGTACTCTCAGGGAGCTGCAGGCTTTCCCATCGCCAAGTTATACAATAGCAACATTTGAGTTGCTACACTTCCACCGAGCTGAACCTGCCAAATAACCTTTCCATGATCTATGTGCTCTCCTGGATAAGCAAGTAAGTGTATCACTTAATGAACTGCTGACACCAACAACTGTTGTTTCTCCTAAATAGCCCAAGCCAGATGTGAACTATTAGACAACATTTGGGATTCGGATTCAAAATGCTTTTGAGCTTCTTCTCATGCTGAAGGCAAAAGCTGAAGATATTAATTGCACTGCTTATAGCTTCAGCCTCTTCATCTGTATGAGATGTTTTGTGATTTCCATAAACCCCAGGAGTATGGTGCTTGAAGCTGAAATATATTTCCTGACAGATTGACGAATAGGGCAGATTTTTTTTCTTATTATAGCTATTGGAATTGAAAACACTACCACATAGAGATGCCAAAAAAAGACTCCTTTTATACATAAGGGTATTGTTTCCAGAAATGCTTTGAAAGATTTTCTCCATTAATATTCCTCCTTTTTGTCCTACACAGAGAAGTTGTTTTTTTAACTGATTATATATTGCATAAAACCCAGTGTTAGTCTTGAAACCACTGAGGATAGTTTGCATAATGAAAAAGTCTTCATTCTACCATTGTTCAATTCTGTGATAAATCAGAAGCAATTTTACTACAGTCATGGTGTCTGAAAGGTGCAAGAGAAATCAGGATTGCAGCCAGGTATTTTTTTCAAAGAAGCGTTCTGGGAGATACTGACATTACTGTATTTTGGGTGTACACAAATGATTAATGGGAGAATCATATGCCATCTGTTCATGCTAATTATATGAAATGTTTGTAATAAAACCTAAAACTCAGTGTGTTTGTTAAACTCCTAAAATTCAGACCATTACTGTGGAAGATTTATTAAGGCCCATGAAATCTATACCAGAAATCGGGATCCTGCCATGAAAGAGTCTGAAACAAGATGATGCACTGTTTGTTGAATCAAAGGAGTCTTCATGTGAGCAGCATTCTTGGTTTTGTGGAGTAATCTTGGTTTTGAGCTCTGAGTATGAGTGAATTTAGGCTTGAAAATCAGATAAGACAAAGCAGGGGTGGACTTTTGCAGAAAAGAAGCAAAAAAAATACTGTCCTGGTAAAATATCTTGATGACTTACTGTGCATTATCAGTGGCTTTACTCAAAGCAGTGTATGCATGGATATGCTAGTGCATAGGAGTGTGACATACTAAATCAGCACAGAAGATGAAAGCTGTCAGCTATCCCTTACCCTTTTCCTGAAATGGCACCTGACAGTGAATCTTTCCTCCCAGAGGTGCCGCCCTTTTCTCCTATTAATGCAATACAGAAAGACAGTCAGTCCCTGCTATCCAGAAGGAGAGGAAGTTCTCAGTGCACAGTACCAGGCAACAAAAGGCTCTCCTAAATATGCGGGCAAGTTTACCAGGAAGAGGAGGACTGGGTTCAGGTAACATAATCCCTGAATTTTGAGAAGCACTGCTTCATATTTAAATTAGATATGTCCCTTTCAGAGTTTCAAGGATACATAAGTGCTTAAGGACAGCCTTGGTCTTCTTAGCCTCTTCCCGAGGGGATGGGTAGAGGACCCTCCTCAGAGTGTAACCTCATCTCAGAATCATGCTACTGTTCTTTTTTTGCAGCAATGGGATGCGTTAAATCCCAGCAACAAAAAAAAAGAATGGATGGAAACAGAAAATGAAGGGCTGATATTCTGCTCAGCTGCATGTGAGTGTAAGTGAAAGCAAATGTTACTTTTGTATATGAGATAGACATATTCAAGTGTTTTGCTTTTGCACATTTCCTTCTTTTATCAGAAGGAGGATAAAAGTCCTATAACTTTTGTCAGCTAATGAAGAAAAGTACTTGGGAGCTGCACTAATTGAATGAATCGGAAGGGCTGTACACCAAAGATCAGAAGCTGGGCTTTTATCCACATGTCTGTTATTTGCCTTTTAGTCTTTTCCATCTTCACAGTGGAGATGATAATGCTTAGCTGCCAACAGAAAATATTTTGTTATCTACAGCTGAAAAGCACTACATAAGTCTAAATATTATTTCAGTATCTTCTTCCCACCCACTCAGTAAGTAAAATATGTGAGAGTTATGGAAAGTGATGTGATAATGATTACACAGAGGCTGAGCTTTGAAGTTGAAAGCATGGTATAGCTTATTATACATAATACCTCTCAGACACTATGCCAATGAGCTTGGTATAAAAACTCAATAGAACAGATACTTAGCAGGCTAAAATGGCCACAGATAGAGCAGCACAGTTGCAGTTTCCTTGAACGAACAACATGCGTTAATGTCACGAGCTGCTTGGGGTGCAAAGCTTCTCATCATACTTCAAGCTCTGATTACAACCCAATAAAGGATGCTCCACTCTCCAGAGCACTGGACAATGGAATGCATTTCACATATGTGGAACTTACAGACAAAATGAGGGGTATAAGAATGCTGGGTCCTCTCACTGCTGAGTTACCAGGAGGGCAAATAGTTAAACATCACTTCCTTTTTTTTTCAGACTTTAAAACCAGTTTTTAATTTGCTAATTTTTTTTTTGCGTTTCTTTATAATGCAATTAGAGAGCTCCTGGAGGCATTAATTGGATCATAAAGTGCCTTCTTCATGTTCCAGCTGAGGAGAGAGGAAAAAAGGATCACTTCATGTCCTCTTTGCACCTGCTAAGATGTTTGTGAAACACCTTACAATTAAATTATAAGCACCCAGAGGAGACTTTAAATTGCACACTAAAGAGCTAGAACCTTGAGACAGACAGCAGAATTCACAAACTCAAAGCTCACAAAAGTCCCATATCCACCTTCTGGTACTTTTCTACCTCCTGACGTGGAAAGAGACCTTTGTTTTTCCATTGCCCTGAGTTCTTAATATTCCCTCTCAAAACGATGGTCTAAGTATATCCTAAACTAACTGCAATTTCTTGCTGAGTGTACAATATGTCTTTTCAATTCTCTGGCCCAGGAGGGAACCTGACAGCAGGCATAACATGGATGGTTCTTACAATCACTAACAGCTCCTGGGTAGTCATCTCTGAAATGAAGCTGCCCAGCAGATGTGAGGAGGTGGAGACTGTGGAGCTTTTATCCTCTATGGAGGCTGGTATGGGGAAAAGAGACAATTATGGTGTTAAATCTGGAAATTGTATGAGAGCAGTGCAGGTTACAGTAACCCTGGAGCAGTGTGAGGGAGAAGAGAAGCAGGGACAGAGGCAATCAGAGTCTCATGAGACTGCTGTGTCACACTGATATATTCAGCCTACCATAGTGCAGAAAGGAACCATCAGTTCCTTTCTCACGCTTCACGGTCTGCACAGGAGTTTCATACCAGCAGTAGTATGAGAATGTGACTTTGCATCTGGCAAAGAGGCTCTTGACTCTTCCTGTTTCTCACTGATGTATTAACCAATATCACATCTGGATTTATATTTTATAGTCCTCTTTGGAAAAGGACTATATTTCAGAGATTTCTGAAGAGACATCTGAAATCAGTGTACTACTTTGGGGTTTTGGTAGCAGGACTGTAATTCAGAGAGTAGGGGGAAAAATGTCTTCTGGGGCTCTAATTCAGTATACAAATACACAAAACTTTGGCCAATCAAGTAAGATATTATATCCAACAGCCCAAAGGCCTTGAGAGAGATGTTTCACCTACCATTGAGTCAATCTGGTAGAGATATGGTAATTGCGCCTGTTCCTGCATATAGAATTGAACTCGAACTCTTTGATGACTTGGACTATTCAGATATTTCTCCAAATACAAGGTTCCTAACTAGCATGTAGC
Organism: Leptocoma aspasia; assembly: GCA_013399835.1. Lineage (NCBI taxonomy): Eukaryota > Metazoa > Chordata > Aves > Passeriformes > Nectariniidae > Leptocoma > Leptocoma aspasia. Next base: position 334,541 of record VXAX01003095.1, read on the forward strand.
TTTGACTTTAGTTCATAGAAATAATTAAGATACACATACATAAATAAATTTATGAATGAGAGCCCTATTGTTCTTTAGGCTCCTAAATGCATGCGTGAACCCAGATTTAAGCATCTCTCTTTCTGTTCAGGTAACTTCTCAACTTCTCCTTGAAGACTGTCAACAGATTGTTGTTTCTCCTGAGATTTTTGTTCCATCAAATTCTCTATGGAATGACAATGCAGAGCTCTCAATAATAAGAGGCAAGGATAATGATTTGGTGGGCAGCCTATCTGGACCAGATTTTGAATGTCTGTAAAGTGGGTGAAAATCTCTAGCTGAATTCTAGAACTCTGTTTGTTTCATTCCTGCTCAATAATATATTTTGATATTTTGTTGGTTTGGCGGCTTTTTGTAGATTTCCTTCAAACTCATAAGATTTCATGGTTGGTTTTACTCTGTCAGTTTTCAGTACATTTTCCTCTCTTCTTATTAAGTAATATAAATATACTTTGCAGAGATTGATTTTGCATGTATAACTTTCTGGGAAATTATGTTCACACATTGTTTAACCTGGATCATCCTATTTCCGACATCCTGTGTATTTTTTAGAGGTGGTTATTTAATTATGGTTTGTTCATGTTGACTGTTCTGTCAGTTATATCAATTTACAATATATAATTTATTCTCTTTCTCTATAGAGTGTTTTAATAAGAAACTGTATGCCTTAATGATATAGTATCACTTGTTCTGCTAAAAAGGGACTACATGCTCTATTCTACCCATTGTGATATGAGAGTGAGTTGCTGCCTATTAATTCATTTTGGTACATCCAGGAATCCTCTTAAATCAATGGACTAACAGTGGTGTAAACTTTGAGTCACTTCTACACTGCTCTTAGGCAAAAACCACACCACAAATTCTGATAAAACCAGCTACTGTGTGCAGGTTGACTACACAAACACAAAAATATTAGGATGGTGGCCCCTTCAAGATAAAACCAGCTCAGAAAAGCAGGTACCAAATTACTCCTTTCCTGAATTAATAGCCAAAGGAAAAGCTGAAGACCACAAGCTGGTCTGTTCCAGTCTCCATTATACAAAAACCTTTGGATGCATCTTAAAATTTCAAAATAAAATATTGCCTCTTTCCTATTCTTTCTTATCTGGGGTTCTTACTAAAAGACCAAAAAAAGTTGAAAGCATTTGGGTTGATAGCATTCCATCGATCAAAGTTTAAATCAGTGTAAGCTCTCTGGGGCAGAAACCATTTTATAGTTCTCTGCTGGCAGTACACTATGTAGTGGGAATTGAAAGATGAGGATCCTAAGAGCTACTACCAAAAACTGTCATCACAAGCAAGCCAGCATTACTTAGGAGGAGCCCTAAGTAGCAATTACCAAAGCAATCAGAAGGAAAAAGTGTTGTCTTTCAAGATTCTGATCCACTTTCCTACCTTATTTCTGTGCTACTGCTTACACAATAAAGATTTTTACCTTTCACCTTCAACAGATTGCAAATGACCTGTGAAATAAAATGAAGGAAATAATAGAATAGGATACATGGGAAGAGGTATTTAATTTTCCCCTGATGCTGTAATGATGAAACAATAGATATTGAGGAATTACAATCAGTGGGGTATTCAAACAACCCTGGAGCGCTGCTGGGACTAATTTTTGTTTAAGACTATTTCAAAAATTTTAGAAAAGCATTTATAGGAGAAATATTTTAGTAAAAATTTATTTTGCCCACCCACACTTTCAGCTTGTCAGTCAACACATGTGAGGATGTTAAGGAAGTAAATACTGAGCAGGTTTTCACTTTATTTTTGCACCAGCTTTATTAAGGAAAAAAAAGCAACAAAAACCAACTAAACCAACAAACCAAGAAATGTATATTAAAAGTCACACATGAAACCTTTGACATTTTATACAACTAACATCTGCTTGTAAGAAGAGAAAAGGAATAAGGGGAAATGTGAGCATGTTAGTGTCTCTAACTCTCTAAAATATCATGCAGTATGACTGGGTACATGGAAAAAATGCACAAGCAGAAAGTACTCAAGTCTACATTAGCCTTTTATGCTGAGTCAGACATGAAGGCATGTATTGCAGTCTTAACATTCAGTACTAACGACCATACTTACCCACTCATCAACGTTTCTCACTGGAAATTAGCAACTATCTCACCTGTCTTTAACCAGGTTTGTCTAAACCAGAAAATTTATGCATAGGCTGCTTTTCCACATTATAAAATAGAGAAGGCTGCAGCATGAGTGAGGGAGTTCAGGAGAATGCATTTACTCTGGGCCATGACAGTATCATAATCTTTTGCCTTACATCCTGCCCACCCTGCCCTTCATGTAATTACTTTAGCAAAACCAACAAAAATCAGCATGAAACAATCACTGCTTCCCCCTCTGGCTGTTTCAGTGATGGTTTACAGGAAAATGTTTTCTTTTTAATTGACAATTTTTTTTCATGAAGACTGAAAAACCTCTGAAGAGTTTGTCCTTTCCTGAAGTTGGAAGGAGTCTCTCTGGTGGATAAAAGGCATTCCTTGTCACTCTATAAATTGCAACTATTGTTTAGCTGAAGTCTATTACTTTGATTTTGGATAATAGAGGGCAGGCAAGCAACTGATGATTAAAGGAGCTAGACATGATTAGAGAAAAAAAATCAATAAATGTATAAACAAAAAGCAGTTTTCAGGCTTTAACCAGGTGATTTATTCCACATTTTGTTCCTCCTTTTATATTAAAGTTGTTAATGTAGTACTACACAACTTGATTACACTTTGCATTTTTTCTGGAGTGCTTTGTACAAGAACAGAAGAAAAAAATACCTTGTATATCATATGAATTGAAACAATTTTGTTTAAAGTAAGAAGAAAGAATAGGACTTGATCACAGAAGATGGATACAACATCACAAAACTGAATATCCACCAAATGATTTCTTGCCTGTTTGCTGGAGAGAAGTTTGAAAGCAAAATATTATACTCCCTTGCAAAAATTGCAGAGAATGGTATCAAGTTAAATAGGACCTGTGGGCTCTAGCCAGCTTTGACTGTGTAAGGCTGAAGGGAAAGTATAATTTGCATTTCAGGGGCAGGAAAGCAAAGAACTAACATCTATTGTCATTAGACACTAGTGACCCATTTACCATGTGTGCACATGTCTGTTAGGAGTCCTTCCATAATATAGTCATGGAAGTTAGCTTTTGAGTACCTTTGGTTCATGGTTTTGTGTAGTATAGAAATATAGACCACATCAGCCCCAGCTTGTTAGAATTACATATATTCTTCCACCTGAAAGAACAGCAACAATGGGTATTTAACTGGATCACTTAATTCTTTCATATGTGTATATACCTTCAGTCAAAAAATTACTACTGACATAAACACCCATGCTTGTTGCAGGATCTTAATTTGCACTGCTCCTTTTGAAGCTCTGTTAAAGACTGAAAGCAGACAGTGTTATTTCACTAATGTGTAGACTTGTGTTATCATATTAATGAAAACAGTCTTCATCATTTTCTGTAGCACACTGTGGAGTAAAGTGCATTCCTAAGGGACAAGGAAATGCTCAGCTGAGCTCACAGCAGATTTGGCTTCTTCCTATATTTGTTACGCAACATTCAAAAGTGATGGTGGCTGTGAAAGTCCTTGGTGCTTTCCATTTTCAGAGTGTAAAGTCCCTTCTGCCTCAGGTTTGATGTGGAGGTCACACCTCAGGCTTTATCCTTGTGCTGTGACTACATGCTCATAGAGCTTTCTGCACGTGACTTTGTGGAATAGGATTGGTTTGTTATGTTGCCTGAAAAATTTATAATTAGACACATAGGTTTTTGTACCTAAGATATGCCATGTTGCTGTTATCTTGCAGGTATTACTTCTTGACAGAATTTCTCCTACAGCTAACTGGTTCAAAAAAGTTTTGAATAATGTGAGAAATCTTCCTCGTATGTCTAACCCATATTTAGCATATGATATTTTGTCTCTTTGCCAGGCCTACTTGGGTTCGTTCTTCATCCCTCATACAATATTCCTACTGATTCACCCTGCCTTCTTTCTTTGTTTGAGGCCCAGAGCAGGAATTTCTTTACCATTTAGCGGTAATACATCAGGGTTATAGTTAGATATGACTGATAATAGTTGTCTTTTTAATGTCCCTGAGGCTGGACATACAGCTGGAAGAAGAAAATTTAGCAGCCCAGTTCTCTAGGATCTTCACACCCCCTGCACTGTCCACCATCTGCTGTGAAATTTTTCAGCGCGCCAAAAAACTGGGCATTAACCTTCTTTTCTACAAGTTCAATCAAAACCTACATGCCTTTTACTCAAAAAGCTAGAATAAAATCTTTCAATTACAGATAATGATTTTGTAGTTCAGTGAAATATAAGAAAATGTTATGTAAATTGTACAAAAATAAATATGATTCCATAGAGCTGGAATAGAGAATGGATTAGTACAAATGTTCAAGCATTATGCATGTAAGATGGATTCCTGAACACACCACACTTGCCTGATCCCCAAAAATTGCTAACATTTTAGACTGCTAATAGGGACACCAAAAAAGAGCAAAAACAAAAGGTTGACTTCACGGCTTACCTTCCACTAAAGTATGAATAAGGATAGTGCTTTGAGAAAAAAATTGATAGTCACATAAAAGCAAATACTTACATTGACTTCCGCTTGAAAGAAAAGTTTTATGCTAGAGGAAACTTTGCCAATTAAAAATTAATTAATGAATTAATAGGTTATACAAAACTTCCAGAAAACCAAACATAGTAATGGGCTTTAAGTTCAGTTTAATTCATTCAATTTTCTGTTTAAATTAGAATCCATTAAGAAAATAATTGCCAGTATTCATTGGAAGAATTTTTGTATAGGATCCCAGATTGCTCGCCTTAAATAATATCACTCTGCTGACCATAGCAGAGCTTCACTAGAATCAATCTGCACAACTGAAGAAACATTCAAGTATGGGGCACATAAGACTCTTGCAAAGTAAAGGTTAGACTCTGCCTTGCTTTAGACAAACTTCATAGAAAAAGATCTGCCCAGTGTAAGTTAATCCTCAAGTGGCAGAAAGCTATTGCAATGTAGAGGGCCTTGTGCACCTAATGTATTCTTAGATAAATTTCAGTCATATATAATATAGTGATTTCTGTTCATTCTTACAATATTCAGAAGTTAGATTACATGTTGGCATAATACCTGGCAAGATGAAGGAAAACACATGGTTACCAACATGCTTGACAGAGGGAACTAGATTTGTCTCAGCCAAGAAAAAAGCAATTTTAGTTTCTCAGTATTTTGGGAAAGATTTAATTTCATTATTGATTAAAGTGGGGGGGGGTGTTTATTGACTAAATACAAATGTGATGAAAAACATTGCCTTTACCAATGAATTTTAAAATTAATTTAATTTGAGTGGGAATAACAGTGCTTTTGGTTTTCTGACAATGTTCCTGATTATCAGCCACAACACAACTCTAAAAACATACATACCTTCATGTATTGAATGTAAACAAAGCTTTAACATAGAAGTCAAAGTATTCACTACCTTAGAGGCCATACATTATACATCCAAGTAAAGAAAGGCAGCAATCAAGCATTACTTTTGCTTACTCATGAAATCTTGGGATATCAGACTATATTTTCATATGGGAGAACCAAACTTCATGTAGAAGTCCTACTTCATGTAGAGTCCAGACTTTGTGTAGTCATACAGTTAGCATGTGCAAATTTGCTGAAAGAGCATGTGGACAACTGCATAAACTTACATAGGGATGGACAGATGATTTGCTATCATATCTGAATTCTAACTTACAGGCAGGTGGTACATGACTACACCTGTTGTAATCGAAATTAGTGAAGTCCCCAAAGGAGTGAAAACACTGTGGGACATGGGTGAAGAATAGCAGTATCAGGTGTCTTTTTATAATGTTACAGTTCTAATGAAAATTCCCTTTTATACTGAAATCTCTCCTTGAGGTCTGTGGCCAAATGTGATCAACACTGTAAAACATATTAATAGACCGTTCATGGTTATTAGGATAAAAAACTAAGTAACCAAGATTAAGAGGAGAAAGGCAGCACTTGTTTCCAAAAAACATAGGCACTGAAGGATTAAATGATGTCCTGCATTGGGTTTGGTGCCAAGATTTTGGCAGCAGGACACTTACAAAAGCAGCTTCTGTGAGAAGCTGCCAGAAATCTCCCCCGTCTCAGATGAAGACAGTGCCAGCCAGCTCCAAGATGGACCTGCTGCTGTTGAGGCCAAGCCCATCAGCAATCGTGATAGTGCTTCAGGATAACATATTTAAGATGGTGTTTGAAGTGGGAGTGTTTTAGGGAAGTGATGTGAAAGATTTTTAGTACCTGACAGCTGGTGGAACCACTGGAAGTTGGACACATCTCTGTGAAACACACATGCTAAAGTTGGGAAAAAATCCGGGAACTTCCTCTTTTCCTTGCTGGGCAGCAGTGAAGGTAGGATCTGAGACCCAGCCCTGCAGCCGCAGTTCCCGCCGCAGGGGCCATGTGACCACTTGCAGCCCTGGGTGAGATGTTAACCCCTTCAGTGCTCCAATCCTTGCTCTAGTGAGAGAAAGGGACCAGATGGAAACAATGTAAAGGAGCAACGTGAGACATTGAGGTCAGTGAGGAAGAAGTCAAGCCCCAGATGGGAGAGATGAGGAGATGCTGAAAACCTTTTGTGGGTTATGGAAAAGAAAAAGACTCGCTTTTTTTTTTT
>VXAX01003095.1:341308-390188 GCA_013399835.1 Leptocoma aspasia
TTTTTTTTTTTTTTTTTTTTAATATGTAACACATGAGACAGCAGATGATGTAGCTGTGATCCCATGAGAAGCTTGAACAGAGAAAGAGACAAGAGAGGATGCGCTTCTGTGCTCCCAGAAGAGAAGAAAACGACCTCTGTTCCCCAGGGATGATTTTTTTTTGCGATAAATAATGAGAACCTTCGCTCTTTTGGACAGCTCATCTTTAAAACAGTAACCCCGAAGTTATGGCACGGCCCATAAACACAGCTCTGGGAAGGCTGTGGAAATGGGAAGGGCTTCACAAAGCAGGTTTTCCTTGGGTGGGTGCTCGTGAAGACATTGAGAGCCACAAGAAAACTGTTTTTTTCTCCTTGTGGAGAAGTTTTCCATAACATGAACAAGAGGGACTTCTCTCCCTGGGAGAATTGAGGAAAGACTATTTTATAGGTGGTGAACTGACTGGAATTTTAGGTCTTGTTTCTTTGCATTGACAGTAGGGGAGAAATGTTCTGAAGGGTTTGTTTTGATTTTTTTTTCTTCCTTTTAGTTATTCTTTATAAACTTTCTTTATGCTTTCTTGAAGTTTTGAGCCTGCTTTGCCTTTCTCCTAATCCTATCTCACAGCAGAAAATGAGTGCACTGGCAATTGGCCAGCACTGAACCCACCACACTCAGTGGTGCATTGATTGGAAAAATTCAAATTTGGGAAATTCTAGAATTGGCGAATCAAAACCACTACAGATGCGTAAAAAGTTACCTCACAGGAGCAATTGCAGGCAGAAAAGTGAGGAGTGAGAATATGTGAGAGGAGCAACTCTGCAGACACCAGGTCAGTGAAAGAGGGCAAGGAGCTGCTTCAGCAGAGCTGAGTCCATGGTGCAAACCATGGTGAAGAAGCTGTGCCCCTACAGACCATGGAAGTCCATGATGGAGCAGAGACCCAACAGCAGCCTGTGGAACACCTCTCAGATTTAAATATTTGCAAGAAAATAAAATTAAAAAAAATCTAATCCTTATGTAAGAAGCACTTGTCTAGATGTAATAGTACACTTAGCACACTTGATATTGTGTTAAGAAAAACCCATCAAAACTTTGCTCTCTGTTGAACTGATAATTGCACTCAGGGTCAGGTATGAACAACAGCTGATTTTTTCCATTTATTTATGATGATTTCCTGCTCATTAGAATACTGTATAATTATAAAAGAGTTTTAATTACTTAACTACCTGCACCCCCAACAATGTTTATGTAGATGTTTCTCATGACAAGAAAGAAACACAGAGGTGTTTGCTATCACTTGCAATACTATGGAGCAACAACATTTTTAGGTGAAATGTTCTGGAGACAAGCTGAATTTCATGTCAGTGGAGATTTGTTCAGAGTCTCTAATAATTTATATTTTCTTGTAGATTGAAATACTAAAAAAAAAGTTAAAAGCTGCAATATCTACCACAATACTAATCCAGATCTTAACAACAAAACCAGTTTATTGCATACTGACAGGGTAAGCCACTGCCTTGAAGAATATATATTCTAAAGACTTACAGAGTATAATGATGTAAAGGTGCTGAAGAGATAAGAGGTTTATTTTGAAATTTTTGATGCATATGCTGATGTTTTACTCTCTGTTCTTGCTCCTCAGTAAAATACAGTATTACAGCCCCCAGGTTCAGGAGCACAATATAAAAAGATTATTCTAATGGAATAGGGAGTATTTACTGACCTCTACACCAATCCAAGGTATAACAACGCTTGGACTCCATGCAAAGAAACACCCCAAGACATAAAGGCACATCTGACCTTTATTTTATATTCCTTAAAAAAAAAAACAAACCAAAACCAAACAACTGATGAAAACACAGTCTCAGTATCTACCTACTGCAGTCTGAGAGAAACTCGAGAGGAAACTAAAGTTTGATTAATAGAATGCTGAAATATCTATGTTTATCTTTCGGTTGTCTGCGACTCCAGCTAATATGAAAGGACCATGTGACAGAAAAGAACAGCTCAAGACACTACAATTTTAGACCAAGTAGTATTTCAGTGGAAAAAATCTTGAGAGTTCATTTCCAGTTTTCCAGAGGTAAGAGGTAACTTTTCTGAACCTATTTGACTGTAAAACCTAACATTGAGGAATTCAGCACCTGGCTGAACTGGTTTCCAGCCTTCAAGACTTTCTGAGGTCTATCCAAATACAAGCCATCTCAAATCCTAACATCTCAAGGTCAGACCTGGGAAGCTGGCTAACAACAGCTGTGATTATTTTATTGATCATTGCCAAATGCAAGCTGCAATAGATCACCTTTCTCACATGTGCATATTCTCTCACACACATTTCTGTACAGCATCTGTATTTAGCCCTACCTTGGGCTGGTACCTTTCTTGACTGATATTTTCATTTTCAAGGTCTTCTATTTTTTTTAATATATATTGGTTTCGTACTTTATTTTCAAACTTGGCATCAGATGTTAGAATTGTGTGCCATTATATAGTAGGTTGATCCATCTCTTTGACTGGATGTATGAAGGTGTAATAGATAGAGAGGTGAAGAGTAAGCAGGAGCAAGAAGAGAATTTTGGAAGATATTTTTACCTCAAGTAAGACAAGGATGTAAAAAATATGTAGTTATAATGCAGAATCTATTTTTTTTTAAAAGAAAGGCTGATGAATAAAATAGATCCTATAAGGACAGAGGAGAAAGAAACATTGGTGACAAGAATAAGTGAAGTAATTTCTACAGCCACATGGTTAAAATTATACAACTAAAATTAATAGTTAGCAAACTATTTGCTTTTGTTGCCCTCTTTCCTCAAAAAAAATACATTTTTTACCACACTGATCAAATATATAACAATTCATGATTTCGCAGGTTTGGGCAACTGATCTTCCACCTCTGATTGTTGTTGTCACAAAGAGCCGTAGTCATCAGTGAGAAGTCATGAGAAAAAAAAAAGCTTTCTTGGAAAGCACCTTAACAATCTAACATAGCTGTCAGTTAGAGAATGTGTTAAACCACAACATACTTTTTGTTCTCTTACTAGTTAAGGCTTTGCCTTTGCATTTATCATATCTATTCGTGGATCTAGGAGTGCAATAAATACATTAAACCCATCAGGGATAAAGAAAGAGAGAAAGGAAAAAAAACCCAACAAAACAACACAAAAAATCCCATCTGCAAAAAGATGGGTAGCCAGCAGAGATTTATGAATAATTTAAAAGGCACCTGTCTCTCCTCATATTGGCAACTTTGAACTACTCTTGCCTTGCAGATATATTTCAATTGCCTGAGCAAAAAAGCATTGTCTCAAAATTCTCAAAAAACTTAAAAGTGCTTAACACTCCTCCAAGATGCTTCAAGGAAAACTTCACCATTATACAAAAGCATTTCAACTTACACTGTGCATACATTTATTGATGACAGTTGTAACAGAAGGAGCACATCACTGAGGGAAGTAGAGCATTCAATTACACAGAGAGTCTTTACACCAAATTACACTTTCAATTACAAGTTAAGTCCCTCTGCGACAGGTAGCTGAAATTCAGACAGAAATCTTGGAATTAAATATATGGCCTGTGTTATCATGGAATCGTTTAGGTTGGAAAAGACCTCTAAAATCATTGAGTCCATTCTTTGATTGACCACCAACCTGTCAACTAGACAATAGCACTAAGTGTCACATCCAGGCCGTTTTTGAGCATCTCCAGGGATGGCGACTTGACCTCCTCCTTGAGCAGTTTTTTCCATGCTTTCCATGAAGATTGCTTTCCACAGTCTTTCCATGAAGAAATTCTTCCTGATGTCCAACCTGAACCTCCCCTAGTGGTTGTGTCCTTGAGGTTGTGTCCTCTCACCCTGTTGCTAGTTGACTGGGAGAAGAGACCAACCCCCACCTGGCGAAAACCTTCTTTCAAGCAGTTGTAGAGAGCAATGAGGTTTCCCCTGAACCTCCTTTTCTCCAGGCTAAAAACCCCAGCTCCCTCAGCCGCTCCTCATGGGACTTCTGTTCCAGACCCTTCACCGGCCTTGTTTCCCTTCTCCGGACACACTCCAGCATCTCAACATCCTTCCTAAGCTGAGGGTCCTGGAACTGGAGGTTTTCAAGGTATGGCGTGACCAGTGCTGGCTACTGAGGGATGATCACTTCCTTGGCCTGCTGGCCACACTATTTTTGATCCAGGCCAGGATGCCATTGGCCTGCTTGGCCACCTGGGCACATGCTGGCTCATGTTCAGCTGCTGTCAGCCAGCACCCCCAGGTCCTTTACTGCCAGGCAGCTTTGCAGCCACATTGTCCCCAGCCTGTAGCACTGCCTGGGGTTGTTGTGACCCAAGTGCAGGAGGCTGAATGAGATGATTGTAATGATCTCTACTGGGCTAAAAAATATAATAATTTCAAAATCTATCAAGAGAACCTCATTATCTTATTGATCTTATTATGCAGAGGAAACACTGTGATCTGAACCTAAAGCATTTGTTAGGTGCTGGGAATTATGCCCATTCTGTTGGACTAAAAAAAGCCCCAAGGCCAAATCTTAAAAATAACCCATTATGTGTGATTGTAATGAGACAGTTGTGACAAAGTGCTGGTAATAACATTCAGCATGATAGTCTGCTTTTTCACAGCATCATTCATTGTATAGTGTTGATTCTCACCTTCAAGTCTGTCAAAAGTAATTATTTGGGCTTAGAAATTGTCATTTATCCAGGTGAAACTAACAGACAATTTTATAGCAGATGGGTTAATAGACAAGTCACAGGAATTTTCCAGAATAATATTGTAAAAGGATAAGCTAAATACCTGTCCCCATGTGAAGGATTCTGCTAGGATCTGACAATAATTAGCAAAAATGTGCAAACACATTTCAATAGGGAATATATAAAACAGTATATACATCTATAAAAATGTGTGTATTATCAGAATTAAAACATCTTGAAACATGAAGGATTTTCATCAGAATTAAAAGAACTCATCGTGTCATTGTAAAATTAATTTTTTTTTTCAGTTTGCAATTAAAATCTCAAATTCTATTAAAAAAATCACTCTATCACAATTTGAATTTGTGGAAATTAGTTATGATCAGTGACTTCCATCACAGATGCTTTTGCACCTTAGAAGTATATTGCAAAAATAAAGAAAAGAGACTGAGTTTAAAAAGGTAATCCATCACCTACAAAACCTGAAGCGTTAGTAGCATGTAAGGTGAGATTTTCTGGAACTACTTTGGTATTGCCTTGGCCTGCTCTGTTCAAAATAGAGCTGTCAACACTTTGCAAATAAAAGACATTACAAAAGACAGTTAAAATCTCTGTCACTGACGTCTCTCAGAAAAGAAAGTTGGCCTTAATTATGAGGACCTCAAGGCTGTATTTGTTCAATGTTTTGCAAGGCTGAAGCAATCATCATAGTCAGTTTTTACAAGCAGAGAATAAGGGTGTTATTTGTGCAACCTGTTCCTTTGAATTCCCATACAGCTTTCCCAAGTTTTGCTCTTTCCTCACAAATTTCAGATATAAATAGTTCTAAAATATTAATCACTGAAATATTGCTTGCCATAGAAGGTCCACGGTTTTCTCAGTTTTCCTTGTTTGTTTGTTTAAATATGCTTATGAAGAAACTCATTAAATTGACCAGTTTATAATTGCGCTATGCATTTCATCCTCTTTTGTTTCCTTTTCTTTTTTTTTTTTTTGTGTGTGGGAAAAAATAATGTGATCACAAACTTTTGATTTGAACAGAAAGATTGTTGCTATTAGAAAACCAAGAAATTCAGAACACTGATTATAAATCTGTGAACAGATTAAATCATTCATACAGAAAGCCGAATCACAATTTAAAAAGTAAAACCCAGACATCGGAACAGAACTTGCTTTTCTTTACACAGAAAAATGAAAATAAGAAACCCCTCAATTATCCTTCAAGAAGATATTTTATGCTCACAAACACAGAATTAAAAAATACAATACAAAAAATCTGAAAAATATCAAATAAATTTAATAGAGAATTTAACCCTGATAGTCTCTGCATATCTATTAAAATATTTAGCATTTTTCAGCCTTCCTTTCTCATATCATGTTTGGAATTGAGAATGGTTGTTATTTCAACCTTACAGAGGTGATTTTCTTTTATTTTCTGGGAAGTCTCAATCTTAATCAATAAACTCAGTTTCATGTCCTATTAATTATTTTTAAAAGCCTGACATTATAAGCAAACTAGCAGGGTATTTAGTAGATTCACTGTAAATATTTCATTTTAGGAGATGAAGCTCATTTTATACATCAATCAAAATGTAATTTTCCTTAGTAATCCACAAAAGTAATGGGTTTCACCTGTGTGCCTTTATGTCAGCAGGTACACAATTTATGAACTTCATAGAAGCAGCATGGAGATAAAATCAATTTTTAAATATATGCTTTGTATTTTACTAAATTACAAAATGAATGCAAATAATAAAATTTTCTATTTCCTAAAATATAATTTATTTATCTGGAATAGATTTGTTCCTTGGATGATTAAGTTCAGTAGTCATATAATACAAGATGCTCTATTCAAAAGAGGTATTACTCTTGAAGTAAAGCAAGACTCTTGTAAAAAATTAACCACTCAAAATGAAAAAAACACTGAAAGAGCTATTTTTTCTCCAGATAACATAACAATTATTTTAGAAATAGTTTGATACTATCTTAGAATTAATCACATATTACTGCTGAAAACAACCACACAAAATGGAATTTGCTGATTGCATGCTTATTTCTTAGAACAAGAAGAAATTTCAGGCAAGAGGCACATTTTTTTCAAACAAAATGCCACATATGCAAAATTTGTACAATAAAGAACTGAAAAACTTTTTCCTCCCCTTTCTAGACCAGTTCTTAATTTCTCTGATGTCCCTTCTTATAAGCATTCATACCAGTTGGTCTTCTTTCCAATTTCCTCCTGCTCACCGCAAGAAAACTTAAAGGACTTTGGCTTCCAGTTCTACATTCTTGCACTTGAATCACAGCTACAAATATGTCAATGGCAATTAAAGCATTTACTTTCTATCCCCAAAGAAGAGGTTCAATTTAAAAATTATTTCTGATGTTTTCAAGAAAGTCTTCAATTTCCTCAGGTAAAATGAACAATATACTGTACAAATATATAATTTAAATATATTAAATGTAGCAATTATGGTAATGCTAATATCATAAATATTGTCATGAATTCTTAATAATATTTTTCACGACTATGCAAAACTCCAAATCTATATGGAAAACCAAGACTGCTTTTAGTTTTGGTGCCTCAATGCAAATCAGTGTTGTGGTAGTCGTGCAAACCCGCTCACCAGCTACTGCTGGGAATTTGTGAGGGGGCTTCCACCCTGACTAAACTCACTTGCCATCTTTGCAATGTCTTCACTTTTTAGGTTGTTGTCTTTTTGTCTTCTCTGTAAATCTATGTTACTCCATTGGCAAAGCTCCCTCCAGCAGATTTTTCTGACGTGCAGCAAAATCTTTTCATAGCACCAGTGTTACCATGCAGACATCAATTCAGTCCTTTGTTGTTTCAGTGTTCTGTGCAAACACAATGCACAGTTCACATGTGTCACAGTAGGATAACTGGATATAATCACTTGGTTTCCTCACCCCTCTTGTGAAGCAAAGGCTTTTGAAAATGATATCTGATGGCCAGCGGTGACTTGGCAGCAGCCATTAGTTTGCCCCTTTTATTGGAACATTTGCTGAGAAATGCATGATGGTGTAGAGTAATTTTTATGTATTTGTTTAATATAAATTTAAAAAATTTATTATTTAATATAAATTTAAAAAAAAGAAAACAAAGCAATTAAAGCCACTGTACCTAAAGGTGACTCTTACGGGGACTTGTAACATCATGGCATGTATGACTTGGGAAGGGAGTACTACATGCACACTTGGGATAGAAAAGAGCACAAGTATCACCTGACTATAAGTACTTGTAAAAATAGATGGATTTTAATTTTGGTAGACTCTACAGATTTTTTTTACCCCTATGTCCTTGCACAGTCCAACTATATAACAAGTTTACAACTAATAATGTGCATACCTACAAAAAGTAGCATGGCTTTAAAACTTTTTAAAATATGCTAAAATCTTTGTCTTTTTGCTCCATTTCTTAATTGGCTGGTTATATTTTCTTTCAGAGTAACTCCTTGTCATATTATGGCCTCAAATGTAACCAAATACTTGCTCCACTTTGTAGAAAAGCCGATGAAATTAAATAACGCAACATTTAGTTTCTCCCTTAGCAATTCCTAGTGCAGCTCAGAAAGCATCTGTTCTTGCTAAGATTTAAAAGGAATGGTTGCCAACAATCCCAGAAAGACTGAAATATCAGCCAAGAACAGAATAGAGGTAACATAATCCAGGGTCTTATCATGACTCTTATATCTGAACCAGAGAAAACATGCAAGTGAGGAGTTTGTTACTTCATTAGATGATGTAACAATCATCTAATGAAGTAACATTAGATGTTTCTTCTAATTTCTTCTAATTTCTATTAATCATTAGATGATTAAATAATCCAGAAAGTGATGGCATTGCTTTTGAGGGCAGGAATGAGATAAAATAATAAAACTCTTTAACTCATGGATTTTCAAGTGCAGAATCTGGATCTGAATACTCTTTTAACACTTGCTGTGATATTTTCTATGACTTCTGTAGAACTGATCCTGAAAGGTGCTGAGAACTAACTTTGTGATGGTCTATTAATATATGTGTTTCTGGATTGGATTAAATTGCTCACATTTTATAGAATCAATTCCCTGTTGGGTCTGTCTGTCTTGAACGCATATGCCTGGTCTGAAATGCAGTTGATGTAGCTAGCTTCACTTGAATTTTGTAGTTTTTTTCATGTATGGAATGCAACACTCAGGGTCATGCCTTAAGTCTTGCTCCTTGGGACAGAGCAGAGATTTAGACATTGAAAAGTCTATTGAAATACAGTTGTGTAAATATGACATTACCTACAGCATATCGAAATTCAGCTTTCTGTAGAACCACTCTTGTTCAAATTGTGCATGCTTTGCATAACAAAACCCTACAACATATAACAGTAGACTACTTCAGGGCTTGAAAAACTAGTGCTAAACTTTTGAAACTCAAAACTTTGAAAATGCCACTATTTTTCTCTGAAAAAAATGGATTATTGAGGTCACATACTACTTTTCATTTTGTCATTAGTTATGAAAGCGGGTTATGTGGTATGTCTCCAAGGAAGAAGGAGGGAACAGCCCACAAAAATAAAAACAAAGCAAAGATACAAGCATTAACAAAACATCTCATTTTCTGCCATAATGTTTAGCTCCACTACTAAGGCTTTGTGAACTAAAAACTTATACTATGAGAGAAAAACAGCAAACCCCACACTAAGCATTTTTAAAGGCATGAGAATTGCACACACCCTAGTTCCTTGTACTTTTAAGAAGTTCTTTACTTGATATCTTTAAATACATATTTCTCTCCCTCATTACCACACTGAGAGAGTGTGCCAATGGTTAATTTCAACAAAAGCAACAGCAATAACAAAAAATCACTCTGCTTTTCCAGAACTCAAGGTATTATTACTGACACAGAAAAGTAATTTAGGAAATCTGACAAGTGATGTATGAAAAGTCTGACATGCTTCACAGAGTGCTAGTAAAGCACAACATGAGTTAATTTTGATAGAAGTAGGCATAATGGTTAGGGCAGCTCTATTTAATCAAAATACATGGGGTTTATGGTTCTATTCATTTGAAGAGGGGAGGTGCTTTCATTTTTCCATAACATTTACATCAATAACATTCAGCAATCTGTTCATTTCTAGTTGCTAAATTTCTTTCTCTAGTCATGCACTTCTCTTGTAGGCTCTGGACTCTTAGAAATATGGGGGAAGTACTCAGCATGCTTAATAACAATATTTTAAAGAGATTGAAGTTCTCCTCCTCCTGTTATATGTAGGAACTTTTGCAAAGGCTGTCCTTGCAAAAGTTCTATCATGATACTTTTTGCTTCTTTGTCTCTGACTTCAGCATAAGCAAAAATTGCAGAAGAAAGCAGAGGACCCTCAGCCAAACCATCATCACTGTAAGGACATAAAGAGCACAGTTACCTGTCTCAAACACTGTCAAGGCCACAGAAAAGACTAGGTTGAAGATAAGCCCCCACAGCAAGACCTTGATGGAAGGACAGAAGGGAGGAATTTGCAAGGTGGAGGCAAGATCTGCTTAGCACATACTGGTCAATATATCCAGACAAAAATCCCTGCTGTAGCAAACTGTGGGAAAGGAAGCAACTGCCCATGCACATACTGCCCCAAGTTATGGGAACATCTGTGACCACCCCATGGATACCCAGAACTTGGACTGTATAAAAGTGGTACCCCCTGAAGAATGACTACAAGACCTCACCACCAAGAAGCCCAGGGTGAAGAAGGACAAACAGGACAACATTGGATCCACAGGTGGTAACTGTCTTCCACTTGACCTTACTCTTTATCTCTCTCCCCTCTCCCATTTTTTTCTATTTTTACCCCCTCTCTACCACACATATGTTGTTAAGTAAAATCCATGTTGTTGTCTTTGACATATGGTGTTGTTTGCACCTTAGTTTGGACAGAGGCATCTCTCACTAAGTGGATCGTAACAATCACACTGAAAAAAAAGAAAAATAAAGGAAAAGCAACAAAAATGCATGATGCTGTGAAGGGAGGGATCAAAATCTGTACTTTGCAGCTCTTCATAACAGCAGCAGCTTTTCCAGGGTCCTTTGCAAAAGTTAGTGCATTTTTTGAGAGCAGACACAGAACAGAGATGATAAGGGACAAGGGAGCAGCTGCTTGCTTTGGACTGTTCTACTGGCAACATTGCTGGATTTTGCACTAAGTGGCAGTGACTTCCATTCGGCAGCTTACACTTCTCTCTCACTCATCCTCAATAGGAGTGAAATGCAACTGCAGCTGAGATGCCACTAGTGATGAGCTAAGCTGATAAGACAGAGAAGGAAGAAATAAAAGCCATGTAGTAATATGGCAAGATAAACATCCAAAATTAAAAAACAAAACCTGAGCTTAAATTTTTCACAGCTCTTATGTCTGTTAGAGGTTCCTGGTCTATATTTCTTGTCCTCTATACGTAGCACAAAATCCTCTTAAGAGGAGGCCCACTCTTCCTGTGAGCCTTGGTGGGGGGCAGTGCAAGGGGTTAAGACCATGTATAGTCTGTTTTCTTATATTATTATGTACGTAATACAAATATACAAAAGTTCTCTCATGCACATTCTTTGCTAAAGCAAACTTAAGTACAAGTTTATGGAAGAGATATTTCCTTGAAATGCATCCAGTAGCATGTTGTAAATGAATAGTGTTGGAATCCAGGGCACAGAGAGTGTTTCTATGCCAGTTTTAGGAAGCCCTGATTCTCAGCAGGACACTGCTTTTAACCTCTGTCCCAGGGAAAAAATTACTAAGGCTTTGGGATGAGTTGGAGAGCACAGGTGTGAACTAGGTAGTAGTAGCAGTAGTAATAGTAGTCTATCACAGGGTGAAGTATTTAGGGTTTTAGGATTTTAGTATGAGAGTGAATAGGGACAAAATGGAGGATTTTGGGCATTGTCTCATCCCTTTCTTGTTCTTCTTCCACTCCATTTTCTGTAGTATTGGTGGCAAAAGGTCACTGGTTAGAGAAAGCAGTTGCATAGGTGTTACATGAGTAGATTAGTAGAAGTTATTGGTAGTAAAGGAAAAACAAGATACGTGTTAGAAAGTAATTGGGCTGATTAGATTTAAAAAGACCTTGGTTTTAGGTATCGAGGCCATTTTGTCCATTTTATGCCTTGTTTCTCATACGCTCAGTCTGGCATGCAGACGGTGTACTGAACTTAAGAGAAAAATAAACAACAACCTGAAGACCAAGAAACAGTGAGTCTTGCTCATTTTTCATCGGTGCCAAAGAACTCACGAGAGGGAACCTCCTCCAAAGGGCCCAGGGGGTAGGTTCCCAGCAGTGTGTGGGGTTCAACCACCAGCAAGAAAAGAACCCCACAAACAGAGTATGAACAGGGTGGTTCTGGGTGAAATAATTTCACTTCTCAGTTTGAGTTCTCTATAAGAAGGAAATTTTTGGCCAGGGCATCCTGTGAGAACACAAAATAGCCTTCTGATGGAAACAGTAGCTCCTAGAGTCTTGGAGAGAGACAATTATGAATGACTTGGTGAAAAGTTGTAATGGAATTTAGAACCATGTGATTTTTCTTAAAGTATTCACTGGAAACTACATAATGTGGTACATGGAAAAATTTAGAAGACTATAAATCATGCAGGACTTTAAGGAGCTCTTTGTGTTTCTCATTTCTTTCTAAGCATTTCAGCAAAGCTACCTTAACTCTTCTGATAGATGTGACAAATTTCTTTAGTTGATGCTGTTCATTTCCAGATAAGATAATGGACCATGAAGTACAGAATTGTGCCTGAAAATTATCATTAATTTATTTCCTATTTCTTGTTAATTTATAATGTATTTTTGAGGCCCATCTTTTTATTGTCATGGGGTCTTTTCAGAAATGCAGCAAAAAATACTCTGATTTTGCAGTTTTACTTCTCTTGAAACGGTATCTCTTTGCTGACAGATCCATCCATGAAACAGCCCTAATAATGTAATTTAAAACATGGAAAGTGTTGTGCTTGTTTTGCTTCTGTATTTTGGAACCTATTGCTATTCAATTTAGTACTCTAAATGAACTCATATCATATCCCATTATTGAGGAAAATGACCACCTGCCTCCCCCATATGTTGATTTCAGTTTTAAATAGTGCCATTTGAAAGTCTTGAAATTCATTAGAGTGACAGCGTTTGAGCACACAGACTCTGTCACTCAGAAAAACAGATATGGGGAAACATAACTTGAATTTAAAAAATAATTTCAAAATAAATTTTTAATTTTTTTTCATTTTCCACTCTTTAACTTGCTTGTAGCATCCTAGATTAAGAAAAAAAAATAGTTACAGGCTCTGTAAATTTTCCCGCTAATTTAGAGCCTATGTTATTATTATTATATTCTAGAACTTTTTCTTTATACACTCTTCGGGTCTTTTTAAAGAGTAGAACTCTTCTGGCTGTAAATTGCTGACTTTCTTGCAAGCTACCTCCCTGGACAGAATAGGACATTGAAAATCTGACTTAACCTTGTCCAGGCTTTGGGTTGTCCATATCTAATGATTTAGCAAGACTACTACCTTGCGGTGTGTGTTTATTAAGTTTATTTTTAATGGCTTCTCCCTGTTGTACCCCTATGTTTCTCCCCAGTTGGTTTGTCCCCTAAATTGTATCCTCCCCTATGCTTGCCCTATATGGTGATTCCCTTCCCTCTGTTCCAGTCCCTTCCATATCAATCGTTGTAACCCTGCCCTCCTCTCCAGCCCATCATGGAAACCCTGCCTTTCCTTCCTGAACCTTCCCTGTCACTCCTGGTTGGGCCAATCACTGACTGGTACACCCCTTTGGAAATTCCCTAAGCTAGGACACCCCATTGGTCCAGGTGACCTCCCCTCTCCTCCCACCTATCCCTACTGGTTCCAAGCCAATTGTGTAATCCCCCTCACTCCACCCCTTGTGACTCCTGATTGGTTATTGGTTTGTCCCCACCCCTTGATTTGTTATGGTATTTAATCCCAAGCACAGCAGTGCTTGGGGCTCTTTGTTGTAGATCCCCTTTGGTGTGTTACCTCCTTCCTGTTCCTTCCCCACACCAATAAATCTTCCCCTGCTAAAACCTCAACATGAAGAGTCTTTTCCTCATCCTTTGTCTGGTCCCTCAACACAGAGAGCATTCTCCACCATAGAGCAGTGGCTTTTCAGGTTTTGCAGTGGGCACAATCCCAGCCCCTGCAGTTCCCCACACTCGGCGCAGTTCATGAGTATGCCGAAAGCTAGCCTGGGCTCTGGTGGGCTGCGTCACTACTACAGGTATTTTAAAACCTACCAATTCAAAGACAGGTAGGGATCTAGTCTGAAGGTTAGATCAAGACATTATTCTTGAAATAGGTATTTTCTAATAATATGTAACAGCACTGTGCAAAATAAGACAACCCCACTTCTGATGATGCAGGTCTTTATTACCTCTACATACTCTATGGTAATGCTTGGTTGTGGAGCAGGTAAGCTCTTGCCACTGGATGGATATCTAAAATGGCTCACAAGCTAGACAAAGTCATTTAGATCTGAACCCTAACTTGAGGAACTCCCAGGGGCATCCTGTTGGAGAGCTATAAACTGTTCAGAACTCGAAACACAGTCTATAGTATTACAGCTAATACTGCATGAGCAAATATGCTTGCAAAGCAGTGTTGTTGTCTTCCATATATAATAGCCATTAATTAATTGTGTACTTTAAGATCTTGTCCAACTTCTTGATTTTTATGAAGGGATAAGGATTTGCCAGATACACTCACTGAAATAAATATTAAAAGGGCTGAAGTACTAAAGGAGGCACAACTGGACATTCTGTACTGCAGTTTCAAATCTTAGGAGATGAGGTAACTTCTGCTTCTAACAGGATGCTTGTCCTCTCTTTGTGGACAGCCTTCCATGTGTCTTTGGCTGCCAAGACCTTTAGATTTCTTGCAAACCTGTATTCTTTCTGTCTCCAAATCCTGTTCTAAGGGAAAATATTTTTAATTTTCAGGGCTGTTCTGAGGATAGGGATGTTTTCAGTTATTGAGAAAGATGGAAATACTGCCTTGTTTTACAGTATCCCAAACATATGGAAGGAAGGAATTTTTCAATTAAGACTGACAGCAAATCTGTTTCTCTGGGCTCAAAATTTCAAATTCCTACCAACTCCACAGGTCCCTAAATGAATGTGGTCTCATTTCTTACATCATGACACAGCTTGTTGATATCAGCTGTACAATTGGATAGCTTATGTAAACCTTATTGTTAGGGGTGCTGTCCTGTAAGGAGAGTCAGAAATTCTGGGATTTCTGCTTTACAAGATGCATCATTATTTAGATGACAGAGCACCCTCACAGACACAGAGGTTCATGTCTGTCCTGTTTCTTTCTGTTGCGGGTTTACTTCTGTAAGTACAGGAGAATAACCCCAGTGATGAATAACAGAAAACAGAACAGAGGCTGTGATTGCGTGATTTCTCTGCCTACAGAAAATAGGTCACCCCTAGCAGACTACTGGGCCTGGGCCTGTTTTATACTCGTGCTGCTAAAGCTCTGGACAAACAGATTTTTTTGTTTGGCAGCTGCTTTGGAGGACCTAAGGGTAAGAGCCAAAAAGGAGATGCAGGACTCCAGACGGCTCTTTAAAATGCTGTTTATTGTATCCAGACAGCGATCACGGGTCATGGGTAACAGAGCCTAGCCTACATCCATCAGTAGAAGCTATAGGCATGCCTGAAGTCGTCTTAGTTCTGGTTACAATACATTATATACTTTTCTTTACTGAGCATCTTAATACATAACAACCAATCAATACCTTTACTATTACCTATAGCCTATCCTAACTACTAACATTACAATATTCATGTTATTATTCTCCAATCACAAAAGGTTAGTATGTTACAGCTTAAGCTAGAAGTTGTTTTTCAGTTTTCTTGCAGTGGAAAATTATGAGACCTTTTTTCTACTTACAACATTGGCATGTCTATTTACTTCTTGTATCTTTCTTGCTTGGTAAAGACGTCTTCTGTTTGGGGTGGGCTTATCCTTTGCTCTAAGTCATAAAATCTTTTCTCAACTAACATACCCTTTGCCTTCTTAGTTACCCAGTAAGACTGGCTCAGCAGTTCCTTTAGACCTTTGTTAGTCTTCCATATCAAAACTTGCTTCCATCTCTATTCCTTTCTCAGTTTCTACATTCAAAAATCTTTCTGCCAAGCACACGTATCTGTGAGACTCTCCTGTCAAACTTTCATCCATCCTAAACACCTAAGCAGAGATAGCTTAACCAGCAAAACCTATAGGTTTCAGATCCACGTTTTCCCTCCCACTGGTAGAAAAAATGTAAAAGTCTGGCTTTGCAGGGCTTTCCCCACAGCTCTCTATCCAAGTTGTGTCCTTTTTCCTTCACTCACCCCTACCTGCGGCAGGAGCAGCCTGCCCTTGGCCCTCCTTTCTTGTCTGCACTGCAGAAAAGCCTTGGAGTAACTTTGATAAAGATCATGGCAACTTCCCAGTTTTCTGTCCCCAGGGAGATGCCATGACAGAATGTACTTAACAACTAGGGAGTCTATAGGTGACAACAGGGAAACTACAAAATTGCAAGAAGCTGTCTTTAAAGGACAGCAAAACAGAGGCTGACACAGACACACTCAAATAGCATCTGAATACATAAACACTATATTGAATGCTCTCTGTCAAATCTTCTGCATGACTCAAGACTTGGAACTCACAGAAAGTGTCTTCTAAGAATGGTTTCTTCACAACAATAACTGAGGATTTGAAGAAACAATGAAATGATGAACTACTAAACTTAGAAACCTTCCAATTTCTGGAGTTATCAAACCCAATAAGATTAAATATTTTCTAATAAAGCCATTTTATGAATTAGAGGGATGGTCAAAGGCGAGTGA
Source organism: Leptocoma aspasia (assembly GCA_013399835.1). Classification (NCBI taxonomy): domain Eukaryota; kingdom Metazoa; phylum Chordata; class Aves; order Passeriformes; family Nectariniidae; genus Leptocoma; species Leptocoma aspasia. The sequence goes on from VXAX01003095.1 coordinate 357,866, forward strand.
TTAGAGAAACCACAGTACTTTGAGCAAACTTACTGAACAATCTCACCTCTAAAGCAAGATAACAGTTAAGAAAATTTGCTAATGCAAATGTGAAAATAAAGGAAAATGCCATCAAAATGCATGCAGAATTAAATTTACAATTATAAAGAAGAGTCGTGGCAGAAGGGACACAAAGGATTTTTGCATGGAAAAAACCATGGTCTTGGGATCAAAGGTCTTTTGTGAATCCGTGTCCAGTAGAAACAAACACGTATTCATGAAGAGAATATTGCACAGGTCAGATTTTGCACATAACTAGATGGGAATTTGAGGAAGTAATTACAAAAATATTTGTGGTCAAAAACTCCTTTTCTAAGGAAGGTATCTTTTTTTTTTTCCATTTTCTGCGTTTGAAGAAAAAACTAAGAAGCTATCAAGATGTTTTTCTAGGATATTTTTAATGATAATATTTTATAATCAGGTACATTTTCATAAAGATTTATACTGTTTTAAAACTATGAATGAATTTGAAAACCAGAATTGCCAAAAAGCTCTACATTTGTTTTAGAAAACAGGTTTGTGAGAACTGGAAGTTACAGCTGACATCATTACTCAGTTCAAAAAGATTTCTCTGCATTCTGAAATTTTTTGGAGGTAAGAAATCAGTAAATTGCTGAGTCTGTGTATGACAGTGATGCAGTGCAAAATGGGTAACTAATATTCAATCTGTCACCAGATGCAAACACAATAAAGCAAAACACAGAGAGACAACTGGAGAATAAAGACCACATCTATAATATGGAGTTGGACCTGCCCACATTGGCCCACAGTGTGAGAAAAATCGCCCCTGTCAGATGATTTTACTGGGCCAGCAATACCTTGGTGTGGATGCAGCAATGCTCACAGAAGATGCTTTTTGCTCTTATTCAAGGACCTGGTGTTATTAAGCAATCCAAAGAGCTTGTGTCAGCATGCTCCATGTCTACATGAAGGGCATTTGCTGATGGCACAACAGAACCTCTCTAGCATCAACAAGGTTAAAGACTTCTTCAGAATGTGTGAGAGGGAAATGGGACTGCAATCTTGCAAAGCAAAATTGCCATTTTATAATGGTATGGTCATACTATGAACAGGATCAAAATAAATAGCAGTTAGGATAACGAAGATCCAAAGACAGCTACAAAGTCAGAGATTTCAGTTCATATTGGTTATACCTACAGTAGGAAGAGATCCTTTACTCACTCGATCTGAAGGAACGATTCATATAGAAAACACACAATCAAAAGTAAGCAAACTTGTTCAGAGCAATCATGGTAGGGTCTTCAAAGCAGAGCTAGGAAAAGACTATGGAAATGTTTTCTTAAGACCCTGATGACTTTCAAAGCATGACTCCTGGAGATGTAAAAAATAACTCAACCGCTATAACTAAAGAAATAAAAGAGAGCAATAATATATACTTGAGAGAATAAAACCAAGACAAACTTTACATTATTGCAAAAGCTAGGAACACCATTATGTGGAAAAGCTGCCTGACTGCCCTTTGAAGCAGCTTATTTGCATAAACCCAAACAATTCAGAAATTTCTCACTGCCAAATTTATGCAATAGAAATTTTTTTTTTTCTGGTTTAACTAAAGCAAAAACAGTGCAGATAAAATGCAAAAGGCAGGCAGCAGTGATTGCTACAGCAGGCAGCTATTGCAGTAATTTTATATGCCAACAGGTAGATTTAGTGGCCGAAAAGCACTTGTCAGCCATGATAATGTCCCCTGTACAAACCTTGACATGGGATGAGAGAAGCTGTGGTACAATTTTTCTGTAAGCAACAAACATGTGAAATTAAAAATAAACCTAAACAGACATTCCATAAAAGTTGTATACTTGGTTAATTATTTCACCTAACTCTTATCAACAAACGAATACTTGTGCAGCAGAGACATTCTGGGCAGTGAAACAGTGCAAAAGAACAACTTACCACAGCTGTTCCATGTAGAAAATAGGATGATCATGTTTATGGACAGGAAACTGAGTAGAAAGTGATCTCTTTAAATACATATAAAAAGGATTAGTATCCACATGCTGGCTTCTTCTCCAAAGTCATTTTGCAGTATTCAAGTATAGCAACAGAACAAGTATATAAAGAATTATGTCTAACTGAAATACAAAGAAATCTTAAACTAAGCCCATTACTTGCTGGTTTGTAGAGAGGGATAGAAAGACTCCAAGAGAGAAAGGACAAAGACCAGTGAGGGCTCCTTCTGGCCTTTGTATTGTTTGTACAGTCAGAAAGACCATTTCTGAATGAAAAACACCCAGCTGTTTCCCAGCAAGCTAGGAGGAAGTAAGCATCCAACAGGTTTAATACATAAGAGCAATCAACCAGAATGAAACCTTATTGTAAACAGGGAGTTCTGCCAAGACTATATATTGAGCTATTTTTGGACTTGTAGACAGCGCACACACCTTACATTGAACACTGTAGTCAAGGCTGTTTGCAAGCTAGGAAATGGTTATGGTGGAAGTGGGAAAATTCAGGCCAAGTGACAAATTGAGAGAATGAAAATCCAAAATTTTCTCCAGAAGCCTAGGGCCAGATGGACCTTTTTGCTATGAGCTACAAAACCAGCTACATATTACTTAGGATACCGGAAAGGAAACAAACTATGACACCATACCACAAAGAAATCACAGATTTTATCAGACATAGTATTACAGCAGTAGTTTAAAGCAAGCACTTCTTTATATTTCCCACATAATTCACATGACACTATGAACTAATTTTGAATACTGCACTGCTATATCATACAAGCTGAATGACAAGGTTCAGATGAGAGTTAAAATAGACAAAATAATAATAATTTAATAAACTCTTTCATAAACTCTGCAAAAGAAAGACACATGGCTAGTTCTCCTGAATGAAACAACTCTTTCATAAACAACAATACTATTTTTTTTCCATACTGGATGCCAAACACACCTTTTTGTAACAGCTATAGAGTTACTACTGTTATATGGATAGAAAGACCCCTTAAGGCCAAAACTTTTGATAACTGGCAAGATAGAGAGCTTCCAAAATGACCTCAGGAAATATTTGCAAAAACAACGTATTTCTCAGTATAAATTGTCCACTTCTAAGGATGCTAAATATGCTGAACAGCTAAATCCTTGTTCATACAAGGGTAATTGATGAGCATGTATTTCAAATAACTTCATCTGAAAACAAAATAAATAGCATGTGTAGGACAAAGAAATGTACTCTCTTCTGACATCTGATTAACAAGATGTGGAAACAACCCCTCCAGCATGGTTCATGACTGATAGCAATCAAAATAGACTCTCAAAACATTGTACCACTTGAAGAATCAAATGTTAGACAAGCTCCAGTTTTTGGAAAGCTAGATAAAAATATTATTGCAGCCTTTTGATAATTAGAGGGGGCTCTCTTTAGGTGGAGAAAGGCTTTTATTAGGCTTGTAAGTTACAGGACAAGGGGCAATGGTTTTAAACTGAAAGAGGCTAGCTTTAGATTGGACACAAGGAATATTTTATTAATTGATGGTAAGACACTGGAACAGGTTATCCAGACAAACTGTGGATGCCTTGTCCTGGGAGGACTCAAGACCATGTTGGCTGGTGCTTTGAGCAACATAATCCTGTGAAAGATGTCCCTGTTCATGGCAGGAATGATCTTTGAAGGTGCCTTCCAACCCAAAGTATTCTCTGTGATTCGATGATGGAAGACAGTCTTAGGAAGGACGTCTGCACTTTGACCATACAGAGAGAAACTTAAATAGGGAAAGTCTCAGAAAACAAAGTATGAGGGAAGGAATAACATTTGAATCATGCCCTGATTTGACTTCTCTATTTTTATATTCTTACACCACACCTATCCTTTTCAAGCTAATTATCCAGTTTCTTAGATAAACTTATTGACTGCTAATTTGCTATGTACATTTTTTAGGATTGATTATGCAGGTTGTAGTTGCAAGGCAGAGCCCCTAGACAATAGTAGATATGTCTATGTTTACTTCCAGAGCTAGAGAGCATATATATTATGGAGTTCATTTTCAAAACCAGAGGCTTCTGACTGGATTTCTGTACTATCTTGCAAATACCACAGAATTGCTGCCCTGCAGGGACATTCAGGAAGTAGTAACCATGTAATCCATCAATCCCTACAGAAGCTCATATCCCAGTGCAACATTATAATGAGACTTTTGGCCCTTATTATAAAAAAATAGATAGAAAACTTATTTTATTTCTGTAAAATCCTCCACAATATTAACCAGTCAAATTAGAGAAAAAAAAAATTAATAATAGTGGCACATTTTCCTTTGTGTATTATCATTCGGCTCCAAATTTTCCTTTGTGGCCAAAGCTACCAGATACAACAAAGAACAGCTCACAGGGGCAGGACAGCCCTTTCTCAGTTACTTTTTTGCCCAGGACTCCTAAAATGCAAATCTATGCAGGAGTGTTATTCTTGTAAGACGATAGTTGGAAGAACCAAACCACTCTAGGGAGAGAAAACATAATTTTGCATATCTCATCATTTTGAATTTGCCTAGTATAAAACTTCTGAAGGAATGAATGAGTGAAAACAACTTGATTGGCTGAGATGGAAAGTAGAGCTGCTGAGAGCTGCTGCTTATAAAGAGAAATCCAAGTTGCAGCCAGTTTCTTACCAGAGAAGAAACCAGAGTCAAAGGAACAAGTACAGGCAAGTTTTTTGATGCAGGAGAGTTTTCTGTATGATAAAGTGCACACTGTTTTGAGAACAAAGGCTACACAGTCAGCACAGGCATCTCCTTCATTCTTCAGGAATATCAGCCTGAAGTTGTTACCTAGTTCTCAGCAGACAACCCTGAGTGTGTCCAAATGCTAGATAAAGCTAGGGAAAATCAAGAAAAAGCAGATTTTATGATTTTCAGCCATTTCCCCAAAACCAGTGTCTCAAAATTATCAGCCAGTACTCTCCCACACCAAAAGAAATGGTTGTATTAAAGAAAATTTTTCTGTCATAAGAATGGTGAAATACAGGGGCAGTTTGCCCAGAGAGGTTGTGGAACTTCCATTCCTGAAAACTCAAATAGACACAGCTGATCTACTTTACCTAATGGGGATTTACTTGGATTAGGGGCTTTCAACCTCCAGAAGCCCCCTATTGGTCTTCCATGGAGATGTGACTCTCCTCACTAATTTCTCACAGGGCTGGCTGTGATAACAATGCTGAAAACATTCATCTTAGGATATGCACTGTTTAACAGAAATTAAGTGATATAACTTTGCTCTATTCCTGTAAGGATTATGTTGTTTGTCTCTGACTGTCTCTCTGTGACATGGATAAAAAAGCTGAGATACACTGAAGTGCAGTGAAGTAGAAATTTGACCAATTTCAGACAGAAACTTCAGTACCACTCTGTCTGGTTGCTTTACATATCTTGAACAGTGATAAAAAATATAATTAGAGATTTGAGCATCATAGACAGCATAATTTATGCAGCTGATAGCACCTTCACTTTTGCCCATACAGATGCAAAAAGTATACAGAGGCACTGCAGTATAAAACTGAGGTGGAAAATCTCCTATTCCAATTGATTAGTTTTCAATACTAAGCACTAACCCAGCATAACTGCATGGGTTAGGCTCTTTTGTGTTGGATGACCCACATCACCAATATATCAATGGAGGCTTTGCATACAGCAACTAGTGATCAATCAGAATGGAAGCTCTAAAAAGAAAAAAAAATGTTGTGCTCAGTAAAATTCCCTTTATCATTCTTCTCCAGGCCTTCTATGTGCTTTCTTGCTAGTCTCTCCCTATCTTTCTTATCTTCCTTCCCTTCCTCTCATCCAGGCTTAGCCCTACTACTCCTAGGCTCAGCAATAAGAGGATTTTCTTCTTTGTTCATTTAATTTTAGATAAATGTTGAACTGGGAGTTGTACATTACCCCTGATTCAGCTGTCTTGCTGGAGAGTCAGTGGGAGACTTAGTCTGAGCTGCATGTGAATGGACTTCAGAGATACATGCCATGTAACTAAAAGCTTGAGGGAGAAAAAGGCAGTTAAGAAAAAAATTAGGCTGTTACCATTGAGATGCAGCTTAGAGTGGCATCTGAGACACATTTTTGCTAAAATCCTTCTCTGACTTTCTAAAAAGACTGCTTGAAGCAAGATACAGATAAATCTAGCTTTTCTGAAAATCTTGAGATAGAAAACATGCAGAAGTTGAAAGCTTTGAATTAACTCAGGTCCTTACCAGATACAACCTGAAGTTAAAGGTAGGTCCAAATCCAAATGCTGCAAAAGGCCAGGGAATCAGAAATCAGGAATAGTATTGTGGGTCCTCACCACCCATAATAATTTACTCTGGGATCAGAATTTCTTCCTTCTTTGTTTCTATGTGCTGTATCATTACAGACATTTATATTTGTATAACATTTATATTTGTTCCTAATAAATTACTTCCAGGTATATGTTAATATACAACCCTTTCTTAAACATCTTGACCCTGTATCCAACAACAAACTTACTTGCAGAGGCATCCAAAGATGATATATAATGCCAATCACAATGTACTGATTCAATTTAGAGGCAGGATTTTTTTATCCTTAAAAAAATTCCCATGTTATTTTCATTGACATTAATAGTAAATCTAAGTTAGGCTAAATTCTTTCTAAAATAAAATTTTACAGGTTTTTCTCCAGTTGTCTAACTCGATTCTATCCGCAATATGGAATTTTGCAGCTGCAGTGTGATTGCATGTGGTGGCTACTTTGACCAGAAATCAGCAAGTTTCAGAAGGAAAAACCCCCACATTCAGAACAGCATCCCGAAGTTGCTCTTAAAACTCACATGAAGATGGCTATTGCGGCAATTCAAAGACATGTAAAGTTGACATATAATTTTATGCTTTAAAAGACAGCATTATTCTTTTACTTATTTATACAAATCTCTTTATTTTTATGTTAAACTGTTATTTGCTGGAGTAAAACTCATACATTAATCTTACCTTTTTTAGACTTCAACCTTTTGAACCTCAAAGCAGTTTAAGAAATGTAATTTATATTGTTATTCCCAATGTAAACATAAAATAAACTGAGTAGTGTCAGAATTTAAGTTTACATAAGAACAGTGGGGAAAAGTTGTGGGGTTTTTTGCTGGTTTTTTGTTTGTTTGTTTCTAATTCCTGCCTGTAGAACTCACCCTCTAAGGTTTAAGTGCCCGTATCTGCCTGAAGATACAGCTCTGATACTGTTCACAATCAGGACTATAGAGGGAGAGAATCTCATCTTCTCTTTCTTTCATTTAAATGACCAAAACTAAGTACTGGCAATGCTGAAGGTTTGTCAGGTATGAAGTTTAGCTTAGAACTGAAAATGCAAGTGGAAATTGTTAAATTTGCCTTCTACGTGTCTGAAAATCTGTACATGTCTGAATGCCTATAAAGATTACAATTTTTAAAAAATACCATTCACCTCCTTCATTTCTTTAGACTTAACAAGGGCTAGTATTCTGAAAAGAGGGAACTCCTTCTTATTTTCTAATGTAATAAAATTATGTATGCAAATTAAATAAAAATGTTCATCTGAATAAATCTGACCTAATGATAGAAGTCCTCTGCTTCATATTTAGGAATGGTAATTTTAAGGTTCATTTATTTATTTATACATTGCCTGTTCCTTTCCCTGATAAACATGATCTCTAATCCTAAATAATTTTTTACTCTGGATAGCTGTTTCAAGCTACAAGTTTCAGGTGGCCAAAGTACATCCACTGTACTGTTTTATCCTTCACTGCATCAGAAGGGTTTCATCAAACTACTTTTTTTGTATGTGATGGACAGCACTTGAGGGTCATACCTGTTACCTTGCTGCCAGTGTTTCTAACTCAGATGACCTGGTTCCAATTCCTTGGATGTGAACGCTTGTGTGTCAATGCTCTAAGGAAAAAATGCAAGGCCTCTGAGAAATGGTTAAGGCAGAAGATTACCTAGGTCTGAGACTGCTGTAAACTGAATGAGGGGTCCTGGACTTTAAGCTGCACCAGTTTGTATAAACTGGGAATCTGACTCCTTCTCTACTAAATGTGATATACATAGGAGTGCAATGGAGAATTAATTCAGTGACAATAACTGTCTAATAAAAGTGTAAGGGAGAAATTGGTATATACCCCCATAGACACAGAGCTATACTTTTTTCCACAAAAAGATTGTGTGGAAATATAAAATCAGCAAGAAATGATTGCTCAGCAGGAACACGAAGCCATTTTGCAGTCTAACACAGGAATCTGTGTCCGATTACTTGATTGGCAGGGAGTTCAGACAGCCAACATAATTTAAAGTAACACACACTGTAATAAGGCCCAAAGAAACAGACCTGTAAAAGCAAAAAAAGAATCAAAATAAGAGGGCAAGTCACCTTAGGAGAAAATCATACACACACAGATGGAGTGCTTTGCAAATGTAATACAAATACATGAAAGGTGTAGAATACCACAAATTTTGTAGGCACTGCAACTACAAGGCAGAGAATCCAAAGTCCTACTGCTATCACATAATACTTCCATGATTCATCCTGAATAAGTGGACTGCAATAGGTAAGTATTTTGGTAAATTAATCTTACTAGGTGAAAAAAACTTGGAACAAGATGTGTGACTGGAAGAGAGCCTTTCCCCTACCCCTGGAAAATGATGGGAGTTGAGACTAATCTTCATATTCTTAGCTTTCTAGAGTCTCCTGAGAATTCTACAACGTGCTCTCTCTGTGTTTACACCAAAGCAAAATTTGGCTTTTAGTTATATTACCAGTAAAAGTTTTCATTTTTTCTAGTCACCACTTAGATTTTTATACTGTTGACAAAAGTTCTCTTAGTCTTGAAACATCTTGTTAAAAAAAGTCCCTTTCTTGAATGATTTTGACAGCTCAGTTTTCCTTTTTTCTCTTATGCTGTATTGTCTCCTATTGTGCTTTCTACTTGCTTCTTTTGATACATGCTAAATTCCTTTTGCTCACGTATCTCAATATAGCTTGCTCTTTCTAATAAGCCTATTCCTCCCTGGATTGTCTATCTCTCCACTAGAGTTACAAGAAAATAGGAGTTAGTTCCCTAAGCATGAAAAACTTTTAAATTTATTTGCAATTTTTGATTTAATTAATTTTTTAGTCAAATTACATAGGATAAACCTCAACATCAGAAACTGATAAAGGAAACAATTGTCATTCAAGAAGCAGCCTTCCACACATCTAACATGAGGTGAGTGTAAAATGCCGTTTCAGTGGAATCTTAGACAGACTTTCTCCTTTATTCAGATGTATGTTTTCACAAGACTGGTAGAAAATACAATAATTGAAATAAATATTTGAAACAGTTAAAACATGCATATACAATGATATGTTTGCATAAGCTTAATTTCCTTATGAAATCAAGGTCAATCTAACACTAACAAGAGTTTAAAATCTTTTTAAACTCATTAGCAGTAATTTAAGTTCAAAATCCATTGTATTTGCTTTTTATGTTAAAGATTTGTTATTTCCACTAAAGAGAAATCTTCAAATATCATTCAAGTCATATGAAGTCCTACTGTACATTGAGTAACACACCTATGTAGGTATTGGTATATTCATTCTAACACATATTAATCTGTTAGCTACTTCCTTGAACTCAACTGATATGGCAATAATGGAAAAGATAAGGAAGAAAGAGACAACTAGAGTGAAATTCTGCAACACTGCATACATTCCTGCCCTCTAAAAATAGAATCTATAGCCTTTATTCTTTCTAAAGACCAATATGACATAAAGGTTTCCTGAGAAGTTTTAAATTATTCAAAAAGTACCTCCTAAATATTTAAGGTCATTACGAAATAAAAGCAGCTATCCACCTGAGCCCAGTAAAATGACACAATCTTTATTACAGAGGCCAAGAATGTCTCTGGGGAAAGGCAACTTGTTGGGAATTGAATCATGAGGAGACAGTTGACAAGCTAATTTCAAGGAGATACCCACTTACTTGGCACTCCAATAATTTTCAATTTCCTTAAAACTGGAGATCTGTTCCCACCACATATTCTATTAGTCTTTGGGACAATGCAGCATCCTCAAAGGAAACCACACAGAAATGCCCACAGAAACACAATGTCATGCTAAGTAAGCATGCTTTGTCAGCCCAGAGTTCAAATAACATGTTGAGGCTATACTGTGCATATATTGGTGCATATTTTGACACTTTTCAAGTGAATTAAGGAGTCATTACTAGATTACTGCATTAAAGCTACCTCTTTTTCTGTGCTGATAGGGTTGTCCTATTTTAGTGTGCAGTCAAAAAATTCCATCCTGCATCACAACACAGATTTACTTATCTAGGAATTAGAAGTACTGAATTCAAGCATTGGGCCTGAATGATAAACTTTTACTGTTTTGGTATGATGCAAAAAATTATTACATTGAGATAAAATTTAAAATATACAAAACAGCAATTTTGGTAAATTGTAACAGATTTAGGGTTCTTAGCAGTTCCAAACACTACATTTTCTGTCTGTTTTCAGAAAAATCGAACAATTCTAATTGTTAATTATCTGAGTAATATCAGACACACAGTCATGCACCACACCACACAGGTTAACCTTAAGCACAAAGCATATGAGTGCAGTGTCTCCAGGAGATCTGTGCTGGCTACATAATTGGGGAAAATTCCCAAGCATTGTCAAGTGAGGCCCTTGAAAGATCATCTTCCCCAGGGGCTACTTTTTCAGCAGTTCCCTTGTGTTCATAAAAGTGATAGTTATGACTCACTGCTACACAAGAGAAAGTAGAAATGCTTCAACAAAACACAGAAGTGAAGAAATGAGAGGAAATGTATATTAAGAACATCTTGAAAATTATTTTTAAGCTTGCTAGTTTTGTAGTAGAATTAAAGTACTAATGAAGTTGCTTACAGGTAGGATTGACTGATTCTGCATTAACACTAGATAAATGAAGTACATAAACATAAACACATGCATGCACACTAATCAGTCATGATGGAAGCAAGCATGGAGAAAGTAGCATTATATTATTTTGTCTGTGAATTGCTAGTGTTAGTTCTTCATGAATCAACTGATTTGCCTTAAGAAACATTTTTCTGACTGAAATGCATTTAAATAATAACTTGTGTTAAAGTTTACTGGTTACTTTACTGTACATTTCCCTTGGCAGAACATAATATGATCAAACAATTCTAGATTGCAAATTCTTCTACATTCTATATTTTATCTTTAGAAATTATTCATAATATTTGTATTACTCAGAAAAATGGTCGCCAGGCTTTTAAAAAAGCTAAAAATCCAGTTTTTTCAAGGTGTTTCCATAAATCTTTTAGCTTATTTGTTCGTTCGTATGTCTTTCCATTGTGAGTTCCAAGCAACAGTCACATGGTAGAAGAGTTTTTGTCAGCTTTGGTCTAAACATCATATTTAAAGAGAGACCTCCCTCCACCCTCAACTGGAATTTCTGACTATTTGTCTCATAACTTCCTTCACCAGCTTTAGCATATGACCCATTTCAAGTACCTTAGCCATAACAGTTTATTTTCTTTTCTGGTCATTGCTTCCATAAGGATTTTTTTCTTTGCAAGACTTTCAATTAAAAAAAAAACCTGTGATTGTTATTTTCCATTTTGCTGTTCTTTTAGGTGTTTGAACATTTTTTACATCCCCATGACTGTTTTAAGTCCATCTTTTAATGAAAAAGTATTTTTAGGAGTGTACAGAGTTCCCATAAATTCTAATGTCAGATAAAAAAATCTTCATGGAAACAAGGAACAATATCTGGAAAGAAGTTACAAAGGCTTTACCAAGCACTTCATAAAACAGATTGTCATTACACAAAAGTAAATACTGTAAATTTTAGTAGCACAGTAAGTACCTTTACTGAATATTTGTCATGCGTAAAGAGGTAAGTAAATAAACCTGATATTAATGGAGCTGCAGATCAAGTGCTAAAAGGTATTTCTTACTTTTTGACATTTCTCTAAAAAACGGGTTAGTGAAATTAAAATGTGGAAAGTAGAAAGCATCAATATAGTTGAGTTATAAATAAAAAGGAGGTGCTCACATCATATAAAACAGATATTTACCATTATAAATACAGATACAGATAAACTGTGTGCTTTAGAGACACAAAATAAACATGTCCTCAAAATCTTTGCTTCACAGAATCTGAGGTTGGAAGTGATCTCTGGAGAACCAGTACTGCAACTCCCTGCTCAAATCAGGGTCATCTACAGCAGATTGCCCAGGATCATATTTAATGAGGTCCTGCCTGCCTCCAAGGACAGAGACACCACCACCTCTGGGTAACCTGTTCCAAAGCTCAACCATACTCAAACTAAGATTCTCCTTACATTTAAATGCAAATTCCTGTATTTAATTTCATGTCCGTTGCCTCTTGTCCTGTGACTGGGCAAAACCAAGATGTTGTTTTCCTCTTTACTCCTTCTCACAGGGTATTCATACACATTGGTAAGACCTTCAAGGCTAAACAATCTCAGCTGTCTCATCTCTTTGTAGGACAGATGCCTCAAGTCCTTTATCATCTTTGCAACCCTTTACTGGCCTCACATATAGTCATATCTTTCTTATACTTGGAAGCTGTTTTGCACCAGAAGATGATATCTCTCATGAATCCAGTAAAAAAGGGCACTGACACTCTTTAAGACATCTTTTCAAAGATATTTATATAGAGCTGACTATAACTATAAGCAGAGAAAAGTACAGACAATCCTATGTACTTTCAGATGCTGGAACCACAAGTGGTGTAGCATCAAATGGGCACCTGATCCGTACACTACACACTGTGCAGACCCCTTTCCATGGAAGAGGTTCTGCCCCCGTGGTCACTCAAACTGTTGTGGATTTTTTTTCTCCAAGAAAATAGCTCTATTGATCATTCTCAGTGTCAAACAGAAAGGATGCTCATGTGGCAACTTCTTGCCACTCTCCTAGATACAAGTTCACATACTGGCACCAGGCAGGAGCTGCCTGGAAGATCCTCTACCACAATGGCTTGGATGAGTTTGTCCTGCAGCCGTGGGGTTTGTGCAGCACAACACTGACCTGAAGGCAATACTATTCAACACAGTCACTGATGACCTAGATGGTGGGAAGAAGTGCACAGGTCTGAAGACCACACTGGACATGCAGACCAGCACAGGCATGAGAATACTCAAATTAACTATTATGTAGACTGGCTCAATGGTGAGCCAGTCAAATTCATTACAGATACCTAGAACTGGGCACAACACTCCTTATAGTGCCCCCCCCAGTAATGAGTACAACACAAGGATCACTATGGCAGAGTATAGCCACTTATAGCAGACTCTAGCAGATTATAGCTGGGGAAGGGTGGAGCCACAAGCAGCACCCAGGAAGGCTACTAGCTTTGCTAGCTGCTTGCTCGTTCTCTCCTCTCAGGGCTCTTCAGTGCAGCCTCCTGATACCCCTCATATATCATATTTATTTCACCTGTGTGCTAACTTGTGATTGGTCAGTGCTTGGCTCATTGCCTTCAATATTAGGCACCTGTCCTGCACTGCTGTAGCCCATTAGGTAGGAGGCTCAACCACAGCCCCACTCCCAATTGCCATAAGCTGTGTGCCTACAACAGATCACCTCCTTCAAACTGCTGGCATTTTTCCTACTGATACAACTGAGTGTGTTTTTGGTCTTTGCCACATGGATGTATTTCTGGCTCTGTTCAATTTTTTTGTACAAGAACCTGCAGTTTCATCCCTACCAAGCTACTTTCCAACCGGTCAGATCCCAGCATGTGGTGGTTAATTGGGTTATTCCTCCTCCCCAGATACAGAATTCTGCATTTCTCGATTAAACTTGAGGTGATTCCTGTCAGCCCAATGCTCCAGCTTGTAGAGATCTTTCTGAAAGGCAGCACTGGTATGTCATCCACTCCTCCCAGTTCTATATCCTCAGCACACCTCCTGGGTGTGCATTTTGTCCCATCACAATGTCAATACTGACTATGCTAATCACTACTGGATACTTATAGGGATCCCCAGCTTTACTTTGTGCTACTGATTCTTTCAGAGGGGTATTAAATAATTTCTCAATCAATCTAACTTGTTAACCTAACCTGTACTTCTGTTTGTCCATGTGAATGCTGTGAATGGTATACAGTGTCAAATGCATTACCAAAGTCAAAGTAAAGAGTATCCCCTACTCACCCCTCTTCCACAAAGCTACTCTTGATCACTTTCTTAACCTTCGTGGAAGACCTTAAATAGAAATTGTATACAATGATTGAAAAGTCACTCATCCAGCCACTATTGACCTTGTGGACACTTTTCTATTTGTTTTCTCACCAGATTAGAGCAATGTCTGGGTGTAGTTTGTGTTACTAATTTAAGAGTAATAGTAATAAAATTTAAATTGGATCAGGTTTTCCTTTTTGACCATTAGCCTGTCTTTGGTTTTCTCTCTCTTTAAAATAGGCAATATAACTTTCAATTAGCTCTAGGACATTTATCTGTATAACTGCTCTAGACACTGCAGAATAAAGTCCAGTCTGCAAAGAGACATGTAGTTCATTTCAATAGCCCTGATCAGTCACCCACTTATGGGCTTTGACAAATAGGTCAATATGTTGCAATAATATTAGATCGGAGAATAACCTCTGGGATTTGGATTTAGCAAAGTTGCTGCTTGGTGTTATAAGAGGAAACATTTTTAATAGTTTACTCTTGATGTCAGTCTGAACTGAGTATAGCATTCTTTCAAATTTCGATATAGTTCATGATTATGGTGTGATAAACAAGACTCATTAAGGCTCTTTAACATGATACAATCATGGCAAAGTTAATATCTTTTAAAAAAAGCTTTCTAACTTCAGGATACAAGAGGCCAGTGTCCCTTTCTCTCACGCATGATTTGGGACATGATGAATCTTGCTGGCCACCTTTTCTTCTGAGTTTGCTCAGGCTTCAAACCACTACAGAGGACCTACAAGATCCTCAGTACAAATTTAATCTTAGTACAAATTAATTAAATTAATAAATTAATTTAATCAGTACAAATTTAACCTTACCTCCTGTAAGCAAAGCACATGAACTGAACTGACATGAAGTCATAATGGGCTATTGCACATTTGAAAATTCTAATTACGCTTCATTCTTTGACTTTTACTGTGTCTATGCTCTCCAAGAGAAATAAATATGTCCTGTGACTACTGATCTTAATTCTTAATTGAAACTATCCAGTCTATGTCATCCATTCTCACTGTAGCTTTAGAGGTAAAGCTCAGCAAACAGCTGAAACAGATGAACAGCATGGTGTCCAAATGAACAAACTCTGCAGGTCTTCTAAAACGCAGTGGTTTACATGGTTTCAGAATGAAAATTTTTTATCCCAGGGTCAGTTAAAAATTTTATGTTAGATTTCAAATTTATAATAAACTTTGTTACCAGCTTAGTTGGTCAAAGTATGGATTTTATAATGAAATGTCACAAAATTCTGCAAGTGATGATTCATCTTCTAATTTATTCTCTGTATCTTTTTACAACAGCTAAAATTTTTTCTGATTAAATATACTGTGTGAACTGAAAAGGCTAATATGACATTTCAAAAGTTAGCAATCAATATTATAATAATTAAATTAATTGGGGTTTTAAATAAAAGTGACAGAGAGTGGACATGTGAGTAGAGTTATCTCCTTCATTGATTTTTATTTCCTGACACTTTAATAAAATACTCACTGGTGTTTACTAGATTTATCAAAATTGCCTTCTGAACAAAACCAGATGAAAAACTGTTGTTATGGTTATTGGTTTCTAGGAATATAGGTTGAAACCTTTGTTGGTTGTAGTATGGCAAAGGTGAAGTGAAACTTATTAAGTTCAAAAGTGAAATAAAACCTAAATTAATTCAGATTTCACTAAGTGCTTTATAATTTCAATTTAAAATTTGAAACTATCTTGATACAATCACACTGCTAATTTAATTTGAAATAGTCATGTTAAAGTCTCTTGCATGGTGATCGAAGTTACACATCTTCATTCAGCGAAGTCATATTTTACATTCAAACTCAAAGTACCTTGCCCCTTATTTTCAAATACAATGAAGAAATTCATACCTACCATGATTTGGAATTTAAAAAATGTGCAAGTTATTTGACATCTGTAATAAAAGCTGAAAAGGATTTTTGTTTCCTATCGACATAGTAGGACAGTAGGTTTTCCCTGCTGATACAGCAACATGGTATTTTCACAAATAATTGGGTGGGTTTTGATGCCTTATAGGTACTGAAAAGAATATCAGTATCAGACATCACTTAAAATTTTTGATAGACGTTATGCAGTTCCTTTTTGCTTTCACGTTCACCCTGTGCTATTTGTAGGTTTTTACACAAGTATGGATGGCAAGGTGTGCAAGGAACTTCCTCTCCCATTTTCCAAAACTGGATTCTCAATATGTGAATCCCTCTCTTATCATTAATTGTCAGAGATGTTCCCCCCCTCCTTCAGAGTAATAAGACTGTAGGACAAATATTTTAAGCTGTTTTAGACAGGTTTTGATCTGGTATATTGAATGAAGAGGATCTGGTCTAATCAGTGCTGCAGACTGGGCAGTTCTGCTGAACAAAAAAGCTCAGTGACACATGCTATTTGGGAGGTGTCTGCCTAAGAAGTACAACAGGGAATTTACAAGGAATCACTTGTAAATTGTGATGTAGCCTTGAATAAGCTGCTCCTTGTTTAAAGTGTTTGGTTACAAACATATTTTGCAGCCAAAGAGCTATGTGAGTGTTTTACTTTGCAATATTCTGGTTCCCTTGTTGGGAAAAACTACTCAGCTGAACCACCTTATTGCCTCATAAAACAGAGCAGCAATGCTATTATCGCTTAACTGCACCTGAATTCAGGCAGAACTACTTTGTTCAAAGAGCAGTAAACACTTGGAGTAAGTTGTCAAGTAAGGTCATTGGAGCAAATAACATAAATGAGTGCTAGAGATACAGGACATTTTCATGAAGGAGATTGAAGGATACAGTGACAAGAAGGGATTCAAGTAGGATGAACCGAGCTCAAGAAAGACTTATTTCAATGTTATTGTTAAAAATTATCCTTTTGCAGAAAGCCAGTAGAGGCTTTGTTTGGCACTTATTCCTTATATGCCTTAAGAGCCTTAAGTAGGATCTAAGAGGCACAAAGCAACAAATTTTAGTCTGTGTGAAGAGGGCTTTGATCAATCCAATAACCATGAGAAGCACTGTATTCATGTCTATTGCCGTGGTCCATGCGTTGACAAAGGACTCCTGACAATAATTTCAGAGGGCTAAATATGATTTATTAAAATGACTCCATAATCAGAGGATTAGGGTTTTAATGTGCCCAGGTACAGAGCTCAGATCCTTCTTCTTCATTGCCCTGTACAAGAATCTCAGAATGCTTACAATATCAGAAAGATTACAGTCCTTCACCTCATAGGTTGAAATAGAACCCGTATCTCCCATTGCTAGGAGACAGGGAGAGGAATCTAAAAACATCCTTGAAGAACAACACAGAGATTTTGTTTATAGAAAACTTATACAGACTAAAAAGACAGCAAAAGGATGTTCCCCCATGGGAAAATTCATCTGCAGGCTTACACACAGAGAAGCTTATAATATGTTCTAGCAACACATGTCGATGAACCTTTGGAAAAGGTAGCTCTTTAAAATACTTTCTCAAAACAGTCTGGTTTTGCACTCTTTCTTTTCACAGGTTCCCAACTAAAGCTAAAAATTCACAGAGTGCCTTCCCTGCTGCCACAGTTAACATTCAGGGCTGTTTTTGTTACCCAGTGACTACATGTGTATTTCTTTTATCATATACTCTCAGAAATTAAGCTCACAACTAGCTGGGCACTAGTCAGCCACTGCTCTACAACGTATTACCTGCTCAGGCAAAGACAAACCCAAAGAAATCCTGAGCCCTATGCTGTCAGTCAGCAGGAACCCCATGGCCTTTATGTGGTAATGGCAAAAATCATTTACTAGGCCACAACACCATTCCATAGAGTAAGCATTAAATTTAATGCTGAATGCATACCAAATCTTCCAACTTCTCACCTGAGCAGCCCTCTTACAATTCCATTCCTTAAGCTCAGCACTGGCTTCCCTTCACACACCACAGCTTCTTTCTGCCACCCTTCCTACCCTCAAGCACCTATTCTTTTCAGTCTAAGCTCTGGGCTCATTCAAGATCTCTTAGCAGTTCTTTCTTACTGACTGATTATCACCAGACAAACCTTTTCAGAACCTGTAATAATGAAGGAGCAGGATGCTATCAGCTTCAGTCTTGTTCTGCACTGGTGGCAGGAAGGGCTGAGGTGGTGGGAGAAAGAGAAAAATATGGTGAAGGGTTCTTTCTGAATCTCAGTAAGAATGGCCCCAAAAGAAACGGTATAATGGAATGCCTGGTTTAGTGAGATGGAATTAAAAAGAGTAATATAGATAAGAGGTCAATCTTACATCCTTCAAATGCTGAGAATTCTACTTTGTAATATCACATCAGCATGACCCTATACAAATTTTCCCACCATGCAGTGCACCTGCTTACACAGAGTTCTTCCCCTGTGCCATGCCACGGTGCATTTCATTTTCTGTGAAAACCAGAGCCATAAGCTTTTCCTGGCAGGTTGGAATGTTATGCCTGTCCTAACCTCAGTGTAGTGCAGGCTGGCATGGGGCACTCCACCAAAGTCCCTTGCAGCAGCCACTGGTGCTGGGCTGCTCTAACCTGGAGAACAGTGCCCAGAAGAGCAGTCATGGTCTGCTCAAGGTAACTCACTTCTCACACACAATGTCTTCTGGAAGGCGCCCAACACAATCACACCTTGGATGGAAGGGTGTGAATTACTGTATTTATTATTTAACTGGTATTCACAACCTGAAAATACTCTATCCAGTTTTCCAATCAACTCATTGAACTACTCTCCCATGGTTTATCACTTCACTGGCACCTCTAGAGTTTTATCATGAACACAATAGAAGTATTCTCTTCTTCTTAAGTCCCAGAAGCAAATGAAATGCAGTTCTTCACATTGATACAATGGTGTGCAAAGCTAGAGTGGCATACTACTCTAGAAAAAAAGAGGAGCAATATAAACTTTGCTTAAATATGTTTTCATAGACTTTCTAGCTAATAGCAAGGGAGATAAAAATAATTTTAGGCCAAATAATACCTTCTTTCCTTTTGAATATGTGGAGAGGTTTTTTATTAAATATGCCTCTGAAGAAAATCAGATGCATCCAGTATCAAACTGCATCTGCTTATGCAGCTGAAAGAGCAAAGCTTGTTTCCACAGATAGAATTAACATTAGAAGGAAATAAATGAGTACAACACTGAAGTCCCATGGTTTACTGTTCTTACTTACTGAGTTTAAAACTACATTACCCCCTACAAAAAAAAACCTGATGAATATATTTAAGGTTCTGTAAGAGTAAGAATCATTCTGTACTTAGAGATTCATGCTGGCAAATGATGAATTCAGTTCCAAATATTGGTGTGATGTCTTAAGCTCAAATTCAGAAATCCCAAATTAAATCTTTGATCTTAGGGAAGGGAAAAGGCTATGCATCTCTAAAGAACCAGTCAAAGGGAATAAAATAAAATACCAGTCAAGGAAGAATTACTTAGCTAACAAGAAGCTAAACTCAGGAAATTGTCTAGAATGTGAACTTCTTGCAGATTACTCCAAGCCTTTGTGCTGTCATACTGTCCCAACTGTCTGTAAGTTGAGGCTAATAGCAGTTGTCTCTTGAGATTCATGGAGTGTTCCAGGTCTATTGTAGTAGTAAAGTATAAGCACCTTCTAAAGATGTCTTCTATTTCATTTCCATCAATGTATTTGCCAGAAGTAATGACATGTTTTCTGAAAATTTTGAATTGTCTTAAGTAAGTGTCTAAGGAAGTAAGTTTCTATATTTACCAGTATTTACTATGTATTTGTTTAACCTGAAGAGAAGGCCACACCTTTGTTGCTGTTTTGAAACAGAAGCAGTAAGGTAGTATTCTCCTTTGACAGTATTTTGATCCTCTCAAAAACTCAATTTTACTGAGTTCCTTTTTTTAAAGTTTAGGAGAAGGAAACAATTAAATCACCTTTTGTGTGCGTTGTCTTACTGCTATCTAACAGATCCCAACAGCATTTAAGATATCAGTTAAGAAGCAAACCACACACTAAGCTGAACTAAACTGAAATTATTTCTTGCTGTAATATAAAAACCTGAAGGCAATTTAAGTTGGGAAGAATGTAAGAGGACATTTTAAGTGCTTTCATCCTGATAAAGGATACAACTAGGAAATTAAGGTACTTAATCAGACTCCTAGTGTTTGTTTTTCTGATCTGATTTTCCTGCAAAAATTATTTTGCAGGAATCACAATTTAAAATGGTAATCTATCATTATATCTAGTCCTGAAAACTGCTCTTGTGACAAATCAGTGATGAGGCCCATGGTATCCTTTATTTAATTGTAATTAATGACTGTCTGTGATGGTATAGATGGAAAAAATTTACTCCCTTGAATTGAAATAATTCCGTTTTCATTCCAGCAATTCCTTCTGTTTTCATTATGTCGACAATTTCTAAGTTTCTCACCATGAAGGAGAGAACCATAATACAGAGTTCCCTGAAAATCCCAGAAAGGTGTATACAGTAAGTGTAAAGTACAAAAAACCATGGCCAACTCTGCTAAATGCCATTTTATAGGTGTGTTTTAAGAAGCATGAGGAGAATATCAAAGAATAATGTCTACATTTCAAATGTATCACAAAGGACAGGTCAGGTTCCACTTTGATTAGTTATTTTGGATTTTTTAAAATACATTGCTCAGAGTGGGTCCAGTTTTCAGCAATGGTCTTGAAATACGCTCTTTGCAAGATGTCTCAAATTGCATATGCAGAATTCAGCTCTTCCTGAGAAGCATTTACAAGGCCTTGAATTGGCATACAGCTGCATCTCTTTCCTTAAGGATGTTTTATGCCACAGTCATGACTCCATATTGGACTTTTTTCCTCTTTCTTTTAAAATATTTAGGACTGGTCACTATTCATGAGTGCTCTCTGGCATCAGATCTATTAGATAATGTAAATATGGTCTGGAAAAAACTGTGTTCTTACTATGGAAAATGGTGTGGTGAATTATACATAACCTGAGGAATGATTGGGAAATTTATAAAAGATATGTGAAGAAAATGAAACAAACATACTTCAAAGACTACCACCGAATTAACTTCCTTTACCTTTTTATATATTGCTGTTTTTCCTTTGCCCAAACCTGATTAATAGTGAACTATAACAGGAGATGAGAAACAGAACTTTATTACAACATGAAAATACCCTTAGAAAATTGTGAAATGAAATCAGAGGCTCAGAAATGAAATGTTTAAAAATAAATGAAATGTTTAAAAATAAGGCTTTTCCTAGACACTGATTTCTTTCTTTCTGCTGGTTACCTTCCATCTCTTTCCTCTGACCTTCTGGCCAGCTCTTCATTATATTGTTATTATTATTATTATCCATTTAATTTATATTATAAAGTCTTCACAACAATCAAGAGCACTATTGTTGTTTTATACTGAGGCACTAAAGAAAATGGATCTGTTTACTTTATCTAAAAGAAGATTAAAAGGTGACTTGACCACCACCTACAGGCGGTCACATAAGGAAACCAGTTTTTATAGTCATTATTCCTTTAATCTGACAAAACAAAAGGTCATAATGAAATCCAGTAGTTGGGAGTTCACACCAGCTATATTCACTAGGGAAACACAGATGTACCCGACAAGCCTATAAAGATAAGAGCAGTAAATCACAGAAATATTTTACTTAGGAAAGCAGAAGATTCACTTGAAGGTTTTCAATCACGACTGGTCATCTGCATTAAAAATGTCTGACATCTGGAAGTGATGGGCTTGGTGTAGAAATTATTTGATAATATTTTTTTTCATACTGTATGTAAGATCTGGAACTGCTTGTTACTACAGTGTGGTATGTCCTTCACTGCACATCTCAGTCTCAGACATGGAGCCAGTCTCAGTCAAGAGTCCAGATTGCCAGGCAAGTTTGTGGCAATGAGGCAGGTCCAAGATCCAGCCAGGGAATTGCAATTGGCAGGTTGGAGCAGAATCAGGTCCAGCAATCATAGCCATCATCAGACACAGTCCAGTGATCAACAGGCAGGGCCATAGTGATGGCACAGGTTCAAGGTGAGCCAGGAAGCCATTCTGCAGATCAGGGCCAGGACCAACACGGTGTCTGAGCTGAGGACAGGAACTCCTGTGACATAGTTTAGACTGACACTGAAGACCCAGAGTTAAGTTGGAGTTCCTGGCCTCCGTCTGTGTCAAGTGGGGATAGAAGCCCTAAATGAGATTGGTCAAGACCTTTTAGTACATTTAAGACCCCAGAAACTGTGCTTCATAACTGTACCCTCAGATTTCTGGTGACAAGGTTTACATGCTAATGCTGACAAGCAGCAGAACTTCTGGAGCCACTCTTAGAACAGTACAGAATGATCTTGAGTGTGACTTTACAGACTTGAGATAAAACAGTTGCCACTGCAGAATCTAAATTAATGTGCCTGCTTGCTTGCTATCTAAGACAGTAGTCATGGGATAGGCTGATGTTATTCAACCTGCATTAGATATTCTTATTTTGAAAGACGATCACATTATCTTAAAGTAAATGAGACAAGCTTCTGAACAGACTGTCCTCTCCCTTCTCTGTGAGCAAGATAATTGTTAATGAGATAGGCAAATCAGATATTATAACTAAAGGCCATAGGATGAAGTCGTAGCCTTGCCAAAGATGCATTTCACGTCTGCCCTATCTATGAATGTCTAGAGATTTCAATTTCACAGGTGAAACTTAAAATCTGATAAGGACATCAATGCTTATATTGCTCAGTTGCTCTGCATCACTGAGTGTTGTAACTGGTGATGTTCTCAGTGACAAGTTGTATAATTGTCTTGGTTTTCATTTTCAACCAAATTTATAATTTGCAATTGTTTAGAAAAAGGCCACTGAATCAGAATCGCTACACTAAGAAAAGTTTTGTTACAGCAATAACCTAAATGTTGTTTTTTTGTGATTAGGATGATAATTGTTGTCAATACAATCAGGAATTCAATCTTTAAAAACATTATCAGGAAAGATCAGTTGTCCAGCTTTCTAGTCAGACCAAATCACAGTCCATATAAAGATTACAAAATGATAAGTGCTCTTTCTCCAAAAAGAAAAACTTCACTGCTGGTCGTCAAATGTTGACAGTCTGAAGCATATTATTTCAAAGATTCTCATTTGTGGGCATCAGTGCATCCTCTGACAATGAGTAAAGAAGTTTTATCACATCCAAGGAGTCTTGGGGATCTCTGAAATGCTCATTACTGTGGTAATAAGAGCACATCAAAATGAAATGGAAGTTAACTGAGATAGCCTCTGACGAGACACATTCTGTTGTCTCTTTTTTAAAAATTGTCTGGTATGGACATGAACACTCATAAATGTGAGATGAGTATTTTCTGTGGATTCTTTGCAGAAAGATTCATTCACTGGTATATCAGTCATCAGAAGGATATATTAAAATAGGCTAATTAAATATCAATCTCTATTTCTTAAGATAATAAATCAAAATTGGACAAGATCCTGGGGAGTATGATGTAAACCTTGGGGACCACTCTGCTTTGAGTGGGGGCTGGCTAGCTCTCATTCCCAGTCCTATTAACTCATTTGTTCTGAGGGGAACCACTTTCTTGACATGTATCATAAGCAGAGAGTAACTAATAAACCTTGTTACTGGATTTTTTTCTAGTGTTTCCTGAAAAACTGGGCTTATAAAAAGTGATCAGTGTTATTTCTGGGTCCAACAGCCAAACCAATTCTCATGAAAGGCAGAGCTGCACATACAGTGTACTATACCAATGGAGGACTACACTGAGCTTGTGTGTAGAATAATGAGCTCTTGAATTAGTCACATTTATAGAATAATCTGTTATGGTTGTACCAACACACAAACTGAAAGGAGTCATAAAAATCTGGCAAAATCATGGCATGCTAATGTGGCATGCTCATGGTACACATCTGGTGTTGGTTTTTAAACAACTGCTTGCAGATTTTGCATGAATTATTCTTGAAATGTATTCTCTCAAAGTATCAAGTAATTGTCAGAAAAGATGCTACAGGTGTGCAGAGATGAGACTTAGACTTTGAGGAAAGATCCAGGTTGAGATATCCTCACATGCTGAAGAGTTACAGCTGTGATACCAATATTTGTATCTGACCTGAAAAGTTTTGAAGAGGTCAATATGAATTCAGAAGAAATACACACGGAGGCAATTACCAATCTTTTGTGAGGTATCCACCCAAGATGCTGTTTGTGTTACGTGCAAGATATTGCAGAAAGAATGTAATATTAGTCTTCTGTCTTTTTCTCTTTTTCCACCTCTATCTAGAACTCCTTTGTGTATCAGCATTATTACTGTTAGTTTCTGGGAAGATGTTGTATTCACTTGACACTTGCCACATATTTAGCTCCACAAACATGGCAATCATTATGTCTAATATTGTACTCTATAGTATGGATGTTCCTGGACCATTGTAAGCAGAGGACTGTCCAACTTGGTGTTTCTGAAACAAATCTATTTTGCAAAAATTCACTATCTCAGCCAACATGCTATTTTTTTTCCCAAGACCATATACTATGGTTCAAGAGGAAATCATGGATCAAATTAATTTTTCTGGGAACCAAGTTACTTGCCACTTTTCCCCCAAAGATCCTAAAGCCCTTTTCTCATTACTCAGCACATTCACAGTGAGATCAATTTGCTTGTTTCTGTTCTCAGGTAGCTGGTGTATGCCTGATCATGTTACAAAAATGCACACCTACATTCCATGACAGCATTTCTTGCACATCCTGGCATGTGATATCAACACGTAATAGTAAATGTCATACATTTTAGCGAGTGAGTGATCAGCTGTATGCTTTCTTTCTGGAATTTTGTTGTTTAAAGTATGATAAAAATGTGTTTAGCTACATTTAGCCAGTTTTATGGTTGAGTATTTAAATAGTGGAAAAGTGATCATATTCTAACAGAAGGAGGGTCCTAATTCATTTTTTAAATGAAATCTACAGATACAGAACATTTTCCTGTCTTTCCAATCACAAAATATTTCCAGAAAATGTTCTCTCTTAGATAAATTCTGTGGATTTAGACATTCCTGTGCTCAAGAAACATTTAGAATACTTTCACAGAATAGAGCACAGTATGACTTATGGTATGGACAAATGCCAAATGACATTTCTGCAAAGTCCAGCTTAGCCTGATCCAACAGTAATGAGGGGAAAATCTCTTGCAGGCTCAAATGGATTTCTTACCAAGACCAAAATGTATAGTTAATGTAGTCTCTGTGAGACCTGACTGTAAACTTGAAGATTAATATTAAGGAGGAAGAGGACAAGTTATTAATGCACTTCCTCTGATCTGGTAAATTAATAAATCAGTGTCAATTTTAGTCAAACAGCTGGTTTTAGTTACAACAGCAAAAAATGCATCTGTGGGCCAGAGCCACTAACGCTGATTTTGAGCAGCTATTTTTATAACTCTGAAAAAGCGGAGGTTCAATCCAGAAAAGGCCAGAAAAGCAGAGACAGTAACAGCAGTGCACTGTTATAGTTGACTTTAAACTGCAAGGGCAAGGGTGTGAGCATTTATGCTTCTAGGTAATAAATATATTTTTAAAATCTTGGATAGTATGCCCTTCTCCTGTTGCTGTTTTTCCTGCCTGCACTTCTCCAAAATAGCTACAGTGATGAGATCATGTTTACACTTCTGTACAAAGGACTAGCTTTATTGAAATGTAATCTGCATGTTTTCAGCAATATTTTATTACAAACTTCCAAAGGAGCACACATCCTACTATATGAAAAGCATACTTCCCTTGCATAAATAAGCTTCAGGTTTTATTAAAAATCAAGATGCTCCATAGTATCTCATGAATTATTAATTTTATGTTCATAACCATAGTCCCAAGGTATTTCCTGAAACAATGCAAAATATAAAGGAAATATCACAGCCAAGTTTTAATAAGTTAGAGGCTTAAGATAATAAAATCAGTTCTTTTACAAAAAGTACCTTAAAGCAGCTTTGATCACATGTCACTGATGACTCTATAGAAAATCTGTGTAGTGCTGGTGAAACCTTGGTGAGGTTCTCTCCCTTTTTTCCCCTGGACAAATCTGTCCACTGCACAAAGGACTTTTCAACAGTCCGGAGTCTTCTCCTAGAATTATAATATGTTCCAGTTCTTCAGTTGTACCTTTCTTTAGCATTGTGTCTCAGTTTAAAATTCCTTGAAATTAAATTATTTTCCAAGATTCAAATCAAGGTTTAAGAAAGATCCTTTCTTCTGACCAGGCATCTATAAACATACTTTAAGAAAATTGAAAAAGCTGGCCATTTCCTTTTAATTCAAGCAGTGGAGACAGAAAGTGATAATGAAGGGTGATAAAGTAGATCACAGTTCGAAATGTTATTTAACGCTTTCAGCCTTTAACTCTCCCTACTAAGTAAACTGAGATAAAGTGCTGTGTCAAGGAAGACAAGTCAATAGCAAATGGCTCCTGAGCATTCTCCTCTTTCACTGTTGTAGCTGCCTGTGGGGCAGGAGCTGCTGATCATGACACTAATAATATCTGCAGTGGTTGATAGGCAAAACCAGAGTCCTTTCTCATGTGAAGAAGTTAACTACCACCTTACAAATCTCTGGATTTTTGCAGTCATTGCTAAAGTAGCACCAGGGAGTAGCTGCAAAACAACAATAGCCAGGCAAGAAATGACTGATCATGTGATAAATTGAAAGGAATCTAGAATCTGAGATCTAGATTCTATCTTTGTCCCCTCTAATATCTTAAATCCAGGCACTTTTGATTGTCTTCTATTGCATTTCCCATAGCACTTCAATGGAAATATCCTGTTACACAGAGAGATCATCAGTCACACTGATGAGATACATTCCCATGAAGTAGACTTTATTGCATAGCAGGTTGTCATTGTGGTGGAGTGCAATTTTTAGAGTGCAGTAGGGGAGAGCTGGCTGTGTTAATGCTGCTGTTGACCATATAATCTTCAAAAGCAGAGCGCAAATATGCTGTCCATGTACAACAGTTTAATCAACACAGAACACTGAAGCTGAAGATAGGTAAGGCAATACTTAAAATGTCTCACTTTGTGAATTCTTTTTCCAATAAGCACTCATGCAAAATGCCTTGTGGGATCCAAATATCTCTCAAGACTTCTGAGTTAGATAGGCATCACTTCCCTTTTTTTCTTAAAGTACAGTTGTCTTAATATATCTCTAACTGATTAATTGCCATATTTATTTAGAAGAAAATTTATGTGTACGTATTCAGCATCCCTTCCTTTACAATTTTCTTTCAAATATCCTTTTTATTCCCACCTATTTCAAAGGAAGAGCGGAAAAACTCTTTCCTTGTTTTGTACCTAGATACTCCTATTTATAGATTCCTGATACAAACAGATGCTAAAAATGTCTCTGCGTGACAGCTGGGAAATGAGAAAAGTAGATGAGTTTATTTTTAGGAAAATAACCACCCTGCATTAAACAAAAAGATAGTGGGTCTGCTTTGTGTATTGTGTTTTGAGTCCCTGTCTTCCTAATGACGAGTCAAGGAGAGGCAGCACTGATGAGGAAATAGAGCATCAGCCCAGAAGGGCAAGAAAAACCCAACACAGTCTCAATAACATAATTAAAAATTACTCTGGTGTGACTAAACCAGGGTTCTTGTTCAAATTAAAAATGAATTTACTGGAGGGATGATTTTCTTAAGCAGATGGGATGAGTAAGCTCTTAGCATGGGCCTTAAACATCATTTGTGTTGGCAATTTTTTTCTAATTTTTCCCCCTGCAGGTTTTTAGCAATGACAAATAGCCAGAAGAAAAGCTCTTGACTAGTTGCACACCATGGCTACCAGCAGAAATGTGTGACACTTTGAGCAGATCATCTCATGTCACTGTGTTTTAAAGTCAAGAGACAAGAGTGTTTCCACTGATCCATGAAGAAAGGTGCTGTCAAGGACTGCACTATGACTTTCTGCATTCTGAGACCAGTTCCAATTGTGCCCCAAGCCCAAAGATTAAAACCATTTTGGACTTTTCCAAGGCTCTACTAGCAACAGATGCCAAAGCACTGTTCGCTGTCTGTGGGCAGGCGCAGCAGGGCACATGTTCCTCAGAGACTCCTATTGTCGTGGTTTTTGCATTGAAGAAAACACTCTTGATGATAATATTAGAAGGCTAAATGTGATTTATTAAAATGACTCTATAATTCTAGTATTTTTCTATATCTGCTCAGCAGAGAGCATTCTCCAAAGCTCCTGCTGCTGCTTTGTCTAAGCAATGTCTAGAATGTTTTACACAATCAGAAAGATAAAGTCTTTTTAGCTCTTTCTCCCACTCTCAGGAGGAGCAGAGCTATTTTCAATGTTCTTGAAAGAACAGACACAAATATTTGTTTACAGAAAGCTTATACAGAGTAAAAAAACACCAAAAAGATGTTCTCCCATGAGAAACTGATCAGAAGGTTTACACACAGAAAAACTTATAATATGTTCATAGCAACAGACTCCTATGCAGAGTGCTCCAGTGGCATAGGGCCAGAGCCTCTCCTGCTGGTTTTCTTGGAGCTGGGGGTTTTGCTGTTCCACTAATCACTACCCTCATACACTGGTCTAAGGGTTCAGAGCATGTCAGAGAATGTAGCTCAAACTTCTTGTGTTGCTACTGAAGAAGGCCCAGCTGGTCAAAGTCAGATGTCTCCTGTTACTGTACGTACCACTAATTGTAACTTTGGCATCATTGGGCAGACAAAGAGTAAAGATTTTCCAGCAATCTCTACCTCAGTCCTGTCCCAAAGGAAGGCTCCAAAAGATCAGAAATGCTGGTATCTAAAGAGTTCTCTCTGGTCCATTTTAGAGATAACTGTATGTAATGACTCTGTCTGGATCTAAGTGACCTCCACATTTCAGGGTATTTGGATCTCCCTTCTACATATCCTTAATAAATGGTAAACCATCTTTTCACCATGTAATGGTAAACCATCTTAGAAACTGTCCTTTCATAAGCATCACAGGGCTAGAGTAGATAAGTGGGATTCAAAAGATCCCATCTCCGTTGGAAAGGAGATGGTCAAGCGAATGACAATAATTTCGACAAATTCCTTTGGATAAGTGCAGTGCAGTGTGAGCACTGCAGAGCATGTAGCCATTGAAGTCAAGAAAGGTTCTGCTAAAAAAGCTGAAATTATAAACAGCCTGTAATCAGTACATTCTCTCTTGCAATCCTGTGCTCCTATTTTCTACACACCTCTTCGTCTTTCAGTGACCAAAGCTAAACAGTTAACACTATTAATAAATCACCTTCACTTACATACACGTGGCTCACTAGAACTCCAAATAGCAGATGGATTTAGAGAGTGGAGAAGATACTGTTACTTAAATACCAGAGAAAGAGAGACAATGTCAGAGGATAAGCTGCTGTACTTTACATGAAATCTCCAGCAGCAATGGGATGAGAATGAATGTTGGTTACAAGGGTAAAGATTGCTCAGGTATTTAACGTGTACGTGATAAATTCCTACAAAGTCCATGCTTCATAACACAAAGCTGTAAGAAATGGGTCATGAATCCATGTTTAAAAGTGCTGATATGTATTGGAAAGTACTTCCTCAAGACTTAGCTGCCTTTAAGAGCACTCTACCAGTACTAATCTGCTATTTTGAAAAAATAATTCAATCTTTGGTATTGTTAAATTAGCGTAATGGGAATGCTCATCTTCTACTGAATGTTCATTAGTAGCTGCCAGGTTTTTCACAAGCAGGTAAAACTGCTACAAGAGCAAACTTGGTTGTGGCATTTTCAAACTTTTGACTCTTTTACTTCACAATTTGAATGACAATTTTAGTATGCAGCAAGGGAGTTGGACTAGATGATCTTTAAAGATTCCTTTTCACTCAAACCATTCAATGTTTCTATGATATATACGTTTTCTATTGTGTGTACAACATTTATATTGTTTTTTGAAGAAAAAAAAGGACCTTAATATTACTTTTACTATTTATTTTGTGAATACCATGGTTGTTTTATTAAAAAAATGTTATGAGTTTTAGTTTGCTGTCTGCTTTTTTCTTTCAATCTAATGCTGTTTTTAAAAAGCTAATCCCTTCAGAAAGCTTTGTTGACACCAAAGTCTGGTGTTGACTTTATTATGAAAAAGATGGAACAGACTAAAAAAACCTCACATTTATATCACTCTTAGTCTAGGTGCTCTCCGCATGTGACATATTTTAATTTTTCTCCAGATAGAAACAAAATTGAAGACTGCAGCAAATCACAGACTCCCCTAGAAAACCACTGGATCTTTCAAAAATTTGGTTCTTCAAAAGCTACCTTTATTTTTTGTCTCACTTCAAATCCTAAAGTTTTTAATCACTGTTTCCTTTCTGTTATTTCAAACGCTGCATTTAACCAAAGTGGAAATGCTGTATCTTGCTGTGGATCCATGGTGAATCATCAGGTAGTTTAAGCAGACCAGGATGAGCTGCACAATCTGTACTGCATGAGATCAAGTAGACACTTAGTGTCTGTGACCTGAACTGATAGCAAAGTCACATCATCAACCCTGAGGGTATCACACAAATTGGTGTGGAAATTTGTAACACACCCAGTATTTGTGAATAGGGGTGGGAGACCATGAATATTACAAGAATATCCAAAGCATGGCAAATTCGTCATAAAAATGGAGGAAAAAAATGTTATGAAAAATGCATTAAATTGAAAACAGACACCATACAGTGCAGAGGGTGTTTCCATGGAAGCAGTTTCCCATATAACAGCAAGATCAGCAACAAGTGTTACAGAGAGAAACAGGGAGCAGAAATGTCACCAGGTTAAGCCTAACTATGACACTGGCTTATAAAACAATATATATAACAATTTAAACTTACCACAGTTTTTATTCCCAGGAGTAGAAAGTTAATTATTTCCAACCAAAACTATATCTGTAGATATATATAATGTGAATTAAAAAAAAAAAAAAAAATTTGGGTAATTGTGAAGAAAAATGTTCTTTGTCTTGGTATTGTTTAGCAGCTAGCTTGGAAAGTAATTTGTAATTATCCTTGTTCTATTTCCTGCTGAATCTCCTACAATATACAATCTAATAAATAGAATAAAAAGTAATATTTTATGTACAGAGGCAGCTTCCTAGGAGATATAAGATTAAAACGGGTTCCACTATCCATCTTGAAACACATGGCCTATGAAATATCCCAGACACTAAGATTTAGAACTATTTCAGAAAAAAAAAAGAAAATATGAAGGAAAGTATTAAACTTATAAAACAGGAAATTTTTCAGACATTATACATGGTAAGTGAAAGTGAAAAAAAATTATTAACATGGCTGACACTGACTAGATCTATGAGACATAAGAATAAGGCAAAACCATTATTAATAGTTTATGATGAGCCATCTGAGGAGCTAATACTTCAGTTAGCTAATGCTCACATTTTTAAGTCTTGACCCCAGAGCAGGGCATAAAATGAGACAGTTACGTGGCGAAGGTTCTGTGGAATGAAGATTACAGGAAGATACTCACTTAGCCAGTATTCATAAAGTTATGGATTATACCCACTTCCACTTGATACAGCCTTTGTAGGTATTTTTCTGAGGTCTAAATGCAAGGGACATGTCAATCCCAGATTCCTGTTTTCTAGGGAAAGGGAACTGTATCTCTACTGCAAATGAAGCAATTCCTATTCCTTCATAGCTGACTACACAGAAGTATCAGCAACAAGTTGAATATTGTGCTAAACAGGAAAAAAAATGTAAGGATGATTTACCTTGCCCCATTCTACTCCTTGTAAAAATTTTGTCACAATTAAGAGGTTTCTTGAACACCATTCCAAGCTTTCTTGTGGTGAATCAACATTATTCTGCATTCACCAAAACGAAGAAATGCATCACAGTGGGAAGACACAATACCACAATAGGTAACACTTCAGAGGATTTCATTCAGTCAAGGGTTATGATAAGAAACAAAGCTCATTGTTTATGTATGACAATGTCCCACATCCACAGAAATAAATCATATGGTGTGCACACCTATTTGGACAAGAATGCCACACATGCAGGTGCAACATTTCTGTCTACTGTCACAAGCCATCACTCAACTAACAGTGGTACTAGTGTTTCTACAACAGGTGTTGCATTTTAGTTGGGCTTGCTTTCCCTCCCTC
>VXAX01003095.1:390260-426253 GCA_013399835.1 Leptocoma aspasia
CCCTTCCCTTCCCTTCCCTTCCCTTCCCTTCCTCCCGCCTGCCTTCCTGCCTCCCTCCCTCCCACTTTCATTTTTTATTAATGCTGAAGCATAGAAGACAAGACAATCCCTTGGCGTAAATTACGTTGGCAGGGATGCAGCCAAGGAGCCAAGGATTGGGATCAGAAATTGATGATGTGCATAACTAAAGGTCACAGCCATAAATACAAACAAAACTGTCATATTCTGCAATATCACTGATGCTACAAGTATATTGACCACAACAATGAGAGATTTCACACTCTACTAGTCTAGATACAATCCAGGACAGGGTTTAGTATTAAAAAAATTACTCCGTTGCTCCCATCATATAATTTATTGAAGGAATATGACAAATTACCATAGTTAAAATTGACAGCATTGGTCTTACTCAGTGGAATCCACTTGACACTTGACAGATTAGTAGCAAAGAAATCAGTGTGGTGGTTTTTTTTTTTTACTGAATGCAAAGATGAGACTTCCATAGTTTACAGTAACCAGACAGAAGTGTGACACCTGTCACTTTTTGTTTACTTGAAGAATCCTAAAGGACTGGTTTAGTATCTTTATTTTATATCAGAATTCATACAGTTTTCTGCCTCTTACATAGATTCATCTAGAAAATAAAGCAATTTTGACATGATCTAATGGAAGCTTTCAAAATTTGTAGCAGAGCAATAAGATGATCAAAAGAAATTTCTCCTATAGTGGAGGCTTCAAAAATGAAGGGAATAATTTGCAGTTAAGACATGACAAGTGACAGAAATAAGAAATGACAATTCAATTCATGGTACCTCCAGATTTGTTTAGAATGATAGACCAAAAAAGTGATGAAGTTTATTTATTTTGATATATGAGTTATATAGAAGCTCTGAGATTTATAGATCTTTGCATAACTTCATTTTCTCTAATTTCTGTTTTACTGACATAACTTACCAACCTTGATTTCTGTTCATAGCATGATCAAGGTATTGTTTTGGATTTATAATATATCCTTTAATTTGGAAGATGAATTCTTAAGGTACTTTTTCCATTCTAGGCAGCCAGTATAAAGTCTGTGATTAAATACAGGGCTTTTAAGTACAGCTTCTAAATTTGTACACCTTAAAATCAAGTATTGTTGATAGAAAGCACAGGACAACATAATTTCTTCTCCCTTTGGTCTGACAGAACCTGTGACTGTTGAGAGCTAATCTAAAACCCATCTACTTACTTAGTCTGTTTCCTGAGTGAAATAACTAAAAGACTAGATTGGGTGAACTTTCCTGGGACGTACTAAAGCTTTTTTTTTTTTTGCTAACATTTGTGCTATGTAGTGTTTCATATTGTATTTTTTATATGTTATGTGTTAGTGTTTGACTGTTCTAATCATAGAGATAAGCAACATTTTCCATTTTCATATGCTAATGTTGCAGTTCTGTGATTCTGTTGCTTGCTAGGTCCTGGCTTTGTTTGAATGAGAACTATAAGAAAGAGTATATGAGGGACTTAATTCTAACACTTCTTCTAATATTATACATCAACATTGTAAGATTTCAGCTTGCTTTTCTTCCCATTTCATTCTAAGGACCAACCTGGGATATGTTAATGGAGCATACATTTGGAAAGTAGCATGAGATAAAGGTGCTGTCTGAAAGAGATCAAACACTGAATGAGAGTCCTTCATCTATATTAAATACATGGTTATTGCTCTAGTAGTGAATGTTTGGTCATATCAATTGCCATAACAATTGTGATACAACATCACTCAGCTCAGTTGTTTTTAAAAGCAGAAGGTAAAAAAACAGATCAGAGTTTAGCATTTAAGACTAAAACTAGCTCCAATTCTTTCAATATTCATTAGATATTATCTGCTGCTTATGTTTTTAGAGTGTTCAGAGATATGTTGCACTCTTTCTAGTGAAGGACATTGTACAGTTCCTGAACGGTAAACCGCTAAAATCTCCAACCCTGAAAAGATCTTCTAGAACCTCAAAATGATCATATACAAAGCTGGTAGTGTTTGCATGGTCAGAGAAGAGAGCTCTGCAGACATCCCTGTGTATGTGCTAGTCTGCATAAATACAACTATCAGTATCTACAAACTAGTATAATGAATGCTTATTTTGGCTCTTCTTTTTTTTTTTTTTGTGATGCTGAATTACATTTTGTATGGATTTTTTCAGATTTTTACTATTTATTATGATCAGAAGCACTTAACCCCAACTTCAGAGGATAATTCAGATAGTTGCTTGGCAAAAATTCTATGTAAAAACTTATATTCACAGGTCAACTGCAAGAGGACAACATGTTATTTCTGTATCCTGTCAGAAATTTATTCCTTTGCTGATGACAAAAGAACTACGCAATGATCAAACAAGTCTGGAGTCTGCAACAGAAAAAAAATTAGTTTTTTAAGGGGAAATGGGACAAACTGAAGAGAGACAGTATTCTACTAATCTCCTGCTCAGTGACATTTCCCATGTAAAACATAAGAATTTCCAGTGACAAAGCAAAAATTATTTAACAACTTCAAATTATCAGCCCTTCTCTTTTCCTGGTGTCTAATTCATGCTTTGTGCCTTCCCATCGCACTTGATCCTGCTGCTCTCCAAACGGTGTTTACAACTCCTCTGGTTCTTTCTGCTCTTAGAACTACAGGCTTTGGGAGGTGCAATTTATTTCTTCATAGCTGCAGATGTTTTAGGCATTTGACTTTGCCACCATTGCCAATTTGATCCAGTGCTTTGATTTAAAATAAGAGGCCAGGTAGCTTTCAAGCCTAAGGATGGATGGAAGTACAGGAGTTAAATATCAAACTATTCAGTCTTTGACTGTCAATGTTTTTTGAGAGAAAGTAGTATTTAAATCTATATTTTATTAGAATGATAGATAATAATTGAAATTTTAACACTAACTAAACCTGTGAATGTATTCTTTGAACTAAAGCTCTTCAAAAAACCAACTTCCACTCTGATTGATAGAATGAATCAATAGATTCCAAGACTACTGGTTTTTTTCAGTGTTATTACTTGTTCATCAAATGCCACTATTTTTCAAATATACTACAATTGTAATAAGCTAATTGGTACGATTAATCAGTTATCATTGAGCTGCATTTAGCCACTCATTTGGCAATATTAACTGCTCTTTTTTTTAATCTGGTTTGTTTTCATGTTATTTAAGGACCAAGAACCATCAATTTGGTTGTTACAACCATTTTCCCAGATACAATTTGTTCAAAGATTTGGGTCTTCTTTTTTCATCATTTTTACTGTTCATTGCTGTCTTTCTCTGAATTTCAGCTCTACTGAGTAAGAAATTTTGAAACATGCATTTTAAGGTCATACAACCAAACATCTAATGTAAATTAAACCTCCAAATATTATATATTAAAAAATATAGACATTTTAACATATAAACTATATATCTAAATGCTTGAGATATATAAACTACAAAGAAAAAAACACTTGACCTTAGAGGATGAAATTTCCTAATAAACTAATTAAAAAAAAAACCCCAACCAGATTGTAGCATCTCTAACTAGTGGTCAAATGGAATAGAACCTCATACTTGTCAGAACACAACAGACCATCTAATAAACCATGTAAAAAGCATCCTTATTTCGCCCCCTGCCCTTGGGCACAGCAACTGAACAGTGGGAAGTAGAATGAGGGCAACCAGAGGCAAACATTCATGGTCAGAAAGTTTGAAAATGGCATTAAGAGAAAGGAAATTTGTGTGTGGTGAAAGTAAAATATAGATGCCCAGTGGAAATCTGTAAGAGTTCAGATAAAAAGCTCTGCAAGTACAACCAGACATCAGCATATTGAAAATAGTTATGAGTTAGGTCACTTTTGTTTGGAAGGGAAGGTTGATTGAAAAGAGGTGTCTCCTCCACCTGCTCAGTTTTGACAAAAAGTAATGGAGAGTCACACTGAAGAGCTTTGAAGTGGTAAATGAAAGCCTGTTTCCTGCCCCAGAGTCCATACCAGTGCATTGGAGAGGATGTCCACACCATTCCAGCATCTGGAGAACAAAGAAGTGCTTCCTTCTACAGAGCATACCCTCCTATGCATAAATGATCTGGTGACCTGAGTCACATCTTTTAATCTAGTGCTGCCCCACGGCTAGGACCTATATGTTCTTCTTCTTACTTAGGGCTGAATTTGTCTCCTAATCACATATTGCAGCCCTGGAAGTTGCAGCTCCATTTTTCTTGCTTACTTATTGTAGATTGCAACTGATGATCTGTTAAGAATTACTCCCGTATTGAAATTAAATCACTGAAACTGATCTCTTATTTTGAAAGAGAAAAGCATAACATTAAGATCCACACACCTGAGGCTAAAATATTTCACTGGAATACTTTGCTTTTGGATTTCAAGCACAATAGATCAAATTTATGTCTTGCATAAATCAATTCTGTGAGAGGGAATAGTAATAGCAGAGTAAATACAGTAGTGATCCCCTATTGGCACTTCCAGCTCTGATGGTCAGACATTCCCATGTTTTCCTCTGTTCTTCCATAAAATGAATACCAGAAGTATTACATAGTTTGTCCAGTGAAGATATTGAAAATGCTGCAGTGACTTAGGAGATTATATTTCACTTTCCAGGGTATTTTTAACTTCTGTCTTTCTATATTTATCAGTTTTCCAGAGTCTGTGAGTAGCGTTTGAGAAAGTCTTGCTAGCACAAAATTTAAGTTGAGAAATCCATAAGTGCAGAGTTTTGTATTTTGTGGAAGTGTACTTTAAATTTCCACCTATGCATCACTTTACATTTATTATCACATCATTTATGTTTACCATCACATCCCATCCACTGGCATTTTGTTGACAATATGGCATCTCTGTATAGGAATATACATAGTTTTCTAGAACTTGATGAATCATACTTATTAACACATATAGTTCAGCATAACTACTGGCCACTGACCATAGGCATATTCTATATCATACTTATATAATTCTATAATAATATATATACCATACTACTATAATACTTATTTAATGCTATATATAATATCAAAGCTCTCACATAAAAATAATAGCACTAAATTGTAGAGTCAGGCACTGAAATTTCCTAATGCTAGATTTAATGTTACTAGTGAAATGTAATTCACATGCTAGTGAGGATCCATTATGGTACAGCATTTAATTATATGATCTCATTCTATTTTTCCATAGGACCTCGTCTTCATTTGAGTACAGAATGTAAGCCACTTACTTAGTCAGCAGCAATTCAATATTTTGCTTTATTCCATTTGTTTTATGATCCCATAGTTTATTTACTGCACACTATTCAAATTGTGCTTGGAAAACATAATACTTAATTTCTTCTTAGACTTTTTCATAGAGCTCATCTCTGTAATATATTAATGCTTCACTAACACTCATAAATGAATTTGTACATCATGCCGTTGTGATAAAGTGAGAAATAAAAGCATGTAGAAACTCAGGTTAAAAGATCTTTTTATGTATTATCACTATCATCTATTAGTAATCACTATTATTTATTATAATTGCAAATCAATGTAAAATAACTTTCTTTTTCTAATTGCCTAACCTTATGTTGTATTTTACATGTTCAAAAATAATTCTACTTTCATGCTGTGTGTGCTCAGTTCTTCTGCAAATAAGACATAAGAACAGCAAGCCAAATTCCCAGAAAAATAAAGATTGTATGCTTATTGACCACCTGAGTATAGTTACTAGTTACCTACTAACTGCTAATCACATTGGATTTCTCTGATACATGCAGGGATAGGATCCTGTTTCTTAAGGATTTTACTGATTCAAAAATGATCTGTTAACCATGCTCCTTTATTCCGTACATTTCTAGTTCAACAACAGACAAGTGTAAGTCTTATGAAAAACTGCTGGGTTTTACCCAACTCTGATCAAATATATTTAATTAATATACCAAATTTTTTGCTGGTAAAAATAACATCTAATACCATGCTTGTAGAATATAGCATAAAATGGACATTTAAGCCATTAATTAAGGTTGCAGGTGACTGTTGGAACCCAGGGCACAGGGAATATTTCCTTGCCTGTATTAGGGAGCGCTGACCCCCAGTCAGACACTGTTTTTAACCTTTGTCCCAGGGAAAAANGCAGTGTGTGGGGAAACAGCGAAGCTCCCAACAGTGACAGACTAAAACTTCCTCAAGGGGAGCAGCAGAGGGAAAGGTGTTAATCTCCTCTCTCTGGTGACCAGAAATAGGACACAAGGAGATGGAAGGAAACTTCATCAGAGGAAGTTCAGTTTGGCCATAAGAAAAAGGTTCTTCACTGAGAAGGTCACTGATCACTTGGAACAGCTTCCCAGGGAAGTGGTCATGGCACTAAGCCTGTCAGAGTTCAAGCAGCATCTGGATGATGCTCTTACTCATATGGTTTAAAGTTAGGTCGTCCTGTGAGGAACAGGGACTTGAACTGACTGACCGTTATGGGTCCATTCCAGCTTAAGATTTCTTCTACCTGACATCCCAGGTCTTACTTGCTGTTCAGGTGTGTCTGTACATCCAAAGAGTTTGAATATAAAGGAAGTTGGATCTTCAGAACTTGCTTTACAGCAGAATTTGAAATTACTGTAGTAACCTTAGGATTTCAGCTTAGGTCCTCAATTACCTAAATTATGATTTGAAACCCTATACAATGCCTTAAGGTAAAATCAGATTGGCATTACATCATTTCCTGTTCATTAGGGTTAAACAAACTCTTGTACTCTCTTTGCTCAACAGCTCTCATTTTTTCCATCATTGTGCCTGGCCCTTACCTTTCCATCAGCTCTGAGTCTCATTCTTCTGTCCATCTTTGCCTTCAGTTTCTTGTCTGGTCACAAATTCCCCTAAGCCACTTGACCATTTGCTGCTTTCCATCATTTTTCCAGTAGAGATATCTGGAATCTCTGGTTCCCCATATCTGGCACCTCTTCGCAATTACTTTTTTTGCTTCATTCTTCTTACTACCATCACCTGCATGGAATTTAGGTGACTCCTCTTTTAAATTGTTCTCTGCCATGGTACAGTGCAAGCTAGAAAAAATCAATTGGCTGTTCTTAGTGGTGATACCTGCATGAAGATCCCTACCAGGTCACAGCCAATAGTTCTTAACACTGCAGGGAAAATTCTTGCCATTCAAGTCTATACAGTGTTCAATAGTGGAAAAATGTTGAAGAATATAGCTGTAGAAACCCATGTGGTTTCTCCACAGAAAGTGTGAACTATTTTTTCAAAAGCTTATACTTTGAACCAGTACTGATCTATCAGCTTCCATTTCCCTTCTCTGAAACATGGAAAAACAGAATTTAACAAAGAAAGGATTGCCACAATTTTGCCATGTGAGCGAAGGAGGTTATGTTTCAAAGGATTTATATAAAAAATAGTATGCAGAGTGATAGAAGTGGTCTTCAGTGAGATTTGAATCAAAATTTGCCTATACATCATCTATCCTTTCACAACCTCATATAATATCAAAGCTTACAGCTCAAAGTCATTTTTGGAAAAACAAAAGACTGCAAATGCTTGAATATAATTTAAAAACATCTTCAGTAGTCCTTGCAGTAAAGCAAAAAGTAGTGAGTCTGTAAGACTGCTTCAGCATTAATTCAAAGCAGAAGATACAGAAATAATTTCAATCCTGTTTAGAGATATCTCCATCAAGAGTGACTTGCTTCAAGTCCTCACCTAATTAACAGCAATAAACAGCCTTGCTTTTAATGTTTCTGTGACAATTAAACACACAGGCTGGAGAATCAGTCTCCTGGAGTTAATGAGGCTCATTTGCATTCCTTCCAAGGATCATCTGCTAATACAAATAAACTAGGTAGCAGGCTCAAATAGTAGTGAGCAGTGTCCAAGAGGAAGCAATATGTTAATCCTATCTTTGAAAAATCTAAGCTAAATTGTTTATTTCTTTATAATTACATTGTGCTTTCTTACAGCTACAGAAAAATTATGACTCCTTAATTATTAAGAAAGCCAGCAATATATTCCCACCTTAAAATGCAAGATTTCACTCACAAGTGGTAAAGAACAGGGGTTTGTACTCCTGTAGTTCATCCAATTAGCATTTGTGGGAAAGATTTTGGTTTTGCTACATTACATGGCAGAGGCAAAATGTTCTTCCATACTTAAATTTATTTTATTATTTAAGTGGATTTAAATGCATTATGTACTCATTAGTTTTATGCCAGAAGACTCTCATAAAGTTCCATAAAGCAATTTATAGTATACTTGATTTTAATGAAAGGAAGACACAGATCTAGATTGGTCTATCTAGGTAACAGTAACTGAAACCTAGAATACAATCTGCACTATTTTCATAGCTTAATCTTCATATTCACATCTATAATTTCCATTTTGGTACTGGTCAGCTCAGACAGTTTGATTGGAAAGGAGGCAAAAAAAAGAATCAGGAGAACAGACTTTTAAAAGCTTCTGTTCTGAGCCTAAAGGCTTGGGAAGAAACTTTATGAAATGAGAAGGTAACTATCAGAAAATCATTTCTCTTATAGTTCATGGACATCAAGAAGGCAGAATCTGTTAGTTAACAGCTTACTATGGAAAGAGAATAAAGTCTTGAGAGAAAAAAATGGAATTTAGTTTTATCTCTGAAACAGGAAACATGATAGCTTCTCCTTAAGGAGTTTGTCTTGCCAATTGCAGTCACTTATTAAGGGTTCATTTAAAAAAATACAGGCATAATCTGGAAACATAACATCATGTTATAAAGAATTTAAAAACGAAGAAAAAAATTGGGAGGGACAATGTGTACTCCAGAAGCCCAGCACGTGTCTTGAGCTGCATCTTGAAAAAGGACAAATATCAGTAGGAAGCATAAGGGCATACAGCAGGGGGTAGGGAGACAATATTATTATAAATATGTATTATTCATCCTTTTTTTTGTCTAAAAAATTCACTCGTTTTGACACATATGTAGCTAGCTTGCTGTCTGAGATGTTAAATTACTAAATGAATAATTAATGAATTATACAAAAGTCTTCTCTTTTTCTCTCCCTTTCTTTCAGTTACTTATGTTTGGTGCAACCAAGAACTGGGAAAATTCTCTACTTCTTGTGTCTTCTTAGCTTCTATAAGCAACTTAGTTAAAAGTGCCTCTAAAGCTTGAAAAATATTTACTGCATGCAGATGTTTTGTTTTTCACAATACTGCCACAGATCTTCAAATGACAGGATGTGTAGAGGTAGGTATCTACTCACTGATGGGCAGAAGTCCAAGCACATTCAGCTAACAGTGATTCCAAACCTCACGACTCATTTCTCAACTCAGTGCATGAAGAATCATCTCTGTTCCCATGGCAGGTAGGTATTTTCCTTTGTGATAGGACCATTACTTAGCCCATGCTATGTGCTTTTTAGTGGATGCTCCTTAATCAAAGGTGTTGGTTTGGTTGAAATTTGCAGCTGATTCAGATTTCTGAACATGAGTCCACTTTTTATAGAGGGATAGTATAGATTTAAGCATCCAAGGTAACAAATTTGTTTGAGTGTTTTTCACAATAGAAGTTGAAGTTCTTTCACTTTTTAAGTAAACTGCGTCATCAGTACATTATAGTATAAAAAATATAGATTGCAGGAAAAAAATCACCCATCAGAAAGAATGATAAATAAAGAAAACACAATTAATTAAGAACTGTGTATTTAGACCTCGCCTAAATGCGACTTACTTCAAATTTTCAAACTTTGCTGCTTGCTCTGCAATACCCTACTGTACTTGCAGGAGAGGAGAAGTAAAAAAACTAGTGTGTTACTTCATGCAGGAAGTTTTATATGGAAGCCTCATTTTTGTTTACAGAATATAAAATGCTCTTAAAAAGTGACACCACATTACCTTAAAAGCTCCATGTATTATTTTGCAGTTAGAAGTCAACTGAGAAAAACAGAAAAAAAGAAATATCTTTTCTCTATGGTCCTAATAATAAATAAATGAGAAAAACTACAATACAGGTTGGGGAAACTATTTTGATAACTTTTTACCACAAGGACCATACATGGCAAAAAATGCTGGCAAAGTCAAATTGTTACTTCAGTAATTAATTCTTATTTTGTGAGGTTAGTACATCTTTTGTCCTATCTGTCTGCTTTGCAGAGACATCTCACTGTAGTCACCATATCTAAGGATCTGGTTTTAGACTTCCCTTGTATACATTGAAAAATATACTCTAGGCAGAATTCTTCAATGTCATGTTCTTGCCTCACAGTCCCCAGTCTGCCTTTCTGCATTTTTTCTCTCCTTTAATGGCCTCATGAAACTTCAGCTAGAACTTTGAGAATTATTTTAAGAGCTATTGCTGAAATTTTGATGGTTTACTTTATGACAGTTGCCCTTTACACTACTAAATTTGGAGTAATTGCTTTTTCTGCCTATAAACTGACTTGGATACCTGTAACATCATAGCCATGCACACTTACATGCTTTTTACTCTATACTAAAAATGAAAGGTATTTATAGATGCAAGTGTCTCCCATTTTTACTGGTGCAATCTCTATTATATTGAAAACAGTCTTCTGACTCTAGGTCTCTAGCAATTGCATGAGTCTGTCAAAATGCAGGACCTGCTACAAGGCTAAAAATTCTACTAACAAGAAGCAGAGCAGAAACACATTTGCAGGGGCCTAGTTAGTCCTTCTTGTTCCCTTCAGGGATGCAGGCACACAGAAATATCGTATCACTTTTAAGACCTAAGATTATAAAAGAATAAATAAACAAATACAGTCCTGCCTCAGAGTAATGTGACTTTCTATTTTATTTACCCTATAAAGTAAGCACCGCAAAACCTAGCCTGGTCTGTTTTCATGGACAATATTCCAGGTGGAAGCATGCCATATCAAAGTCATTCCTACACCGATGATCTGAGCTAGATGTGCCTATCCAACAAGCCTCAGCTAAGCAGCAAGTTCTTGTAAGAGGGAGCATGGATAAAGGCAGGGATTTAAGAGTCTACTGCTGGAGAAGCCCAAAAAGTTTATGATTGAGAATCAAGAGCTTAAGCACTATTAAAGTACACCAACTTCAGGGAGGTATATCTGCCCCAAGTCAGACACACCCTGTGTCCAATAGATATAATGACAGAGAGCAGGACAAAGCATAAAGGAAGTAGCTTTGGCACGCATGAAACTATGGATTTCTGAAAAAGAATAAGGAGTTTCAGGGAGTGGTTAATTCAGGGGAATGTTTTTTTATAACTGAG
The DNA here is from genome assembly GCA_013399835.1 of Leptocoma aspasia. NCBI lineage: Eukaryota > Metazoa > Chordata > Aves > Passeriformes > Nectariniidae > Leptocoma > Leptocoma aspasia. Next base: position 401,480 of record VXAX01003095.1, read on the forward strand.
CTTCTTTTCTGTCTTTTGAATGGTTTGGGTTATTTGAAGTTTTAGAATCACTGTCTGTGCAAATACAGTATCTTTGACCTTCAATGGAATTGGTACTTTGAGGCAAACAAAACTCTGCAGGACAGCAAGACCATGTGAACATAAAGGGAAAGAAGAGGAGGCAGCTGGGCCTTTTACTATCTCTGTGTATGTAAGAAATATCACTAAGAAGATACAAATTTTACTTCACATTACATGTAGAGGCATTTTGTACTCTATTAAGAGGCATTATACTCAATGAATATAAACAGAAAATAAACCAAACTAATAATTGCCAGTGCTCTAAGTAAATTCACAGTAAGACAAAGCCTGATTATTGGTCTCAGTGGTAGACTTTCCTGTGTCTTTAATCATACAGTCCCTTGCAAACTAAAACACATGACAGTTTACCAAATTTGTTGGAGACTTAGTAATTATCCACTTGTATTGGTTTATTTAAAAGCAAGAAGTATTGATATAGTAGATCTATTTTCACAGTATGGTGTGTAGTTTTTGTACTGAAAAATTAATTCTAATGGGGGCACTGAAATTATTGTGGGGATTAACACAACCTTTTCAAATACACAAAATTTGTTTATACTTCTGTTTTCGACATTCTTTTCCTAATTTATTGTTATAATTCTGTCTAATGAAATGGAGCTGGATTCTAAAATTTGGCTGATTTGATGGTAGGGCAACTCAACTGACTGGAGTTATTTTTGAGTTGCACTGATGTCAAAAAATAAGGCCACCTCACAATTAGAAGAAGTGAAAGATCATATCTGAAAATTCTTATGTAAAGTGGCAAAGTGATACATTTTTCCTCCAGATTCAAGAGCACTGAAAGGTGAACACAGTCCCATATCTATATGGCAATATCTTTTACTTCCTGTTGTTTTACCATGCTATTATCATCAGAAGTTTTAGTTTAGTTCCGGAACCTACTTACTACTTTACTGTAATGTTTTTTAGCTTATCACAAATAAAAGTATCTTACAATTTTTGTGGTGGTTTTTTTTCTTTTTCTTGCTTGTGCATGAATGATATTTCATTGCTTTTTCTCAGTTGTAGGCTTTCTCTTTTTTTTTTTTTTTTTTTAAAAAATTTTCCNTTTTTTTTTTTTTTGCTACTGAACTTTCAGTTGGGAAAAGAACAGAAAAAAACCACTTCGTAATTCCCTTTAGCAAAAGATTTCCTTATCTCTCTCAGTTCACTTCTGCGTGTTCTGAGTCACTGACCACAAGAACTGAAAAGATCTTACTTTTCTCACATGAAGTTTCATCAGACTCACAGGTTTGAGTGTTTCGGTATCACTAGCAGCTTCTATGTAGTAATGTAAACATTTCCAGACTTGTCTCCCAGTTCCTTCACTCTCACCTACACAGGATTGTATAAACTTCTTCAGTTGGACAAGACAAACCCAGTGCCTTCAGCCACTCCTCAGGGGATGTGTCTACCAGCCCCTTCCCCAGATTAGTGCCCTCCTTGGGACATGTTCACATACACCAATGTCCTTTTCAAATTATAGGGCCCAGAACTGTAAAAAATGTCTACAAAGGATCCTTTGAGAGACTTTCCAAACCCTATCTAGAAACTGTTGGTGTTCTAGCACAACTGTGCTCTTCAGAGTATACAATATTAGTAGGGCCTGTATGAGCAGACAAGGGGCAATGGTTTCAAATTGAAGCATGTAGATTCAGACTGGACATAAGGAGGAAATTTTCTTATGATGAGGGTGGTGAAACACTGAAACAGTTGCCCAGAGAGGTGGTCTCATCCCTGGAAACTTTTAAAGGCTTTTTATGTTCTTTCTAGTCCAAACTATTCTGTCATTCTATGATAATTCATGTTGTCATCCTAATTTGTGTTCCAATCAGGTACTTAAAAGTGAATGTGTGAAAAAATAAGTGATTGATTGAAAACCAGCTTGGTTCTTGAAGCTGCAGCTTAATAAACAAAAGATGTTGAGGGAAACATTGGGGATGTATCTTCCCCCCAGAATTGGTCTGCTGTCAAGGAAAGGGAAGTTTCCAACACCTGGATGTATGCTGGGTTTTTTATATTGTCATAATACAAAAAAAAGGTATAATAGCTAGAAATTAGCAGTACTGGATCTGTCAAACTTAGTGAGATCAATGTATAATGAATAAAATGTATCCCAGTTTCACTATGTTAATGTCTAGAATTCCACTTTGTCCATATTTTTCACCATTTGCCTGCAAAACAGACAAACAACAACTTTTTTACTCCTTCTCATTTTTTTTAGCAATTGTGACAAATAAAATCAGTGCTTATAACTCCTTTTCCTCAAAGTAGGTTTCGTGTTTGAACCATCATTGCACATAATTGGAGTATCAATCTTAAGATTCAAAAGAAAGAGGAAAAAAGACCTTTGCCTCTGTGTTCTTCAGTTGGAGCCAACACATCAAGCCAAATCACTTTCTCACTTACACATAGGCAGTTCCTCTGAAAACAATTTGGTGTTATGGGTGTAGGGGTGAGGGAGTTTGGCACAATAGTTTGTGACTGTGATATTGAAAAAAGGCTTTAAAATATTTTAGAGCCATGTAGCAGTGTCATAATTTTTACAGAGAAATTGAATTAATTCTCTCATAGTACAGAATTTACTGTAGGGTGTAGATGGTATTTTAAGTTCAGGACCAATTTTGTCGGGTTAATATGGTCCTGTACAATATGATAGCAGGGAAAAGATCTGCTATCAGGACTTGAGGTATTACAATACTTTTTTTTTTACAAAATATTTGCCACCTGTAGTGCACTGTAGGATTTCACATGAGTAACGGATACATGTACATCACTTATTTCAGCATTTAACTAAATTAAAGTACAAATTATTTTAAAATGTCTTTTGTCTGTGTTTGTTACAGCCCATGGTACCAGGAATTCATAGGACCTTGAACAGGGATGCACTGTAAATCTTAACTTGCAATCTCCGCTCAAAAAAGGTTAAATGAATTGCAATGTTACAAGTCTGCAGTGCTTTACAAAATATAAGTGAAATTAGATGCGAATGAATCAAGCATTGACATGAATTATTTAATTTTCAAAGTTTTTGTTGCACAGATAGGTTGTGTGAACATGTGCCATGCAATAACAGATATACTGGCACTTCCTAGCTCAAGAAATGTGTAGCAAGTGAGGGGGAAAGTAAGACTTCTCTAGCATGCACTAACTAGAGCAGTTTAAATATTTGAAAGGACGTCATGGTTATATGCTTCAAAGATATGGTTAGAAAACACTTACTGCATTTGTGATATTTCCTCTTTCTGGAAGTGACTACTCTGTAAGACTCTCAGTGTTGCACTCTGCAAGACCTGTCACAGCAATATACCCACTGGTCACAAGACAAACCCATAAAACCTTCAGGGTTTGTTTTTAAAAATATACAGTCTTTCAGCAAAGGAAATATTTTAGAAAGGTTTCTCTTCCAAAGCCCTTAGATTGGGTGCAAGCATCCAAATATGGTCACTGGGGAACTACAGTGGTGGTGTGTGTGCTGACAAACCAGGGGCTTCCCCATGCTAGACACAGCTGGATGCAACAGTGTGGATATTCTCACACTCTGGTAACAGAGAGACATAGCTTCTCCCAAGCTCGGCCTGGGAAAGTTCAGAGAAAGAATTAAAACAATTATTATCTTCTCCCCTGCATCTGGTGTTGTGAAAGATGTTCATAAGTAGGTATTGTTCCTTTCTCAACCAATAGTACGAGAGAAGTTTCCAAAAGACCAATCAGGTCTTAGGTTCACTATGCTCTCTATAAGAAGTGTGATTTTCTATTAATAAATACCTTTTATGCCTTCTGAATCATGGAGTCTATGTCACTTTCGTCTGTCCCCTATATCACTTGTGTAACACAACAGTCCTACCAAGGGACACAGATGACCACATCAGCCACCATCAAGTGTGGGAAAACATATTTAAGAAGGACCACAGAGTAAAGAGGGCAGAGAGAAAACAGAGTGAGGATGAAGAATTCAAGGAAGCAAAAAGCAGGAACACCAAGGTCAGAGGAGAATAAAAAGGAGGTACTCAGCAGATCAGTAGAGCAGATATTCCAGTAGGGAATATCTACTTGTGGAGAGTGAGAAGAAAGGAGCAACTGGGAGAAACTCTTATGTCCTGATCTTTCCCTGAGCTGCCCATTACCTCACTGAAGGGACCAAGTGTAACTTGTGCTGATAAAAAGGTGGGAGGAGATCTGTTTGGTGTGGAGACAAGCTTGGGGAGGGAGGAACATTGTGTTCTCCCTTAGTGTTTGTACTGTTTGCTTCCAAATATTGGAATCAGTATTTGAATACTTAGATTAATTGTCAATAAATTCACCTAAATTCCCCAAGATGAGTCTGTTTTGCTCATAAGAGTAACTGCTAAGTGAACTCCCTCTCTTTACTTCAGTCCACAATTTATGTTTTTTCTCTGGTGCGGGGGATGAGAGGGAGCAAGCTGTTTTGAAGGTGCTTAGCTGGTAGTCATCATTTCTTAACGTCCTTTCCTCATTTTATAATTCTTTATCATTGTGATTACAGAACAGTTTGTCTCCTTTATAGGTCCCTCTTCTCTAAACAAATTTATTCAGAACTGTAAAATGAGGGGAAAATTTTGCCTGTTGATGGACACTAGTTTTCTAACTGAGGTTCAAAGTGATGTTCATGCTCTCTGAAGGGCTGACAAGCAATACACACCGCCTAACTTACCTTTCAGTTCCACTTACCAGTCTATATTGTGACACCCAAAACCAAGGTCAAGGTGGTGCTAATTATTGTGTTGCAGCTGTGGCCAGTTATGATTTTCAAAGCTTTACATTCTGTGACTCATTCACAACAATCCTGTAAAGTATATAATGAACATAAAACTTCACATGGTGTTGTATGGTTAATTCTGTACATTTTTAAATGACAATTTCCAGTTAAATAACTGTACTAGTTTTAAAGCAAACTAGTGGGAGATTCCAAGTTAGAACTACAATTTAATAGGAAAATTAAAATAAATGCAATAGTACAGAAACAGTCAGAGAGTCAGGTCAGTCAGGGTGGTGGTAACAATCTGATTAAATGATGGCTGCAGTCTTGTTGGAGTGATAGATGTGGTCCTGTTGAAGCAGTGATTCTGTAGAATGGTGTGGTCTTCCTCTGAAGGTCCAGTGGTAGTGCAGAAGGGTCTGCTCTTCCTCTGGGAATCCAGTGGATAAGGCCCCCTGTGGTGTTCCAAGCCTCCGATTATGTCCAGGTAGGAATGCTTGGTTCCTCCCCCTGCGCAGAGCACCTCACAATGCAGTGATGTAATTTTATCAGTCATGCAGTGAGATTTCATGGCCCATTAGTAGAAGATAGCCCCCAGAAGCAGTTATCAGGGATGAGTCATGGACCAGATAAAGAACACTGCCCCACCTGGTTTTAACAGTTTATGAAGATGGTGATAGAATACATAGTTTTGGTTATGTCTTACATTGTAACCTAAGACAATGATTCTGAAGTTGTTATAGTCCCAGAGGATGGCAGAAGACAGAGAAACACTGAAAGCTATTCTCTGGGAATGGATGGCTAGCTTTTATTTGAAGGTTTGTAGAAAAGATAGTCAAAAGCCCTAACTGTTTCAGATATTCATAGCTGGGTGAAGGTAGAGCTTAAAGGCATTAAACTGACACAGATTTCCACCAACTTCCATGGAATTTTAGACCCCAAACAGCTTACAGCTTATGATATTCAGGGCCCTGAGGTGCAGAGACTTCTGCTGGTCATATCACTGATATATCTATGTGGTAATAGTAATAGCCTCCAAGTCAGGACACACTGCTGCGTTGCTTTCAGATGTCAGCTGTCTACTCCGTAAAGCACATTATTACAGGGACATAACTGAGGTAGCTTTGTGAGTCAAGATGAATTATATAGGGTGTAGACTTTTGAAAACAGGATATATGGAATTGTAAGAATGTTGCATTATTATGCTCATGCTTTGTATGAGACAAAATTTTGTCTTCAGTTACCATGACAAGTACCTTCTAACATGAATTCATTGGTAGGCAACCACTTCCAAGATGATTAGAGGTTGAAGGTCTAGCTTTTTTTTATAGATCTTGAAAATATATATTTAGACTGGCAGTTTTCCTCTATAATTTTTTATCTCCTTTTCCCCATTCTCTCTGTCTCCATTTCCACTCCCTGTAAAGTTTACAGAGTTCTAATAACTAAAGAGGTAATTCCTGAAAAGAAGATAGTCTATTTCCCTTGTATTTTGCTCATTTTCTTACTCTTTTTTTTAGCTTTTAGCTAGACATTACTAACCAGCCACCAAAGACTAGAGACTGACCAATATGGTCATTTGACTTGAATGTGATATGTGCAGTTGCCTTGCTAGATTATTACCCTAGAGGTAGCTCTCTATTAGCTCTTCATTCTTTATCTGTGCTTCACTGAACTGTCATCTGTGGTCTCCTGAATTGTCACGGTAATACTTTTTGAAGAGGAATTTGCTGATGAAGACTCAATTGTTCATTCAAACAAAACGACATGCATTTTTTCATAACATATTTTCCTTTAAAGGCAATATTTATTTTTTACCTTCTGACCACAATTGAAAGCCATTCCAAACTGGCCATTCTACAGGGGAAAACAGAAAATTCTATTAGAGTAGTCTGTCATCCATTTCTTGTTTTCATTTTCTTTATTTCCCTTTTTCAATATTTTGAAGAATTAGTCAGAGTATAATGGTTCCATATTGGTCTACACAGGACCATTCTAATTTCCAATTTTCACTTTTCTCAAATGTATTGTGCCATTTGAATTCAAATTTTGCCGAGGTTTTTTTCTATTCTTGTTTGCTTTGTTAGAATCTCATTGAGAACAAATACATACAGTGCTGGTTCCAGTCTAAAGGAAACAAAAACTGCAAAAAAATGGTGCCATATTGAAGAATTACTTTAAGAGAGGAAGGCAATCAGATATATTCTAAATGAGTAATACATGATTTTAGTGGCCTCAAATGAGGCACCCAAAATAGAAGAGAAAGGAAGTGAACATAATAGGCACAGTAAAGTGCTGGGAACAAGAAAAAAAAAATTGCTGAAAGTAACCACAACAGGACAGCTAGTTTTGTGATGCAGATTCCTGAAATTAGTTTCAATCCCTCATATCTCCCAAGGTGCTCTCTGAATAAGCATCCTGAGTGTAGCAGCATGGGTTTAGATGGTGGTTGCTGCTACCTATATCTTATTTCCCAATAAGCATCTCCTGTGGAAGAGCTGCTTGGGTAAGCATTCAGGTAAAGCAGTCAAGTCCACACACCACACTCACCACAGCTAGCTCAGCAAAGTGAGGCAGAAGGGCCTTTTTGTATGGTCAGTTCCAGCAAGGTTTATTTCAGCAGGCCGAAGGGAAACCAGGGACAAAAAGACGAGATCACGTGGTCTGCACAAACTTAAGTATGGGAGGGCACGGGTTCAAAGTGATGGGTGGCACAAAGGGCAGGGCAAAGGGCATTGGCCTTCAGGGAAGACAGGGCCGGCCACCAGGGGTACCACAACCAATGAAGAAACAGGGAAATGAGAAACCAGGAGAAGCTGGGACATATGGGGAAAGGAATTGGGATGGAGCAGTGTTAAGCAAGAGTCCATCAGGAACTCCCTGTACACCCAGGTGGGGAAAAACTCTATGGTAGGTCTTTCTAAGGTAATGCCCTGGGGATTTTGCTAAGGGGAAAGGATTCAGAGGATTCCACACCTGAGCAGGCTGAAGTCTGCCCTCTAGAAGTGCAGTGTAAAAGTTTTGTTAATGCCCTTCCTTGTTTCATCAAATATTGGAACCTCCATTATTTCATGGTCACTGTACCCCACATGGTGTCTGACCACCACACATCCCAGCAGCCCTTTTCTACTTGTAAACATCAGGTCAAGAGAGGCACCACCCCTCATAGGCTCATTCACCAGCCATGACAAGGAGCCACCCTCCATATACTCTGAGGACCTCCTTGACTCCTTCTTCTCCTCCATGTTGAGCTCCCAGCAGACATCTGGCAGGTATCCACTGGTCTGGCTACCTTAATACAACAGCAACACAATTATGCCTAAAAAAGCCTCCTGGCACCCAACAGGCATCCTGTGCTAGATTCACACTGTAAAAAGAATATGTAGAAGGATGTAATGAAAGCACGGTCCAACTCATCTACTCAGTGACTTGGAGAGAACACCATGGGTAGACCGGAACAGCCGCAGCATTCAGAAACCTCCTCTGTCTCCAGTTTCTGCTGGTTCAAAGAAAACACCTTCCTTTGGATCCTGCCAACTCTGGCTAGCCACGTCAAAAGCTGGCAAGATGATAGGGCATGTCTTGCTGCCCCTTCTTTTAACTTACAGGTAAACAGAGTTGTTTAGTTGTCATGTGAAGCAATTGGTGGCCATTTGGACCAAGAGAACGTGTTGTCCTCACAACAACAGCTATTGAAACATGATACAGAAGTGCATGCTTACTTCCTGAAGACTTGTATGCCAACTCCTGAAACATGAAAGAAATAAAAACACTTCCAGGCATGAAGCTGAAGAGCAAACATGAAATCTTAATTCTGTTGCTTGGACAAGGCACAAGGGTGCCTTGTTTATTGATTATGCTTCTATTGATTTTGCACATGAGCTGTAACAATTCAGCTTACAAAATATGTTTTATATTTTCTTCTTTGTTAAAAAGTGTTATGTGTTCAATGTGCAAAGAATGTGAAAAATTGGTATAGCCTTCTATTCACTTCCCCTGTAAAAAATCAGCAAGGTATGCAAGACACCGCAATGCAATTAGTACAGAGGAACTGGATACTCTCAGTGTAACTTTGCTTGTGGCCACTTTAGTTAACTTAGTTCAAATTAGTTTAGGCTTTATAAAGCCTAAACCTGCAGCTGGGCATATGCACTCTTCTGTAGTAGTCCATATGTTCTGTCATCAAAATTAAAGCTCCAAAGTTTAAAACCTAATGATTTGTGCCCTACTGAATTCACAATGCAACCTATATGCACAAACATTACATATTGATCTCATATTAAAGGCATTCCTGGTTGGCTGGTTTTTCCAGCCTTTCTGCCCCTCCTGACACATTAACTGTAATACTAACACCTGAAAAATATTTTTAAACAGTCAATGGGATATGGTTCCATTATCCAACTTCAAGAAACAAGAGAAGAAGAATGTGATTTCATCTCTGCTATATTTTGATGAAGGCCGATGTCTGTGTTGATACTTTCTATCAAAGCTCCTGTTCACATGAATCTAAAGAGGGACATGAATCTTAATTTCACTGGTTTTTCCCTCCCCTGAAATCTCATTTTGGATTTTATAATTCTACATGTACTTCAATTATACTGTTGCCCTTATCCTATATGCAGGGAATGGTTATGGATGCTGTAGCTAATTAACAATCTAAGCGCACAAATGTCTTCTTGAAAACAAAATCTGGCACTAGACTAAATGAACATTCTGATTGCTCATTAAATGCAGCAGTTTCTCTGCAGGTTGGGTAATACTAACAAGGCACTCTTTTTTTTACCTCCTGTTTCCTTCCCCCTCACCATTTTTGTAAGCAAATTTCCCCCCTTTTCCTCAAGCAGTGTATAAAGATAGGTTTATTTTTCTTAGTATGTTTTCCTGATACACCCTGTCTTCTTCTGTACCTTTGCTGCCCTGCAATGGTCACACAGAAACAAGGACTGTGGAAACAAACACGGTTTGCAGGGCCTTCTTAGTAACATTGCCTTGGCTCATGGAGAATGCTCACCTGCCATTTCAGGTGACAGGCTGTCCCAGGACAAACAGGTAATAGATGCAGTCCTACAGTAACTTGTAGGGTAGATCTTGGTTCACTTACTCTTAATTCCCTGCTCTTTCAAATCTAATGAAGCCTTGTCTCAGTGGTACACCTTTCAGATGGAGCTTACTGCTTTTGCTTTAGGTAAGGTTATTTTAGAAGACTTATGCCTGCATAGATGGAAATAGCATTATCCATGGATGTATCGAGTGCTTGATGGAAACCATCATAATTCCTTGAGGGGTAACTTCCTTACCCTTATATAGAGCATTGCTAGTATTTCTTGTAAGAGTTGCCTGACTAAGAACCACTGGAAAGGAAGAAGGCAAATTTCTTAACTCAATTACATCTCACTCTGTGTTTAGTTTAGGTAATATGACACACCTTTGAGTGCTGGTGTTCCTCATTGAAGCTTGATTTTAATTTGGCACCCATAGGCCCTTTAACAACATGTAGGGCTTTCTAACCCATATTTTTTATTGTAGCTGCATAAAATATGTCTGTAATATAAAAGCAATCTTTATAAATATGAAAGCTTTGAAGATATTGTATGTAAATTTTATGCTATGATCATGACACAAAGAAATCTGCCCCTTTTCAGTTTGTTTCATTTGGCCTCCATGCATAAGAGTGCTTAAGTCAAGACTTAACTTGTCTTTGAAAGGTCATTTGCAATTTTAAGTGAAAAAAGAATTTTTTCTTTTTTATAGAAAATATAAACCCTGGATCAAAATTAATTTTTGCATAATCCAAATGTCAGTACAGATTACCAGAAATTAATGTATCATTATTGTTTCTGATCTAAAGACAATTTAAGAAGAAATATTTTAAATTAACATTCTTATAATTTATACTTTAATATTTTTGCAGTAGACTCATATGCCAATAGTGGTATTGAGAACATAATAATTTATTAAGTTTTTCTTGGAAAACACAAATAATATGGCAAAGTAAAATTATAAGTATATTTGATTATTAATTAGTAATTTACTGCTGGTGTTGACATTTAAAAACATGCTCCAATTTATCCTTTCCAGGTCCAAGAGATTATGCTGCTTTCATCTATTGTGATTGAATGGCACTGCTTTTTGTGAACTTTACAAGCTATCACATATTTTGTGAAGACAAAATACAATCAAGTACTGGTGAAATTAGAAAATTCTGTGTATTCAATTTCTTTGAATTAATTCTACAAAACTGGCTTAATAGCAAACTCTCCATAATTAAAATTTGGTTAGTAGATAAAGTAATTCTTTTGCTTCCCTTTTTTACATCTGCTGTGGTTTAACTTATCCAGCTGGCAACTAAATCTCACACAACCACTGGCTCACTCCCCCACAGTGGAATGGAGGAGAGGGTTGAGAGATAAAAATGGGAAAAGTCATAGATTGAGATACCAACAGTTTAATAGGGAAAGCAAAAGCCATGCATACAAAACAGGGAATTCAATCAGCAGTTCCCATAGGCAGACAGGTGTTCAGCCACCTCCAGGGGAGCAGGGCTCCATCACACATGGCAGTTACTTGGAAATACAAATGCCACCGCTCTGAAAGTTCATCCCTTCCTTCTTCTTCCCCCAGCTTTAAATACTGGAATGATGCCACATGGTGTGGGATATCCCTTTGGTCAGTTGGGATGAGCTGTCCTGGCTGTGTCTCCTCATGACTGCTTGTGCATCCCCAGTGTTGGTGAAGAGTAGAAAAGGCCTTGATGCTGTGCAAGCCCTGCTCAGCAGGAACTAAAACACCCCTAAAAACACCCCATAAAAGCTACCACGAAGAAAATTACCTCTATCTCAAGCACCACCAGCACACCACCATATTTCTGATTTTCCAGAGTCACTGGGAGATGGGCTTATATCAGATAAGTATTACACTGAAAAAAGGAAGATTTCTAGTTGTTATACTTCTCCTTTTTCACTTTGAAAAGAGTAATTAAAATCATGAGCAAAAGTGAAAAAATCTGTCATCTATATGGATCTCTTCTTTAATGGCAAAATCTGAGCAAAATATGGTTAGAATCTAATCAGAACTTGTCTAAACTTGTTTTTGGTCTCTTGTTAGAATTCTTGCCCATGTGGAGGGACATATGTTACAGAAATATTTGTCTAACCATTCAACCTTCACTTTGGCCAGTATCTTTAAAATACGCTTGCTAAGAAGTGTTTAAATTCTTAAAGCACAGAAGCAAGTAGTTCAGTTTTCACAAAAACAATTTGCTAGTTCTTACTTTTAAAAATTTTATCATTCATTTACTTTTTATTGTCTATACTGACTCCATATAAGGCAGACCAAAGGTGGGTACTTGATACTCTCTGCAGGAAAAAATATTTTTTTCAAGCAACACATTTTGCTTGCAGTAGACCACAGAAAAAAAAGTTTTATTGGTCAAACAACACCAAGCACATTGTTCCCCTGAGAAATTCAGAGTGGATATTGTCTTTTCATCTCTCTTCACTTCTATTTAAAATTAGTGCCCTCTGGAAGCAACTACATAGCTACATCTATGCATACAGTAATATATATATGCATATCTATCTATCTATCTTCTTTATGAGAAAAGTTTTGAATAACAGGAATAATAAATGAAGAGGATATCTTAGATATTGTATGTCTGAAATTCTAAGACTAACATAAAGTGCTAATATTTCTAAGTAGAAGACTGCACCCTATTTGCAGTCTGATTAGACAACACACAACCAGTTTCTGTTTATATGAACTACAGAGGAGGTAATAATGTATATTGCTATATGTCTTTTTTTTTACATCAAAATATGTATGGAAACAGAAAATGTGGCAGAGTGCTTCCATAACAGCAGTGCATTTGCCTATAAACTGACCAGCTTTATCTAGAGAAGCATAAATTCAGCATCTGGGATGAAATTCTCTTCAGGTATAACATGATAATATGACTGTGTTCAGGAGACATCTTAGCAGGCCTATCTGGTACTATTTTCTGTCTCCCACATACTAGATTTTTTTCTTATCTGTTGAAGAATAAATATAAAAGATTATTGATTGTGACAAAATAACTACAGCATAATTTCTTGCATTTATACAGAATCATCACTTAAAAGATAATTTCAGAGAATTATGTAAAATTAATCTTATTTTGTTACAAGTACATTTCAAAGCAAATATTTATACCATATAATTTAAAGTACACAACCTGAGACCTGACAGACATGGTAAAACTGCAGTGATTCAATTCTTACTGAACCTGCAAGGTATCTGAATTCTAACAGTCAATCTTACATCTTTCTTTCATTTATTATGATTCTGTGAATGATGTAGTTTCAAATAGCTTCTTTTAAAATCATTATTGTTTTTCCAATCAGGCATTTTCACCAAGGGAGGGTTCTAATTTTCTTTTTTATTTCTTAGCTCTAATTAAGAAACTTGACTGTCAACAGATTTGTTCAATAAGTTACTAGTATAAGGCATACCTTCAAACCTATGCAAAGGTACTGGCATCATAACAGGATTTCTGCAAATAATTGTATATTATCTTGGCATTTGACAAGTTAGTCACTAAGACTTTTTCTCATTGAAAACACCTTAATATTCCTGGCAATTCTTGTCACAGTTCTTATGAAATATTTATTAATTAGTTGCTGGATGATTTCAGACAGTTTAATACAAATAAATACAAATAGTATAATTTGGAATAAGATTTGTCAGTCTTAAAATCTTAAGATCTTAATAATGATCCATCTCTTAAGAATAAAACTGATGTGTATTAGATTCAGCAGGGGTTTACCACAAGTAACCAAAATTAGGTATAATATAAAATATTTACAGAAGATGCAGGTGGAAACTTCAGGAAATTTTACCCTGTATCCTAGCATATGCAGTAACTTTGAAAATGAATTAACAATTGCAAAAGTTGTGGCATGAATGCCCAAATGAAGGGATTTGTAAATTTTTCTGTTAAGCTAAACATATTTAGTCCATTGATGCTCATCATAAATTCCAGGTTTAATCCTTTTTTTTTTCTCAGTATCAAATGTAAGAGCAATATCAATTTCTAAATTCTATATGAATTTGACAAACAAGGGAGAATCTTCTGTAACTGTTGTGTTAAGGGCAATATTTGCCCTTATACACCATGGCTCCCAAATCTCACTATATTCTAGAACAGAGTATGCCACCCTACATACCCTGTAAATGTAGAGAAAGATAGAACATATGTCTGTATGTTTGTTCTACTGATGATCTAACTACGAGTCTATTTACAGCAGTGTTAGACCTTTAACAGCAAAAATTGATCCTGAAAAGGTAAGTCAATCAGTCTGATTGTTCATGTTTACAGTCACAAGGTAAAGCTACAACTTCTGTCCTCTCTTGGAATATGTTTGGGAAGGATTTGGTAAGTTATTAATAAAAGCTTTTGTTAACAGAAAAATTGTAACATTCCTGTACTTCCAAACAACAGACATGAAGGGGTTCGGTGAGGACCAGGGTTTTATAAGCTCTTACCGATCCCTTCACATCCGGAATAGCCCAGCTACCCGGATGGCATAATAAGGAGCAGGATGGCTCTCATGGCAGAGTTTGAAACAGAAAAGGTTTAATAAGAAACAAAATAACAAAGCTCTTTACAGAGAAGAGCCGTGCCAGGTGCAAGAAATGCTTGCCCTGCTAAGACAAGCCACAAAAGCGATTAAATCTTTTGTTCTGTCCTTTTTCTACCTGATCACAGGTGGGACCTTTTCGCCCCGGTCCAATTGAACAGCCCCAAGTTTGAGGTGAAGTTCGAAAGGTCCTATGAGGTGTCCCTGTACCAAATTCGGAATGAACTTTCTAGGGTCTTTTCCTTACTTGGCCAACAAACGGTATTTGGAAATTCCCTTGTAATTTGGTCCCCCCATCAACAGGGGGCACACTGCTACACAGACATAATGTGAAACTGATGGCTAAATATGATTGAAGAGGAGATACACAATATGGTTTTTTACCAGGGAATGACTGCAAATCTCAAATTAGGAACAGCTTTCTTTTTTAGCCAATTGGGAGAAATAGCTTTCATTAAAGATTCATTTAGCTTATTTAAGAAATTAACTGCATCATGGAGCTTCTTATTTCCCAAATTCAACTTCAAAATTATTGTTAGTTGATGTCCACAAGTATATCTGTATAAACAATGTAATGCTTTTCCACTAATTGGTATATGTTATAAATTCTTTTATATCAAGGAATATGTGGAAGCAACACATTTTTTTGGTAGCATTAAGGACTAGCCACATTCATGTCTGAAATACAAGACAACAATTTCCATGTCCAAAGTAATTTTTTGGGACTTAAGTTACCTTTGAGAGTAATTATACACAGAAACAGGCAGACATTAGGACAAACTTTTTATATCCTGGTGGGTTTATTATAAAACAATTTACATATGGTAGTTAAAATTTTAAATTGATCTGAAAATGAAAACTGGGACCTTTCCTTGTCAAAAAAAAAAAAAAGGGCCTTTTTTTTTTAAAGAAATATGTGATGTGTTGAAAGTTATTTTTTCCTCAAGAACCATTTTTTTTAATGAAATGGTATTTTTGTACGAAAAAGCCATATGGTAATCTGAATTGTTCTCACATTAGTAAGAAAAAGGTTCCTACATTACAGTGTCCAATGCAATATTTTTATTTGGACACTGAACTAAAAACATTCTCTTTATTAAAAATCCCATTTGACTCTTACAGTTGTATTGTATGCCGTTTTTTAAAGTCAGGTTACCACAGAAAAGTGGTAGCATTAAGGATCTGAATTGACACATTGGAATGAAACAGGCAGGATTCTGAGGATGAAAGCTCATATTCAGGACTCAAGCAGAAACAGTCTTTTTTTTCAGTAGGTCGGAGCACTAATGTTCAAAAAAATCCACAGCTTTCAATTTCATAGTTTTTAGTTTCGAGGAGAGCTAAACAATTTAAATGTTATGCTTATTTTGCAAGGGTTTTTTATAGATCTCCTTTCAGACTCTGAACAAACAGGGTAAAGAAGGGGGATTGCGTTGAAAAACATGACATCTCCTAGCGACTGGTCCTACCACAGTTCTCTGAATATGTTTGGTCCATTGCCATTGTTTTAGTGCCATCCACCTAAAAAACCTGTGGATCTTGTGAGAAAACGTACTACCTTGCGCTGTGTGCATGTGCAGAAACTGGGATTGAGATAGTTCTTTGAGCAGAATTTACTAATAGCAGGAATGGTTTTGAACTTGGAGATTGCATTTTTTACATTAGGGTGGTCTGCTGATTTTTGTGGTTCTGCTTAAATATAAGTGTTCATTTTTTAGATGATTTTTTAAAAAAATGTGATCATCTAGTGTACTTCGTGATTATTTGTACATTTTACTTTCTTCTTTTCTTAAATACTCATCATTATACTATTACTAATGTAATTACTTCAATTTTTAATAGAAGGATTCCAGTAGCATTTTTCATTTTCATAAATATGTATGTTGCTGAACCTAAGAATCCGTGTCTCATAGCAAGTTCTGGGTTTTATTTTGTTTAATTAAGGTAAATGCTGGCCGTCCTGAATAATAATGAAAAGGTGAAATTTCTTAGAAAAAGACAATTTTAGAAGAAAAAAGTCTCCTACAGATTTTACCAAAATTGTGCACTTCTATAAAAAATTGACTTGGAGTTTACATCCTGAAATAAGTGCTTTCAAAAATTTAGTTCTGTTTTTGACAAATATTATATATTCTTGAGGAACATTCTAATTGTGTTGATCTAGCATTGCATATTAAACATTATTGTCTCCAATAATAGTATTTTGATCTAGACAAGCATGTAGCATGTTGCATAAGAGTTAGTATCAAATGCTTATCTGGTATTCTCTGATAGCAACACAAATCCAAATGAATGTTTATTACATTCATTAGTGGTGTTAATTCTGGGTTTTCCATATATTGCTACCTATTAGGCCTATCTAAAGACTCTGATCCTCATTTAAGGCACCACTTTCTGAATGTGTGATTTTTTTAAATATCTTTTTTATGTTTTTTTTTCATTCTCTGTAACCCATAAATACACACCAGCAACAGAACTGTGTTTACCACAGTAAAAACATCTCCATAAACAGCAGTGACAGACAGTGGTGTCTGTGAAACTAAGAGAAAAACAAGGTGAGTGGATTCCAACTCTGAACATTAATATGCCATTTTGCCTGCTTCCTTGTGCTGCCAGCCGTTCCCTTCTGCACTACTGATGATAATGCTACTGACAACAAGAATTTACTGTCAGCCATTTGTATGGCCCTTATCTGTAACACACTTCATTTCAGAAATCACTTTAGAACATTTGGGAACACTAGCTTTTAGGGTCTGATCTTGAAACTATTTTTGTTTGTGCTTGGCTAGATTCACCTGTAATCCCATTGCAGTTACTGACAGTACTCATGCAAACAAAATTTTGAGTGTTGCATTGCCTCCAGGAAGACTGTAGGTCTCTAGGAGTGGTTCTGTCTTTACACCAGTTTTCTCTTTCTGAAATATTTTTTTCCAACAGTTTTACATCATTCATTATGTGATAAAATGAGTAAAATCTAACTCCTCAGCCAGACCTTCAGACACATAGCTCCATTGGCATCAAAAAACAATTTACTATACCTGAGATTATCGTTCTGTACACTTTTTCTCTCCAAGACTAGGAGTTATATTTTTTTTTTCACCTCTTACTTGTGAACAGAAAGTGATTCATATGGCTCATCTTAAATGACCTGGCCAACCTTTTCCACTCCTGGTTATTCTATAACTTCATGAAATATATACATCAGTTGCAACTTGTTAGAAGTATTGAGAACTCTCTCTGGTTTTGCCTGCTGAGCAGAAGTATTCTGTATTCCATGATAATACATCTAGAGAGTTTGGAATCCCAAAGTGACATCTGCAATTTTTCCTACATCTAGTTTCAACTCAAGTTGCAACTGTCCCATTTTTTTTTCTAGCTTCACAAAACATTTTCCTTTGCCAAAATAAGATTTATAAAATTGTTCTGTTTTTTCGCCCTTACTAATGGGTTAAGACCATACTTTATAGTACTAATAAAAACCCAGCTGCTTCTATTTAACATGTCTGGACACTTTATATAGGGGAAGAAACTTAAATAAAGATGAAGTGAAAGAAAGGAGAAATTAAGTTTAATTAGCAACACCAGAACAAACCACTTAAAGAATTACAGCAGTTCAGTATAGATTTTGTGAACATGGCAGACAATAGGAATTTTTCCACTGACTTCAACAGCACTTGGATTTGGTCCCTGAAAGTCAGTTAATTGTATAGCAGAAGGAGAACCAATGCAAGGGCAAGCTTACTTCTTTAATCAACAGTGCCTATGAGCATTGCACATATTAGAATATTTTTGTTATATATTTGCTCACACTTAGGGACATGCATAGGCTTATTTTCCTTACTTGGACACAGTAAGTACTTTTAGTCAAGGTTCAGAATCAGTGAAGACATGATAAAATACCTAGAAAAATATGCTTTCAGCACCTTTTCCAGCATAGCCCATCTAAACACTGCCCTGAGGAATGGAAAAGGCTAACACAGCTTATTTTAAACAAATATGCTTTAAACCAGATAGCTTGGCAACTGGATAGTAATACAACTTTGGCAAACTGACAGCTAGCAGAAAAGGCAAAACATACTGTGAAAGCTGGCTAAACACCTGAATGTCCCTTCTGCCCTGGCTTTTATGTGTTTTTAGTGCCTATACAAAGTTGACACACTCTCTGGGTTGCTGAATGGGGCAATGGGACCCACAAACCACAGAGGAACTGAATAACCCATCACCAGGCTTAGATTCTGGAGCATTTTAGTCTTTCAAAAACTTCCCTTATGATCAATGGTGAAAAGTGAATACTTGGCTTCAGTTTTTAAAATTCAGGGGAAGTTGCTACAAGCAGATGGCAAGCAGCTTCTACTGCTTTTTTTTTTTCCACTTCCTCCCTAGGGCAGAGGGAGCATTGTTGAAATATATTTGAGATTTCTACTTGAAATTATGTAGTAAAATTTTCTTTTTTTGGAAGACTTATTTGCCTATAATAGAGATTATAATAGCAGCTTCAGGAATGGATGAAGAGAGAAACATCTTCCACTTGATGAAACACTGCCAATTCTTTCTAAATCCATAACTTTGTCTCTATGAAATGTCAGTCATGTTGTTCTATGGAGGAACATTAAAATGCATTTTTTGATTAATTGGTGCACAAATTATTTCCCATTTGATCTGTAGGCATTAGATTTAATTCTAATGAACTTTCAGTGACTCTGGGACTGTTATATGAATTCAGAATGAATTTAGCCTTTACGTTTTCATTTGCTCAGCCACCTTATCTAAATAGAATATTCCAAGGTTTGGAACAGCTGAAATACTGCTAGCAATTCTTAACTCAAATTTAAATACTTCTGAAATCAATTTAGAGAGAAAGTAAGCTTACTCTTTGATTGAAAAAAATGTGTTTTCCTGCTTCTGATCTTTGGACAGTAAGTTAATATTGTTGCCACATCATTTTTTTCTAACATAGAGTATGTTGTTCAGTAATAGGCTTCTATAAGAATACAGCTAAAATGTAATTATTTTCTGCATTTTTGAAAATAGTTTCACAAGGATATTTTTATTCAAAAAAAGGTGTACATTTGTACAGCAAAGTAAAGATGATTTACCTATTGCTTTCTGCTTTAAATAGCTCATTTGGAAGTATGTAAAATGGCCTCATTGACAAGCTGGATGTTACTGTCTTACAATATTGCATATATACAATCCTACATTCAGGACAGGAAAAATCTGTTGAGATATTTGCATCACTTTCTGCACAGTAAGAGCCGAACACTTTCTTTTCTGTCAACATGCCAAATTCTGATATCTCAATCAGATTTTACTGATTTCATAGTGGGCCAGTCCACTACCACTTGAGCAGTCAGTATATTGGGTAAATTGAAGTCACCATCTATAGCTTTGTGGTTACTAATAACAATAATTTAAATTTAGACACAGAGTATTTTTACTCACTTTTTATTTAAGCAAAATCCCTTCCAAAAACAAAGATTTGTTTGACCTAAACTTTCAAAATCTTTTCCACTTTAAATAAACTTTCCTGTATTTTTTCACCAAAATTTTAGATATATACCATCTTCATAATCTTCATAACCTTCTTTTATAAAGAAAAGCTTAGCATGTTTTTTCAATCTCCCAGTGTGTTTCATTCATAATAAGGAAACTCATTGAACATTGGAGAAAATATGTTTATTCCTAATGTATTCCAGTTTGGAACAATTGTTAGAACCAATATCTTAATCAGTTTGTATCATTCATCTTTGTAATCTGCAAAAAAATTAAGGAAGTCTTTTAATGGAATTATACAAACAACACATTCCCATGACTTCGTGGCTCATTTTTATCTTAGTGGGTGTACTTTTCACATACATTATTGTCTTATTTGCTAGAGAGCCGTGGCAGCCATTTGCATCTTAGACGCCCTACATAAATCTTTAACTTCCATCTATATTATCAAAACCTATTTCTCTAGACACTGTCTGTTCCAAAACATCGAGGTTAATGGGTAGTTCAGTGCAAAGTATAGATTACATATTTGATTATGTTTGATGATGCCAGTATATTACCTCTTGGAATCTCTGTCCATTACCATAACTTCCAGAAAAAACATCTGCAATATTTGCTCTTGTTAACTACTGTAACTTAGGATTCTGATTACATATGCAAAGTATACATTGTTATGAAAATTCACCAAAAATTTAGTGAATACAAAGTGCATGCATACTGGCAATTGATACCTGTAAAAATTACTAATAATCATAAGCATAAACCCTTCCAGGTTTTTAACCTTGCTTGATTAGAAACATTCCACTCAAAAAAAGAATTCATGCCAAAAAAGATTAGATGTCAGTAATATACAAATAAATACTCGTGGAAATTGTAACTGGTAGCAAAATACAAGTATTATCAAGCAGAAAACAAGTAATTGCTTATGAAACAATCCCATATAACCTTCAAATCCCTCACAATCTAGCACAGCACTCTACTTTTCTCAAGTCTGTATGGGACAATTAGTACTTATTTCAAGTCAAATGAAAATCGAGACAAAGCATATTCCATAGCTTAGAAATATTACAGATTTTATTTAACTTAAATCAAACCAAAACACTGATTTTGCAACATACATAGGACCTTACTGAGAGGCAAAACTTTTTAGCCAAATTGTTTCTCCACCAGGATTAAATTAGTGACATATGGCTATAGATCACGCAGTTATTTCCATGGTCAACATTTCATGTCCTATGTAGGCTACATCTATATTTCTGCCTCAGAGGTTTGGGATCAGCCTTGGTTTTTCACAAATGTTTTACATCTCTGTCATCCAACTCCTGAGCAAAATAAGACTTTATGTCTTTTGGCCTCTAGCTTCTGAGGCAAATAATTTAGTCCACTCTCAGTCATGGTTTGCACCATGACACTGAGCACAACATTCCTATTCTTTCAGCAGTTCACACACACACAGAGAAATAGCTTATAGCACATCTTATTCATATTGACAGGATAGAACCAGCAAGGACTATATTGTCAAAGTCATTGACTTAAGCTAAAAGTCTGAATCCTTTTACACAGCACTTGAGTGTACAATACCATACAAAATATATGGTTACCATTAGTGCTGGAGAAATACCCTGTTGGGAATGGTCTTTGTGTAGATATATTTCTATAAGAGTTTGGTGTATAAGTTAAATTGGGAAAAACACAAAGATCCTGTCCTAATGTTACAGTAAACAGATTTATTTGTTGCAAAGAGCTATGAGAAATGCTAAAGTCACCTTTAAATCAACAGCTTTGGAGAAGTGTAAACTAAAATTTTGATGTAAAAATTATTCCAATTAATCACCATGAAATAAAATAAGCTATCAATCCCAAATAGTGTGTTCTACCTTTTCTCTAATGAACCATCTCTTATTTCTTGCAAATAGTGTTTGACTAGAGAAAAAACAGCATACTTTAAAGAAAAAAGCGTCCATCTTTCTGATAATAACCCTGCTTTTCAGGGAAAGAAAAAGATCCATATTTTTAGGAACATAAATACAGACTTCCTTCAGAGGTACAGGTCTCACCTAGTACAAGCTCCAGCTTTTCTCTGCCTGGACCATCTTTCATGCATTGTTAGGCTTTGGAAACTCATAAACTCCAGGCTCAGAGACACTTGAAGATACTTCAGCCCACTTGTACTTGTTTTAAAGAATCTTCACAAGTCCTGGGGATAGGGGATTTGTCACAAAGGCTAATTGCTTCCTGGAAGTATAATATAGTGTGCTATAATAGGCTTTCTATTCTCTATTGTTTATACCTATCTGTTTTGCAAAGGAGTTCCACAGACATTTCATTGTCACAGTGAGCTGCTGCAAACAGTTTTGGGGATGTAAGAATTAACAGCTGGAATTCCATGGAAGGCTGGAATTTCTTGCAATGCCTTTGTCACTTTGTAGAATACTTCTGATACTGCAGACTTCACTCTGATTTTGCTTTGAGGTGTTTTCTGAGTTTGTTCACCCAGCAGATTCTGAAGCCAAGTTAACCAATAATAGTTTTTGTAGCTTTTAGGCAGAGGTTCAACATCTTGACAAGTATCATTGTTAGTCACTGCTTTTTTTGATGCAAAAACCTGAGATGGGGTAAAGATTTCCTTTACAGACTTTTTTGCTACTGAAGCTGCTAGTGATGTAAAAGACAACGTTAAAGATGTTCTAGAACCAACACTTGTCGGTCAAAGTTTCCACCACTGGGTAAGGATGTCTTTATGATAAGTCTTCTCACTGGGTGGGCCTAAGAAGACTCATCACCTGGTCTCGCTGTGAACAAAAGTGTTCACACAGTGCCACCTTCCTTTTACTAAAAATTATTAACTGGGAGAGGGCTCCATCACTTTTGAGTTTCTATTAGTTTTAAATACATAGGGTTTCCATGGCATATAATTCTAAATCTGTTAATTGTACAAAATCATTAGCAAAGATGGAGAACATAGATCATTATTAGCTCTTGACAGAGACAGTGCTTTACAGCACTAAATAAACCAGGTGACACTTTAACACAACTGTTCAGAATTTGAGGACACTCGGATACTGATAAACTATATCACATCATGAACAAGGCTTTAAAAAAATTTTAAATGTGTTTTTGGAATTGTTTTCAGACACGCAGTTTCTTCTTAGCTGTCACACTGATGCTATCAAGGTTGTGTTTTTAGAGGTTTTACCACAGAGTCATAGAGTCTTTTGGCTTGGAAAAGTAAGTTCATGAAACCAACCATTAACCTAACACTACCACACCCACTACTAAACTATATCCCTAACATGACATCTGACAGCACATCATTTCACACTATATAAATAATGTACATTTACGTCCTTGTATGTAAGTTAATGCCTTCCAATTACATGGATGTCATTGAAGACCAGAGATATGCACAGAATGAAAGAAAGATGCCACAGATATGTGGGTATATTTATCTGTTTTCAAGAGCTGAGACACTGGAATATACATTTGTCTTTGCATAAATACCAATCTAATTTTTTTAACCAATTAAATGTTGTCAAGTAGGTCACACAGCATTTTTTTGTGTATCTCTGTCTGTACAAATGACTATTTTGACTTCATCTAAGTTGAATACTGTGTGTTCAAATGACCTTGGCAGAACTTAATGTCCTCTGAATACATTTATCAAAGTATGCATTTGAAACAATTCAATGAGATAGATGACCTCATTTTTTATATCCAATTATACAATATTATGTCTATAATTGATATGGTCTAAATGTGCAACAGAGAAGAGATGGTTGATTTTCAGCAGGGTTTGGAAAAATTTAACACCACAGTTAAATGTCTTTTGAAGTGTTAAAACTGGATTGGCACTTCCTTTCATTTTTCATAAAACATGAGACCAACTAATTTTTATATTGTTTGGAGAAACATTAAAAATGATGAATGAATTGTACCAAATGTGAAAACGAAGGAATGACAATCATGAGCAAAAACAAGTGTCTCCTTTTATCTTATCACAGCTAGATAATTTTTTTAGCTTCCTCATGATCAGCCCCCAGTTCTTCTTTTAAGCTGGGTAAATATTATTTAAACATTGAAATCAACCAAGTTCTGATTCATGTAGAGTTACACAACTAGAACAAATAAGCTGCACACATAATAAAGCAAACAGAATGACAAAATCACACAACAAGGTTGGAACAGTAGGTCATCTGGTCCAGCCTCCTTGCTCAAGCAGGGAAACCCATCGTATTTAACATACACAATGTTCCTGGGATGGAGAAACCAAATTCAGCCCATCAGTTAAGTACATATGCTAGAAATCAAATTTCTCAGCAGGGATTCATTACATTTACATATACATTTGCCATTTCCTTAGATGAACAAAATTAATGTTTACTGAATAGATTTCATTCAAACTCAATTTCATGTTAAATAGCCAAAAAAAAAATCTTGGATTACATACACAAAACATAAACTGAAATTTTACTACTGTGAAATGAAACTGTAAATATTGATGCAATAAAGAAAAGAGAAAACTTGATTTTTTTTAAACAAAACAAAAAGCATCAGAAATATGAATTTTTAAATGATGCTGATGATTTTTAATTTTATCCTTATTTATCTAAGTATCAATAAATAACCAAATATGAAACTTCATTTTTGAAACACATGAAAATATTCTAGCTCCCCATTACTTCACACTATACAATTATGTATTTATAAAACAAATAATTTGAAATAAACTTTTTTCCCAGGTAGATAGGTTATAGATCTGTAGTAAAATAGTAGTTGCAATTCTGCATATTCTTTCCATAGTTAAATCACATCTAGAATGTAAAAGACACTAGCCTTTCTGTATAGAATTTCTATAAAATTTCATATTAATTATTTAAAATAAATTAA
>VXAX01003095.1:426349-451092 GCA_013399835.1 Leptocoma aspasia
TTAAAATAAATTAATTTTTCCATAGTTTTTTTTCTTAAAAATATCTTCACTGTCACTAGTATTTTAGCTGCAAATGCTTTTAAATTTATGTGAAAAACCCATTACAATCAACAAGCAGCTGAAATAAATTCATGGACCTAAAAGGAATACAGCTTTCAGTGATAAATTTCAATATGAGTACTTAAATTTGTACCTCAAAAATAAATTATTATGTTGTTCCAAATAAACTGCCTTGTGGTATAATTAAATCATAAATTATAATTTTTCCTTACCTGGTCAATCAAGGGAGAGGAGTTTTAAAAATGTGATTATACCCGATGGTATATTTTAGAACTGCAACTACGACTTTTAGGTACATTTTTTTTCTCTTTTAATAATAAAGTACATGCTACCAGAATGGCTTGGTCAGGCCTGCATTGCAAAATAATTGAGAAAACAACCATTGATAATCCAAAAGACCAAGGCAGTTAACAGGAGCCAGCCTGGTTTTCAGCACTTTTGTCTGCAAGCACTCCTAAGTTGCATGGCAGAATGAGAATAACAAATGTATAATGGTGTGGGTTACTTGTGTGGTGTATTGAGAAAAATCCAGTAAGATGATCATCTATACTAATTGTAGTCATGGATGTTGTATTTGTGTGCCTGAATAAAGCTTCTGCTTCTCCTTCCTCTGTTCCTATCTGTGTGATGGACTGAATTCTGAGTTACACAACTGACTTCTATTTCCAGAATTCCAGATGTGATTTACCCATTCTTTGCTTTGTTATGCCAGTTCATGTCAACCACCTGTTGAACTGGCCAGAGAGCCATCTGAATATGAATTCATGTGCTTTGTGGGTAGAAAGATGCCAGGCTCATCCAAGAGATAATAAATTATTGTTGTATTTGCCAAAAGCCTGAATGGCTCTTGACTTCAAAGACCTGGAATGACCTTATGATATGCAACTGGGTTTAATTTCAAAGAATTACGTCGTGGATTTTGAAGGGAAAGACTTTTCCTCACCTTTTAAAGTGCACGTACTTTTAGTGCGCAGGAAGAAGAAGGAACGTAGAAAAAATATTATTATAAGCAAACTCATCTAGAATGAGTTCGTAGGAAAATCCTTGGAAAAAACAGAAAATAAAGGAAATGGCAAAGGCTACTACCTTTTGTCACAGAACAACAATATAAGGAAAATTATTTTTAAACTACAAAATAAAGTGTTTCAGATATTTAATGAAATTATGGACATGAGTAGGCTGAGAAAAATTTAAGTGTTCTGAACCTTCACCCATTTTTAGTTTGACCTTATTAAGAATATAATTAACTGTCTTTCTCTTCTCTTCACTTAATTGAGATATATTTATTTTTAGAACTTGATAATATTTTTACCAAAAGAAAACAGCACAAAACAGAAAAGATTGCCCTTTCCATACAGAGGGTCTGGATGCAATGGAAGACACTAGAAATCTCACTTCAATCTTGCCTTTACAAGGCTTCCAGAGCTGCTTCTAGAACAAAGAGGACAACAGAAGCCCAGTTGCAGAATTCAGGGGGCATCTCTGATGCTATTGGGATGAACAGAAAAATTCCACAGGACAGACAGGATTTTATTACATTTTAAAATGAATATTCAAAATGAAATGCCAGCCCATAAAAGATGTGATTATTAGTCTTTGAAAGATGCTGAATTTTTAAAATTATATATACAACTTTTTTTTTCCTTTAAAAAGTTTTTACTTATAGTAGCATGTGCATTAACCTCATCAGTTTGGATAATTTCTATACGGATACTGTATGCATAATTCCACTCTCAAAAAGAAGATTGCCAGTAGTATAAACATGTCATTATGTAAAGTAATTAGATGCAGAAAAGTAAATAGACTCAATGCTGAGAGCTTATAGAAGTGCAGATAAACAAGTATTCATAATGGTTTTTAATAGATGTTTAGAAAAATCAGCCATATCATTCAGGTTAATGACTTAGTCTCATCAAGATTTGTTGTTATGGGTTCAGAATGTACAATTATAATGCTTACAATTCAAAGTGAGAAAACCTTGATGCCTAAGTTTGTAGTTTGCTGATCTGCTGAAGCAGGCTTCACCAGATCAGCAATCAACCTTTAAAATCATCCTTATAAATATATAAAGGCGCTTTGTTTCAACTCAGAAGTGGTTCTAAAAATCCTTTTCTCCTTGTAATTGTAAATTCTTGGGGTTTTGCTAGGAGTCTAACAAACCCTGGAAATCATGTTTTCTGTTTTTGAGTGAGATACAATTGTTTCTGTTTTGACTTGGACGTGTCACTCAGATCTGTATTGATGGCAAAAACCTCTCCAGCTACAACTGGGGATTCCTTATTCTCTGATCTTTACCAGCTACTATACTTTGAAAAGACTGTCCTGTCCTTTTCTGAGTCATTTAAAGCGATCAGTCAGGATAGTAACAGCCAGTACTCTTCCTCTTTTGTTGGTTTGATTGACTCTCACCTTGGCTAAAAGTCCAAAGATCAAAATGTATCTATGTTAATAAAATTTTATTTCAGGTGTATTTTACCCCTATAAGTGTCATTAGTTTTTGGAGTTTTTTTCTCTTAGATGCATTCAGAGGTTTTTATGATATGTTAAAATTGAAGTTGATCTTAGCCACATTTGGTTTTGATGGGAGTAGACACAGATCAGGGGCTAAAGCCTATCCAAAAGTACCAGTCATTTAAGCAAGATTTTCATAATATCTGCCTAGCTCTTACTCATTGGATGATTCTGGTATGTATGGGAAAACAATGTAAAAGATAATTGTCACAGAATTATTTGCGCCCAAAAGCTCTGGACTACCTACCTCTGTCCGAGGGTCACATATGTGCTGTAAAGGCACAAACATTCAGGCTTAAACTCTTTCCAGTTTTTCATCTGGTAACAGATTTGAGATGGGAGATCAGAAAGTGTTAGTGACCCAAGTAGCAACCACTACCTTCCAGAGATATTGGCATGGGGTAGCACAGTAAGCAAGGCGGGTTCTTCCGACCATCTTTTAGAAAGCAATAAATAGCAATAAATAGCAAAAAAAACCAGCTGTGGAGAGGAGAGTGGAGCAGTAGGGAGATGAGTGATATAGTCTAGATAGCCCAGGATGTGCAGAAACTCAATCCTGAAGAGGACCTGCGATGTAGAAGTGAGGCTGACAGATGCTTCAACCAGACTGAGTTAAGTATCGTCTTCCCCTGCACTGGCTACATGGGAGGCCTTCATATGTCTGTTCTGGACCAGAGAGGACATGTGTGTTTCGAGATAACTAATAAAATAGTTTCGAGATAACTAATAAAGCACACATGCAATAGAAATGTGTGTTTGGTTACACCTGTACAATCTATTTCACAGACCAGAGTATTAAGCCAGTGGGGTTTTTTCAAAGAAAATTTGAGGGTATGTATGGTAATCATGTGATGATATTCTCATGGTGATTTGTGTAGGCCCATACCAATCACCTTGTTATCAGGGAGGATGTCTTAAGTTTAAGAGTCCTTGGCAGTCTGTTTATTTCTTACTTTATGCATGGAACTTCAGCTTAATTCAGTGGACAAAGTCGATATACAGGGCAGCAGAATTAAGGTCCCCCTGGGAACAACAAATCTGGTCTGTCCCCTTTTTCGAGTGCAGCTTGAATTATCTTCTATTAATAGAGAACACAGGGAGGAGAGATTGTCAGCTAATTCATTCTTATGTCATTAAATCTGTTGTCCTGAAAAATAACTGAAAATAGTGTGTAAGCAGCCTTACTTTCATTGTGTCTTCAGGCTATACAGACCAGATTCAAACATTAAGACAGACAGTATTTCTATGACCTCTAATGTCTCTGCTTAGGTCTGTGTTGGATAGAGTGGTGCAGGCAGGTTCTGTTCTTCCACCTGCAATATAAAGGCAGATTTAAGCTGTTACACATGCTCCCTTGAGACAAAGCAAACTGTAGATACTTTAATATGCTTAGTGTGTCGTTGTCTGCTTCATGTGTATTTTAATGTTTCTATAAAATAATTGTGCTACAGTTTCAGAGGTACACTTGGCTTGATGGTGTTATCATGGAATGCATTGCATTTTGTACAGCATCTGTCTGTCTTACTCATGCTGGTATCAAGCATCACTGAGTAAAAAGCCATTCCTGCAGATAACTGATTTTATTATAGGTCAGGTAACTATCAGATAAAAAGATATGAGAAGTTCCAGTGGCTGTGGAACTTTTCCATTATTCCAGGTTTAAAATAATATAACTTTCATGAAGAATCAAAACTTTGTGTGTGGTGGCTGAGGAAGTCTAAATAAACATGAGGCTGTGTCCCTTCCCCAGCAGTACTGGGGGCTGAATACAAAGACAGGCATTAAATAGGTTCCCTTTGACACACGATATTTCTGACCACTCACTCCATGCCACTGCCTGGTAAGGAAGGTATCTTCCAAACTAATATCCTTAAAAACCACTTGAATTTTTACTAGAGTTAACCTCTTTAGAGACAAATCTCAGGGGCTTGGCCAGCTGGTGTTACCAATGTGGCTTTTTGTGTATGAGTTTTCTGGACTAAAACCTGTGTAAAATCTGATGTCTGTTTTGAACCTTTAGTATGTTGAAAACTACTCTAATTTCCCTACAATCACTAATTGTATGGTCTGCATTTCCTGAAACTTTGAAACAATAATGTATTTTCAACCAAGATATTAGTTCATGTGTTCATGTTCATACACCTGACCCAAACCTTTAAAACAATTCTGATCAAAATATGTGCTGGTGGGTGCTTCAAGGGTGTCCATGAGGAGAGGCAATGACAGGCACAGCTGAGACTCTCAGCCCTGGGCAGGAAGGGGTGAGGGGAAAAGGGGGAGAAATGGCCCTGCCAACTCCAAGGGGAGAGCAGGAGGAGTGACAGGAGGAGATCTCCTCCTGAAGAGGCCCCACCAGAGTAGGTGGGTCTCTCCTGAGGGAGCTCTGCAGAGGATCCCATGATGGATCAGGAGCAGCCAAGAGGGGATGATACAGACACTGACCACATCACTCACATCTCCTGTATTCCTCAGGGCAGAGTCAGGACAGGTGGGACTTGGAAGCAAAGGAGTGAAAGTGAGCCTGGGGGGAACATGCCATTTTAATTTTGCCTTTATTCCTCACTACCTAAATATATTTTTATTTGTAATAAATTAAAGTAATTTTCTCAAAGACTAGTGTGATTTTCCCCAGAGGTAGCTAGTATGTAATTTTCCTGTCTTTATTCTGACTCAAAAGCTTTTGTCATCTTATTTTCTTCCCAGCCCCATTGAGGATTGGGAGTGAGGGAGTGACTGGATGGGGTGTCTGGCAGCTGGCCGGTATCAACCCAACCCAAACATTCCAAAAAGGGAATATGAAATCAAAATACTCATTTCAAATTGCATTAAGTTGAAAAAGTACATTTTCAGGCCCTCAGCAGCTTGGAAGACAGGCCAAACTTTATGCATTTTCACAACAGTGTTTTTACTGGTAGCTTATATGTGTAATCACATTTTTGTATTAAAGAAGACTCTTCCATAACATACCATAAATTCCATAAGATTGGTCCAACTTTTTCTTCAGCATATGTTTCACAGGTGATGGTCATTGCTTTCCTCTCCCCTCTCCAGAAAGTTTTACTTGCTTCTCAGGCTTACCAGATAACACATTTGTCCTGTGCTGTGATCCTTCACTTTTCTTTAAAGGTTTCCATTTGGAAATGCTCCATGAGATTAAATGGCATACTAGGACACCACCCCCAAATGAAATTAAAGAGCTTCAGATCATGGATGGAACATAAGGTATTCATCCCACAGTAGCCATTCAAATGTCACTCACCATGAGTAATAAAATTTTATAGGACAGCAAGAGACATGCTATTCTAAGCACCAATGCATACGCCATTATTCAAGAGTAACCTTCTTTACTCTTGTTCTAGGTCAAAAGTAACATTGTGATGTTCTGGAAATTCTGGGAAAAGAAAAAAAAGATGGAAAGCGCTGATCTGCAGGCTCATTTAAGATCAGGCATTTATTCTGAAAAATTAATAGCAAATAAAAAATCAGATGGGGAAAGGTGAAAAGAACCAGGTGATGTAACAAGGTCAAACTACACTAGACAGTTTTGATCAAATATTTTTGAATTGGAACTCAGTCTTCCACAGTGTGAGGGTTTCTGTTGGACAAGAGTGACCTACTGAAAGTGGAAGGAACACACATACTGCCAAATATAGCCAGAAAAAGTGAGACAATAATAGCCATTCTGCAAAGGTCTTGTTTTATCTTTTCTCTCCTATAAAATTAGGAAAAAAATATGAGTCTTCCAGTCATTGATGATGTATACTTTGTGATTCTATACATATTATTTTACTTTGGACTCACAAAAAATTATCGCATACATAAAATGATACTCCATAGCTGTTTCTTTGTGTCTACTTTATGTCATCAGTGGAACAAGAAAAAAATAATTAAGAGATAAGAAAAACATATATTTGAACTGTTCTTTGAAAAGTAAGGTAACAGGTTCATTGTGGTGAAAAATTGGGAAAATTAATTATGATGTATTGTCTTTAATGAGTGAAGTTGTGTTCTTCCCAGGTACATCTACTTTTCTGGAAGCTGTCCTATGCAAATCTGAAATAATGTGAATACTTCTAGTTTAGTTCATTTGAAAGTCAGATTTGTCAGGATACTTCTGTGGCTCAGTTGAGGGACAATAATATCTTAAATCAGTGTTGTTTGTCCCAAAAAAGTTACTTGTTTCTTAAACAGCTCATTTAAAAATACTATAGAGAAAATATACAATTGGCATATGTCAAACTGCAATACAAAATGTTATTTTATAATTAATATTTTCTCTTAAGAGAAAGAGAAAACCCTTTCCTCAGGAAAAAAATTAATATAATGAGTTTTGTGAAAACCTCTCCTCTTCTTTTATCTTTACTAAATGTATTATAAGAATTAGGCAAGTAATAGTAAAATGAAATTGGGAATATCATGCTATCTTTTTTAATAATTGCTGATTTTATAAGTAGAACATAACAATTGCAATACCTTCATGAAAAATATAAAAATAACAGTATTAGCATGTGGGTTTCTTGAGTTTACAGACCTTGTTCTCAAGGTCTGTTCAAAGTTGTGCAGGCTCCAGGTGGATTATCTATCTTTGATATGTTTTAGCAACTCAGAAAAATGTTGAAATGTCATCCCTTGAAGTGAGGATTTACATTATCCATATTCTTCCTTCTTTATAGTTTTCCTGTTTGAAGACTGATAATTATAATTTAAGGAAGGAAATATTATCTAAAACACTAAGTAGTTCATCAATGGTTGTTAAAAACCAGAAGAGTAGTACTTTTTTCTTAACTTCAGTCTGTTCCTAGATAAAGGACTGATAAATGCTGTTTAAGCAGCTTTTTTGGGGTGGGAGGGGAGATGCAGAGGCTTCAGCTTCAAGGAGATTTTAAGAGACTGTGCAACCTGATATTATTGCTTGTGCTGGGATATGTGTGGCATGGATCAGACTAAATAATGATTACAATAAATCGGACCTAACTTGTAGTGTTAACCCAGGAATTACAGCACTTTCTTCCTTCTTATGTCCATTCTGTGGATGAAGTAATGTATTCTAGTTCCAAAACTAACAAGCAGAACAATACTGGAATATGCAGCTGTCCTAAATAACTTACTCTGGACCATAAACTTTTGGTTTTATTTTGAAATGTTAGTTTTTAGATCTTAGTTTTAGATTCAGGTAATTTTAATTATTATGTAATTAGCCATTAGTGTTGAAAGGGTTGTGGATTTTTAAATGAAATTGGTTTGAAATTTGACCTTTGAAATTATAATTTTGGACAAGAATTGAAGAAAATAATAAAAAGTTGAATTCTTTTTCTGTTCAGGATCATAATTTTAGAGAAGAAAGAGATTCATTACACTCCTAACTCCTGGTAACTGTGCTCATGGAATAGTATTCTAAATGTTTGAGCTGGATTCTAATAGAGCAAACAAATCATCAGTGCGAGAGTAACTATGTTTGAATTGCAGGCCTCAGGTGTGCACTTCTATGCAATATTTTAGTCCAGAATGATGTTCCTGTAGGAACTGGTGGAACAGCCAGAAGTAGCACATTTGAGTCCTACTGGACAAAGATGTAAAGAAAAGTAGGAAGAAAATGAGTGCACTAATTCAGATGAATAAATAAAATCTCCCATTGTCTCACCAGTCCACTTGTTTTTTAAACAAAGGTACAGAATTTTCTGGACATTTTAACTCTCTATGTTAATTTAAGAACTCAATGAGGACCACTTAGGACTTTCACTGTGTCATTTCTTTAATAGAAGAGAACCTAAAGGTCATCATTAAGCCACAAATGACTGTTAAAAGGGCACTGATGATTATGGAAAGTAAGAAAAGAATTCTGAAATGAATTCTAAATACTCTTCAGAGTAGATTACTTAAACTGAATTGTTCCACTCAGTGGAACAATTTGTGTGAGGCAGCTGTAGTTTCATTTAATTTATTTTGATTTCCAAAATGAAAGTTGATTAATATACTTTCAATTCAAATCTCCTATAGTTTTTTCTTATGTCTTACACTAGAAATGGCTGTGCTGCATAGTGGGGAGTTTGGACATTCTGTCAGCTTCAGGAGCACTAAAATCAAAAATGGATGATACAGCTGAAAAAGCTGGTGTCAAATACAAATCTGTATTACTTCTAAACTGCTGGCAAGAGGTTGTGATTTGAGATGCAAAGGAAGGCTCCAGCATATAACTTTGTCTGTGGCTATACCAATCTCAGTGCTGCTGATCTAAGCAGCTGTGTCAGAAAAGGGCTTTTGGCTAAAATATAGTCAACACAAGAAACATCACAATCCCTTTCAGAGGGTCATCTTTAAACTCTTAGTGATACAGGTTTTCTATTATTAATATCAAA
This sequence comes from Leptocoma aspasia, assembly GCA_013399835.1. NCBI lineage: Eukaryota > Metazoa > Chordata > Aves > Passeriformes > Nectariniidae > Leptocoma > Leptocoma aspasia. The sequence continues at coordinate 435,277 of VXAX01003095.1, forward strand.
GATAAGGAAAACAAAAGATGTTACTGCTGCCTTGAGGGCAATGAAACAGCATCAGGCATTAAGGTGCCACTGTACATGGGGTAATGCAAAGAAGGAAATGCAGATTCTTGGAAGTACATGGGATTTTTTTAAGAATTCAAGATATATTAATATCTGTATAAAAAGAATAAGTACAGTTTCATTTTCTCACTTACTGCATATAATTCTGGCCAATTTTGTGGTGCTTACTAGCCATGGGTCATTTTGATTTGTGTGTTGATGATTCATTAAGTTAAACTTACTTTTTGCATATGTCATGCATATACCACTGTAATACACTGAGCTGCATGACAGACTGCATTACAGTTTATGTTAATATTTGTACAGAACAAATTCTCCTTACTCTAACGTACCAGCAGGTGCTATATAGAAGTAATTGCCAAAAAGTACAAATAAAGCAGTCCTCTTCCAAGAAGACTGAGAACATAGAGAAATCTCATAGTTCATTACAGAGATGATCTGGATAGGATATTTTATTCTTCTTTGTCCTTTACATGTAAGTACTGGTTTTGAATATTTTTTTTAATATACCTAAAATAAATTATTCTTATTGAGTGTCTGTCATTACACTGCATCAGGTTGATAAGATTCAAAGTTGTGAGAGATCTTTTTGAGACAGTATGAGCAAAATATATGAAGTGCTCATCTGGTGTAATTGTGGAGAAAGTTTTATATGGGACCATAGATAGGATAAATGTGCACATTCATGGTCACTTTAATTCCTTTTTCTGACATTTTATTTGCTTTCTTAGCAGTAAAGAGAGGAAAAGTCCAACAGCCTTACCCACACAAATATGGTGCATCTCTGGTAGATGTATACATGTCTATATGTGTAAGCAAACTAGAGTGAAAAGGCTAAATGAGTAGGTTAAATTTACCAGGGGAGAATAGATTAAATTTATTATTTATTCTTTCATTGTCAGTAGAATGGAAAATAAATACTACTATTCTACCACAAATCTTTCCAAAGATATGTAGAGTGTGTACTACAACATAGTAAGTACTGTCTGCAACATAACTCCACTGTTACAGTGTTGGTATCATGGTATCCTGGTACTTTAAAATTATTTTATGCTTGGATTTCTGTGGTTGTAAGAAAGAGGTAATGGGATGGATAAACATGTGCAAAATCTTTTCCCATTTCTTTTATGGGTTTTCTACCAACAAACAGATTTCCACAACAGAGATGAAATCTCGGTGGATAATGTTTGACATTTTATAAAAAGGATGAAGTTTTCTGAGTGGTTTTTTTTTTTTTTAAACTGTGTATTCCATAATGGTAGCAACGGACAAATAGTTTTGTTAATATTTTAATGCTAGTTAACCTCACTGCTTCTCCTAGATCTGACTATTTCATGATGTCTCCTGGGAGAACCATGTCAGCAAGTGAAAATTCCAGTTTATTAAAGCCAATGGCAAAACTCCCTAAGAGCAGGAGGGGCAGACAGCAGTGGGAGGTAAATGCTCCTCAGGTGGGAGTCATGGTGTGGTTATGTTTAAGCATAAGTTTGGCTTATCTAGTGTTCCAAAGGTGATGCATCTTGCACCTCAGTGAAGGCACAGCCAAGTTTGGACAGTATGTACCCCTAGAGCAATGCTCTGTATAGTACCTGCCCAGGTTTGCCAAATGGTCTCATGGTATGTGTCCTTCCTTGTCCTCTCTGCATACAGCCCTGCCTGACTTTAAATAAGGGACCAGGAAAGTACTGCTTGTTCTTCAGCCTTCAGAAACCCAAAATTTAGTTTCTTTAAAAATAAATCTGTCATAAAAGATTATGGGAGAGAGAGGTGAATGTGTAAGGAGAGCTTAAAGCAGGGAGCCATAGCAACTGAACCTAAACCTGATCCAGATCTGAATACAGATTACTGCAAATCAGTGCCTAGCAGACAGGCTACACAAGTTGAAAGAGATCAGGCTTATTTAAAAATAAATTCTATTATTTTGCTTGATTCTTGGAGGCTGATCTTTTAAATTTAATAGTATTGCCTACCCCTCTAGTTTTGTAGCTAACAAACCCACCATACTTTGCAGGCAGACTCAAGGAGCAATTGCTTGAGGCTGGGTTTGGGTCTCTTTTTAATATTTACAATAATAAGAATAATAATAACAACAACAACTTTAAAAAAAAAAAAACCTAACCCTAAACATTTTTCATGAAGTTTCTCTTGTGGTGTAACAGAAACATAGAGCGAGAAGTGATGTGTTATAGACACAGAGGAACTGTTAAACTTATGAGTTCTAGTAGCAGTTTCAACTGACTACATTTACATTATTTTTTATTCAATTGCTGCCTTTCTGACCCTTGTAGCTACCAGACTTCTGAAGCGTTGTACTCCCAGACAGGTGAGAATCCACATCAGGACATGTGATGGCAGTATGTGTCTGGCACATCTGAAGACATGATAAGAAAGGGCTGCATAGTGCTCACCTGATGTGTTTGATATGCGCTGCAGGCAGGAATCTGTGAACTTTAAGTCCAGCCCAGCTGCAGCACAGTGACCCCACACTTATGCCATGATGGGAGCTGGTTGGGTACTGTGAGCTCATCCATAACAGCAGAGGGTAACCAGTAGTGACTGCCTTGAAGACACACACAGGAAGGTTGTCACAACCTGCCACAGGCATACAAAATACCTGTAAGGTCAGCAATATGTGTCTAGTGCAGAATGGTTATGTTTGACAGATGTGTGTTAAATAATCTTTTCAAAAGATCATACATCTAATATCTAATTTTTTTTTTTACTTTAGAAATACATTACTGAAGGTAAAATGTCATCTTTGAAGAGGCATGAAATAAAATTATATAGGATGCAGCACAGGTTTAGAATAAGTTCTCATGTCTCTTTTGTGCAGAAATCATGTACTAAGGTAAGGATAAAAAAAAACAGAACTTTAGCCAGTGCCACTGCACCACTCTCCATCAAAATCAGTGGAAAACTTATATTTATTTGGTATCCAATTCCTGTGCAAAATTGTCCAATAAGATTATTTACCGAAGTAATGCAGGTGTTTGAATATATGTAGGAGTATTCACTAGAACAAAATCATACTCCCAAGGTCACGGCTACATCACAGGCTTAGTTTAAGCAGTGATTGCATAGGATTAAAAAAAATCCACAAAACAAAAAAATCCCCTTTGATCAAGCAATCTCTTGACATTCTTAGGAAGTAATGCAAAAATTGTAATTGTTAGTGCAGTATTATAAAGTATAACTAAGTTATAAGTAGCAACTGTTAGGTTTCTTGCTGGTGATGAAATAAATAAGTGCCAGTCTCCCATTTCCCATTTAGAAAGGGCAAAGCATAATATTCAGCGAAAGAAAATTTTGTCAAAATACTTGTACTGTTCACTAGATAAAAAAAATGTCTGGGTTTCCAGACCAAGACAGTGGTGGTGAATGGATTTACCTCCTGTTAATGGCCCAGCATAACAGCACACATCACTGGTGCTGCCCAGGTCACAGTATTAAGGCCATTTCTGTTTCTTCATCAATGATGAAGGGATTCAGTAAACCCTCAGTCAGTTTGCAGATGACTGTTTATCTGCTTGGGGGTTAGGAAGCCTCTGCAGAGGGAACTGCACAGGCTGCATTGATGGGTTAAGGCCAACTGCATGAGGTTCAACAAGAAGCGTCTTGTGCTTTGGTTGCAACAACCCTAGGCAGTGCCACAGGCTGGGGTAGAGTGGCTGCAAAGCTGCCTGCAAAAAAGGGATCTGGCAGTGCTGGTTGACAGCAGCTGAACATGAGCCAGCGTGCACCCAGGTGGCCAAGAAGGCCAATGGCATTCTGGCCTGGATCAAAAATAGTGTGGCCAGCAAGACCAGGGCAGTGATAGCCCCCTGTACCCATCACTGGTGAGGCCACACCTCACATCCTGCGTTCAATTTTGGCCCCTTTGCTACAAGAAAGATATTGAGGTGCTGGAGTGTGTCCAGGGAAGGGGAATGGAGGTGGTGAAGGGTCTGGAGCACAAGTCCTGTGAGGAGCAGCTGAGGGAGCTGAGGGTGTTTGGGGAAAATGGAGGCTTATGGAGACCTTCTTGATCTCTACAACCACCTGTAAGGAGGTTGTAGTAAGGTGAGAGTCCATCTCTTCTTCCAAGTAACAAGTAATAGAGGAAACAGCCTCAAGTTGCACCAAGTTTAGGTTAGATATTAGGAAAAATTTTCTTCACTGAAAGGATTATGTTTCGAATGTGTGATTAGGATGATCACCCAAATATGAAAATTAAGGAAATTTTGATTAGCATGAGACTCTTTTTTCCTAACTGTTGCATATCAAAGTACTGGTAAGAGATGTTTTCTGGGTGGTTTAAGAAATGGATGAGCTTTGCATCTGTAGCAAATGTTTTTAAAGTTTAATGTGGTTGTTAGATGTTTTATGCATGCCTGTTGCAAACATGAACTAATTAGAAGCTTTGGCAGAGCAGTTTGTATCTGTTGCTCAGAAAGGCAGCTATGTTATTTAACAGACTAACTGTGCATACCTATGACATACAAGTATTTCTTGCTTGATGCCCTAACAGGTGGAAAGATTGATGACTTTCTGTTTAACATAATATTAAGGAGTTTGACAATTTAAATGTTTGTAGTTATTCACCACAATAACATTTGCAATCAACCTGTATACTCACCAGTTCCACAGCCTTGTTTTAGTTTCCAGATGTGAACCTTAGTCTATAACAGTAAGCAGATGGGCAGTCTTGTCTGGGCAGTCTTGTCTTTTTGCTAGTCTTAGACAAAAGCTGTGGGCCTAATTAATTTCTCACAAACTTTCTTTTTGTCCAGTTCTGTTCAGGGTCTCAGCATTTGATTCTTGCAGTTCACATTCAGAAGCATAGATGAGAGTTATGAAGAATATAATAGCATTTTGGGAGTCAGTGCCCCTCAGGTTATGTGACTGTATTGCTGCTAATCCCATGAGAAAGTGTGACTTATCTCTGCACTCTTATTTGGATATCTCCAAGCCATTCACAAGCTTAGAAACAGCAGAACAAGTAGTAAGATGGAGTATTATTGCCATATTTTGCTACAGACTTTGCTAAATATAATGAGTAAGGTGGGATTTTAAATTTATTTTAGTTTCTCAGTTGGTTTTTGTTGTTGCTTTTCAGTGGTTTTTTTTTTTAATAATGAAGATGGTGACCTTTTATCATAACTGTTATGAGGCTAAGGTATTTGTGAGTATTTCCAGTCTGTTGCCAGTTATTAGAATATCAGATGTGCTATTTAAGGAAACATTCAAAGGTCAGTTTGCAAGACCACAGCTCTCTGCCAGAGTTTATGCAGCTTTAAAGCAGGGCCAGTCTGCTCCTCCATTCAAATTGAAGCACAAAGAAAAATTAATCCAAGTTTTCCACAACTATGAATTTTTTCTCTGGATATCTGTTCCCTTCCATTGTCACTCATGCTAAATGCACAGCAATGGATTCCTGCTCTTGATCTAGATACATACATGTTTATTTGATATGTCATCTTAGCTCTTTCAATACAGGCCTATCACCTGGGAGCAGGGGAAAATAGAAATGTTCATTTGATACCTGCCTAAGAGCAGATCATCATGGTTCACAGTATCACACAGGCTTCTTCCTAGAGCTGAGTTCATACACTGACATGACAGTGGAGGTTGGTGGCCACAGTTTACAGCAGGATAAATTACAACCAGACAGGATTTCTCCTTGGAACAGTTAACACATCCACTCTTATCAGTTCAATATAATTCTTTTCACTGCACCTACTCGTAACTCATGGGATTCTTTGCCCATAGTGTGTTAATAAGGTTTTTTTCATCTTTGTATGGTGTTGGCCATCCTGAAGTCCTTCCAAAATAGTTGGACACTGAAGGCACTTCAGTAGAGCAGCATTTCAGTACCTCAAATGGACAGAGTCCCTTCTGACATTAATAAAGGATGAATTCTTTCTACATCGGGACAAAAATTATTTAGTTAGGATTTTTCTCTTTCAACTTTCACTTTTTATGAAACCTTCTACCCCTGGATTGTGAGAGCTATTTAAAAACTAGTGTAGTAGCACTCACGTTTGCGTTGTGAGCTACTTTTCCAGTGCTCCTTTAAGCACCTTGGTCCCTTCTTCTCACATAAGCAGCAGAGTGCACATGTGATTGAAGTTTAAGTTCTCTCCCTTCATTTGGGGTGTACATAAGGCTGTCAAAGGATTGAGTTGTGAAAGTCTTACAATTGGGTGTGTTGACATGTCCTTTTCTCCTCTTGGAGGTCCTAAATCCTCTTTTTGGTCATATGACGGATGACATTTGAGGGATGACTGACATTAAAGAAAAATTGAAAAAAGGACACGTGGACCCCCACTGGAGAGAATGAGAGAGGGTGTTTGCCAGAAGAGTTCATATTTGAAGGCTTTTGAAGCATCTCTGAAAAATAAGATGACAAGCTTATGGTATATACAAGAAAAATGAATTTTTCTGGTAGGTTAAGCAAGTCTGAATCTTGCAAATGCCTGAATTAATTTAGTCTCCATTTATGGCAAATGTTTGTTGCCCTTCAGAGGAATTTATAATTGCCACAGCTAGTTCATGCAGTTGACAAGTGGGTGTACATACCTTGCATTTCAAATATAATAACAGTCTTTCAGAAGAGCTATTTTGGGAACAGGTGATTTTGCATACCAATAACAAGAAATGAAATTGCATGCACTGTTGAGACAGAGGAAAGTATAAAGAAGCAAAATTGATAAGGGGTGCAGAGTAGTCTTGCTGTATAGTTGGATTCTGGCTGTAATGACACAGAATGTTTGACAACAAGGCCTACACCCATGTCAGACTGGCAGGGTTCTCTCAGTATCTTTATTCTAATAGTACTCATGATTACATGAAATGGTCTTTTGTGGGCTTTTGGAAGGGGCTTGGGCTGTGCTGATTTACTGTGCACCAGTACCAGTTACAATAGAAAGATGACACCCTATGTGTGTATTATTTTCTCAGCTATTATTTCCATACAGGTTTACATAAGCTGATAGCTTTTACAATCTTAGGAATTAGCAGGGAGTCAAACACTATGGCTTTGTAAAATCTAAAGGCAAAGTTTTGGTGTAAACCTTTACTGAAGTGGACAGTTTTAACTCATGCTGAAATAGACAGCTTTGCTTCCTTGCTGTTATCCATTCATCTACATAAAGTTGGATTTCAAATACAGACAATTCCAACTTCTTGGAAGAGAAGAGATTATGTCTGTTAGAGATGATCAGGTAGTTCACAGCAGAACTGACTTTATTACAGCAGTCTTCTTTTTAGCTTTTTCATGTATCACAATCTTTTGATGTCTAATTCTCTTCCCACATCTGCTCTCATTTTAAATGTCCACTCCATGCCAAATTTCCTAAAATGTACTTCACCAATTACATTTACTCCTGTTTTCTGTTTGCTCTTCTTGTTCACAGTCATCTTTCTTTCTTATTCCAAACAATTATCTTGTAAATGAGCCCTTGTAGGTTGTTTGTTGGGAGGAGGAATAGATAAAATAATTCAGATGCAAAGTTTGGTGCAGTCCTAATTATCAGTCAGTCTTGATTACTGCTTGAGTACATGTATGTACTCAGAGGAACAAACAAGTATTTATTCTCAGAAATGTTCAGCTAGAGTCTATAATGTTAACTCTGCACAAAAAAAACCCTGTTTTTTTTACCAATGGTAAAGAACTTAATTCCTCAGGGTAAGGTTTATGACTGGCTCAGCTCTGGGAGACACTGCAGAGGGCAGCAGTTTCTACAGTACCCAGATGTTCCTCTGAATAAAGGGGCTTTTCAGTGGAAGAATTAGCCTGGAAGTGTTGTGCTGAACTCCCTCATCCATTTTAACACTTCGGAGATCATTAATGGGGGACCTGCTTCATTCTAGCCATTAATGCTTTTCCAGTATACTGCCACCACATTCAAGTAAGTGTCTTCCTAGGCTGCTGTTAATGAACTGTGACTTCAGTGTAGGTATGGTCAGCTGAGGAAATGTGCAGATGGCTCTCTCCATCTCGTTTCTCTCTTTGCTGGAGGGATATTCTTATAAAGTGTTCTCTTTGGCATTCAGTCTTGCATATTTATTGGCAAGTTTATACTTGTGTGCTGTTTATACTTTAGAAGTAGTCAAAAACTGACAAGTGGAATTCACCTGGATCCCTTTCAAGAAAAAATACCTTTTGTTTGTAGCCTGCCAAGTAAAGTTCTATTACAACACTGAAGATGTTATAAACTTTCCTATCAAATGTGTGTAGATTAGAGCAAACAGATGATTAGTCAGTAAGCTTTTATTTGAAGAGTTAGAGGTAAAGGAAAAAGAAAACTCTTTTTCTAAAAAGGTAACAGAAATAAAATTCAGGCCTGTAAATAAAGTGTGTGTGCAGATATACGTCTGCATGTATTAAAGAGTTTCTGCATTTGAAAGAAAGAAAACACATATTGTGGTATCTTCCATCTGTAATCAGACAATCTGTTTAGAAAAGCATAAGATGGTAAAGCTCTATCAACACACCTAGATCACTTCTTGTCAAGGAGCTTCCTTTTTGGTATTTGCTTATCTTTTATCTTGCTTAATTTTCACTGTATGAGGCCAGCAGGTCAATTTCTTCTTCAGATTTCAGTCTGTAATCCTGCTGAGTACCCAGCCTAAATTTTCCATTCCTTTATTTCCTGAGGTTACTACTGTTGGATTTTATTGCCCTCTTCTTCCTTAAGCCTTGGCTGATGTCATGAGATCAAAAGCTCTGTGACTGTTTGAGTGAAAAGTTAAGCAGTCTTGCAGAGAAAACCTTGTCATTGTAATCCACATGTAATTATTACTCGCCTGCCAGTGTCAAAGTAAATGCAAAGTGCCCCTTTCATCTGAACTGACTGCTGATTCCTGATCACACCCCTACTGTTTGGGTTATTGGGTGATCTGTGGTGCTCTAGGCAGACATCTAAATAGAGTCAGGACTGTCATCAATGGGAATCTGCTTGACAAAGTACTCCACAATTTCATAAAAAGCAGGGTATTTCCTGGCTACAGCAGAGTAATAGCAACTTTTCCATTATTTCAGCAGGTAGGGCAGTTACCAACCTTTTGGAAGCTCTGGCCATTACATAGACATGATGAGATGCTGTGTGACATCTGTATAATGCAAGAACCTCCAAACTGATCAAAACCAAACATTCATCTAGCCCAGAATCCTTCCCTTGACAGTATCAAAAAAAAACCCAAAAGTGTGGAAAAAGTGTAAGGAAAGGGCCAATCAAATATGCTACTTTGAGAAGACTCTTTTAGCCACCAACAAACTGGGGCAGCTCAGGGATTCCTAATCTGGAACAATTAAGTAAATGTCACTTTTCTAGGAATGTTCTTACTGTAGTAAGAATTTGTGACTATTCAAACATTCAACTGAATTTCAGTTGAATTGCCCAATGAAAATATTAACTGGTGTTTTAAATTACAAAAACAATTTAGAAACCAGGAAAACAATTTGACTTTCCATGGTAGCACCCAAGGCTTCAGCATTCTGGGACTAGATAAAAGTAATTCTGACAAGGGAATATATGAAGGTTTAATATGCAAGTAAAAGTGACCACTGACTATTTTGTTGATTTAATCTTTCCTTTACCTTTTTCTTTGCTAGGAATTTAGGAATAGAACAAGGTTTGGAAAGATTTTTAGGAGGGAAAAAAGACCCATAAAAAAATGCAGACAAAAAGAGTTAACTCATATCTGATAATTTTCTTGGAGGTGGTTAAGTTGGGGGAGTTATTTCACATTACAGAAAATTGAGTCATAGATCCAATCTAGTGCGGTATTCATTTTAACCAAGCCTGTTATCTTTAATGGGACTGTTTATGCCTATAGAACTGAGTTTACAAAAAATCTTTGCTGATTTGAGTACTTTAGACAAGCACAAAAGAAAAAAAAAGCAAATTCTGCAGATTTGTTATAAAAAAAAATTAGTATTACCATGGACAGATATGAATTAGCAAGACAATCATAAAGATTGCAGGAAAAATATTCCTAGAGTAGATAAAGCATAATAGATTCCAGTTCTTTGGGAGAATTTAATGGAATTTGTCATGAGAGTCCATTGTTAAAATTAATGGCTTATGCTGCTTACAATGATATGTTATCTACCAGTCAAATTTGGTTTTGATTCAGAACTGATTCCAGCTAATTCTAATTTCCTAAATGACCTTTTCATGAAGTACACCAGAGCTTCAAGATTAGAGATATTTTTCTAAATTGTGGTGTAATTTTTTAGCAAGTTGCTAGCTTATTCTTGTCCTTCTCTCAAAATAAAAGAAAAAAGCTAATAGACATATTTTCACTTTTTTGCATCACGTCTACTAAAATTTACTTACAAATAATTAATAAAAATTACATATAATACATATATGTACATATAATATTATATGTAAATACATATAATCATAAGATGTTCTACTTTCTCCTTCAGAATAATTGTACAAAAATGAAGGGCATTTTTTCCATATTCTATTTCTGTAGTATTACTAATTTTTCTGTCAAAGTTGTTTTTTGTTTTAGGGGGATGGTGTTGTGTTATTGTTTTTTTCTTCCAACATAATTTGAAGCTTGTAGAAAAAAAAAGGTATCCCAAATGCAATATCACTCCAGTGTGTGTAAGGAAAATTCTGAGTTAGGAAGATTGAGGATAACTTCATTACTTGCTTAAAGGAGGAGTTTATTTGCCACAAAACCATACTTCCACAGCAGTTGCATATTTGTAAATGCAATTGGATGCTTGACTGGTAGGTCCATGCTTGGACACAGTGAAGTTTTTAAGGCCATAAGGCCAATACCCTTATAAGATTCTCTTTTAAAAATGCCAGAACAGTATTGACAAACTGCACAGAGCCACTGATGATTTAGAAATGCTCTGTCAGATTTCTTCTTTTCTGTTGCTAACATTTGTTTTAGTTGAACATATTAACTGAAATGTCTGCTTCTGAGAAAATTAGAACTTGTTTTTCTGATTTTCCTCTTGATTTATAAGATCTGCAAAGAGTACTTTTATTTGCATTAACCATTAAACCACAATCTTTAATTACATAGATGTTTCTTTCCTAAATCCATTTATTTATGAAGATGTTACTGTAACTCTTGTGGAAACAAATTTGATTACTTTTATTTTCAGACAAAAATTCTTAAGGATTGCAGCTTGTGATATCAGGAATCTGTATATCTCTGGCTTTGATATGTGTGCAAAACCATGTAGTGCAACAATTCAAAACAAGAAGGAAAAAGCTGTGATTCCTTCTTTCCTAGAGGCTTTCCATCATTTATATTCACCAGCGGAAGGTTGGCATGCACCTCAAGGACTAATGATAATGAAAAATGTTGTATTAAAGACAAGAAATCTTTCATAACTTGCATACTAACACACTGAACTCATTACAGCTTGTCTTACTACAGCATGCTCTTTTATGTCTGCTGTAATGCACTTCATTTTCAAGAGACTGTGACGTGCAGCGATTCCGTAAACACTTTTTCTCTTCCTTATTTTCAAAAGCTGACTTTGGTTGTCATAAACGACTCAATTATTGGAAACAAATTAGGCACTAGGGTTTTCTGCAGTTTCTGACTAATACCATGATCTGAAAAAAATTATATTTAAAATGTATTTGGGGCAAGTAATTGTTTCCATTTTTCTAGAGCAGAGTACTGGTGATTTTGTAGCTCAGGAGCTGCCAGCCACCTCAGCAGTTTTATTAAAATAGTGAGTTGTTTGTGGCATTGGCCGGCTTTTTTTGTTTTGGTAGGATGTGCAGGGAAACTGTGTTCCTGGTTTGCCATTCTAGACATTATCATGCTTTGAGTAGTCAATAACAAACATATATTTATAAAGTGTTTATAGATAAATTGTAATAATTAACTCCAAGTTGAAACTTGTAATGCCTTGGAAGTGAAATATGGTTTAGATTTGTTACATACTATTTCTACAGATGTGGCAACAGCTCTGGGGTTGCATCTCCAAAATTTGCTATGATACCTTAATTTGCCATTCAATAAACTGTTCAGTTCTTTAATTTTTCTCGTAAGAAAAAAAAAAACAAACCCGAAACAAGCAAAACAGCAGTATTAATATTCCTAGCTGCATTCACGACAAGTATCACAATGAGTAATTCTTTGCTCTCAATGTGCCTTCTATTTCCCAAGCAACACCCCCTGAACTCTTGACTCAATAAAATTCATAAACACAGTTGATTTTAAACCAATCTAAAATACAGAAGAATAATGGAAAGGTTGGAAATGAGCTTATGAATGTCTGTAGCATGTCTCTCAAAAACGTTTTCTGCAATTGATTTTAAGTGACCTGTGTCAAAATCTTAATGAAAATGGAAAAATGTCATGCAGAGGGACAAAAAATAATTTAATAGTAGTTGCAGTTTTGCAAAGAGCTCTGCTTCAGTAACTATGAAATCAAATTGGTCTGATTAAGTCATAATAAAAGTATGTTTAAGATATGAAATCATTCCATTTCCGTTGTCCTAAGGGACTTGTCTGTGAGAAATACACTTTGCATTTGAGTATGTATTTTTACATTTTGCATTGAGTATGTCCAACTTGATTCTTTATAGTTCTATGAACTCTGTGTTCTGTGCCTCTTTCAAAGATAACAAAGCTGGCTTAAAAGAAACACAGCTACTTGACATCATGCTTTAATATAATATTATGATTGACCTAGACTGCTGTTCTCAGTAGAAAAGTGACTATAAATATGATATAATGAGTTTTCAAAGAGGCAAAAATAAAATTCAAATTTAAGCTAAATAAAAGCTTAAGCTATGAGAAAGCCATCTATAGAACACTGAAAACTGAGTCTTGTTTAGTGTAATCTTAAACTCTGCAAGTAAGGTAAACATAATTTACTTTTATTCCTATAATTGAACAAGAAGAAGTCTACATAAACTAACAGTACATTTCAACATACTGCATCAAAAGATACTTGTCACCTGCTCCTATTTTAGCTAGCATATCCCTGAGCAATAAAATAAATTTTCAGGAACAATTAAGAAGTCAACATAAGTTGAATGAATAGAGTAATGGTAGTAAATATCACATCACTTCCATTCACCATTAAAAAAAAAAAGTCAATAAAATCAGTAAGAAGGGCTTACCTTTTAAGACAGCTTGGAAGAGAAAATATGTAAATGACAAGAAATTATGCTTTCTTCATACTAAGTGGATTGTTTTGGTTGTTTGTGCGGTTTTTTTGGTTCTGCGTTTTTGTTCTTTTTTTTTTTTTTTTTTTAATAAAGGCAAGGGGAATAGAATGATGGAAAGAATAATATGCCAGTAAAGAGAAAGATTAAGCAGTGTGAGTCTGAGGGTGAGGCTCTTTGGAGAGGGCTTTGGAAAGAAGTAGAAGACCTTTAGTAGTCCACAATTAAACACTTATGTTGACATTGGTGTTAATGGTGGTATCAGAGATCTGCATACACAGGTTACAGAACACTTCAGAAATATCTGTTGTTGATACTATTGCACTGTGACAGTATTTTTATGGTACCCAATGTTATGTAATTTTCAAACTGTAACATAAAACAGGCTGTAAATTCTAGGAAATTAATTGTGAATCTGAAACCTGCCTGTTTTTTGTGCCCTACACCAAGACCAAACTGCCAGATGAGGCTCACCAAAAACTTGACATTCTCCTGGATTTAGGTAGGATAGAGTTGTTTTCTTCCCAGAAGTTGGTGTAATTCTATGGTTTGGATTTAGTACAAGAATAGCATTAATATCACATGGATGGGTTAGTGGTTTCTGAGCAGCGCTTACCCTAAGTAAAGGAGTTTTCAGTTTCTCATACTCTGCCAGGGAGCAGGTGCACAACAATCTGGGGGGAACATAGGACAGCTGACCCAAATTGGCCAAAGGGATATTCCATACCCCAGAACATCACATTCAGAATACAAACTGGGGAGAAACTGGCCAGGAGCCATCAATCTCTGCTAAGGGACAGGCTGGACATACGTCAGTGGGTGGTTAGTAATTGCATTGTACATGACTCAATTTTCTTGGGGTTTATTCTTCTCTTTCTCTCTCTCTCCTTTTCATTACAATAATAATTATTATTTTAATTTTTCCAATTATGAAACTGTCCATCTCTCAACCCATGAGTTTTTACCTTTTTTTCTGATTCACCTCTCCATGCCACCAAAATGGAGGAGGACAGCAAGAGAGTAGCTGCATGGTGGGGTTAAAACACAACAAAGATAAAGAAGAGGTAGGAAGAAAATTGTTATGGAAGCAGAGATCACTGAATTTAGACAATGCAGTCTCTCAATATCAGATGGGGATTGCTGGGTCTGTATGGTTGCCTTTCTCAGTCCTGGCTCATTACTGTTCAAACTGGCTTGAAATAGCATTGCTGTTCTTCGCAAGCCTGAATTTAAGGTAAACCAGAGCATACATTTGTTTACCATAAAATGCTCTGGTGTCTACTCTGGCAACTCAGAAGCTGAGGAGTTAGCAAAAAAGACATATTCATAGCATGCCCTTGGAGGGAAAACTGCACATGGTAAATTGGTCAGCCACCCCAAACCTTACTTTGACTTTGTGAAGGCAAGTTATATTGTCCATAGTCAGTTACTGAAGCTAAACTGACCTTTGGATAAGTCAAAGCTACAGTCAGCATGTTAGCATCATGTTTTATTTTAAAAAAACAACAAATTAAACCAGTGACAGAACTTTGGGTCCTGCCATTCACAAGTATCTCCTTTTTAATTATATACCTTATATAATTCACTGAGCACAATTTTAAATTCTGAAAATTTCCATTAAATTTTGAGCTCAAACAGCACACCAAGATAGAGATTTAATCCTTCAGACTCTGATGATATTTGCAGGTCTAGGTCTTTGACTGACTTCTTTCTTACTTTATGGAAATTTAATGCAAAGCTTATTTCATGTGGTACATACCAGTGACACATCAGAAATAGTTATGATTTTTTTTCATTAAGAAATAGAAAAATCGGGAACTGAATTTAAATGAAAATACTGAACCAATTTTAGGTATTTCTTAATGGGAAAATAAAGCAGGAAATTATATCTTCATGTAAATATAAATTTCAACTTTATGTTAATGAAAAATAATTTTAACTATATAAAAGCTTGCATGAACTTGGTATGAATCCAATAAGGACATTTTAAACAAACATGATGTAAAGCTCTGGTGAAATACCATTTTTGCTCTAAAACTCATCATAAAAGAACTCTTCTGAAATGTACTAAGTATGTTTTACTATTTCCTCCACTCTTATTATAAACAAGTATTTATCCAAATCAATCTAGATACGTGAAAGTAATAATATTATACAGCATAAGGAACAGTCAAGATGCACTTAATCCCTTTGTTTTTTGAGGAAAAAATAAAAAGGCAATGAGAGAAATTCCTTTAGTTTCCTCTTATTACTGTTTGAGGTGACTGAATCAAGGCAAGGTACAGAAATGTTCCATCATTTTATGTGTCATAAAGGCAAGGGAACATATTTTTGCCAAACAACTTTGCTGATTGGAAGAACAATCAAAAAAATGAGAGCATTGTGTAAGATTGAAAATAGTCTGAATTCAGAAGAATAAAGCTGAATTATTTGCAATTATGAGAAACAAGAGAACTGAAAACAAAACTGGGAAAATTATTTAAAGCATATGTTGCAATAAGGCAAGACAGAAGCTGTGTCTTCAGAGTAGTCATAGTTTCTTAATTGGAAATATTGAGTCACTCAGAAGCTCAAACTCCCCACACACACACTCCCCCCCCCACCGCCCCCC
>VXAX01003095.1:451311-504495 GCA_013399835.1 Leptocoma aspasia
CCCCCCCCAAAAAAAAACCCCAAAAAACCAACAACCAAACACACTAGTGTGTAATATTATGCATAATATTCTTTGTTACCTTTTTTAAAAATCTGGTTTATAGAATAACTGTGCAAGTATACTTTCAATTTTTTTTCCTTTCCCTGAACATAACTGTTAGAAACCTGACTTTGTTTTTTTTTAATAAAAGTTATATTTTCATGTAATACCAGGCCTGGGACATGAGAAAAACAACCATTCAGGCAGAGATAGGGCCCAGGGAAAAAGAAAAACTAACTGCATCAATTACTGTTGCAAACACTAATGGTTCCCTCATTTTGAATTAATTTTCAAACATTTAGAGACACTAAAATTGTAAAACATAATAGAAAAAAAAAGATTATGTTGGTAACTCAGTATAAGGTGTTTAAAACAACAGAAAAAAATATTCTCTGGTTCAAGTTTACACATAACCTGTCATAATTTTATTGTATCAACAAGTAATGATTCAGAGATTTGCACAGATCATAGAATCACAGACTATCTCAGTTTGAAAGGGATCATAAAGTCCAATTTTCTACTCCTTAAAAGACTACCTAACACTAAACCGAATGGCTAAGAACATCATCCAGACATTCTGAACTCAAACAGGCTTGGGGCCATGACCACTTCACTGGGGAGCCTGTTCCAGAGACCAGCGACCCTCTCAGCAAAGAACCTTTATTTAATGTCCAATCTGAACTTCCCCTGATGCACTTCATTTCCTCCTCTCATGTCTTATTGTCAGTCACCCAACAGAGGAGATCAGCATCTCCTACTCTGCCCCTTGATGAAGTTGTAGACTATGGTGGAGTTACACCTCAGTTTTCACTTCTCCAGGCTTATCAAGCCAAGTGACCTCAGCTGCTTCTCCCAAGTCTTGCCCTCAAGATTTCTCATCATCTTGGTTGTGCTTTTCTGAACACACTTTGATGATTGACGTTTTCCTTACATTGTGGTGCCCAAAATTGCCCCCAGCACTTGAGGTGAGGTGGCCCCAGTGCAGAGCAGAGGGGACAATCCCCTCCCTTGCCCAGCTGGTGATGCTGTGCCTGATGTACCCAGGACATGGGTGGCCCTCCTGGCTGCCAGGGCACTGCTGACTCATTCAACTTTCCATTGACCAGGTCCCTTTTCATGAGGCAGCTTTTCAGCCTGTTGTCACCCAGTTTGTATACATAACCCTGATTATTCCATCCAAGGTGTAGAATTTGGCATTTGCTCTTAAATTTCATATGCTTTGTGATTGCCCAACTCTTGAGTCTATATAGGTGTCTCTACCTTTAAGAAGTTCACAGCTCCTCCTAGTTCAGTATCATCAGCAAACTTCCAGTACACTTGACTCCTGCATCCAGATAATTTGTAAAAACATTAAAGAGCACTGTCCCTAAAATGGAGCCCTGGGGAAGACCACTGGCAGCCAGCCTTATGTAACCCCATTTACTAAAATCCTATGAGCATAATCTGACAGCCAATTGTTCACCCAACATATTATGGATTTGTCTATGGACTAGTATGTGGCACATTTTGCCCAGAAGTGTACTGTGGGAGACAGTATCCAAACCTTGCTAAAATCCCAGACCACCACATCTACCAGCTTTCCTTGGTCAGCTATGTGGGTATCCTCATCATAAAAGAAAATTAAGTTGGTTAAGCAGGACATGAACCTGTGCTGCAAATGACACATGCTTGTGTTACCTCTTAGCTGTTTTTCATAACTTCTTGTAACTTCCAGAATAATTTTCTCTGTGATTTTACCAGGCACTGAAGTGAGACTTACAGGCCTGTAATTAGCAGGGTCTTCTTTCTTATCCTTTTTGAAAACTGGGACAAGATTTTCCAGCTTCCAGTTGACTGTAAAATCAAGGAATTCCAAGACTTTTGAAAAATGGTAGAGAGAGGTCCCAAAATAGCATCAGCCAGCTGTTTCATTATTCTGGGATGATGAAACAAAAATAAACACAGAGGAATAATTTTTAAGAATGTAATATGTATCTAAATGCTACAGCATTCCTCCGAGTAAGTGATCTGGAATACCTCTGCCTTGATAAACAATCTTGTATTTGGCCTCATCTAACAAAAAAATTTGTGTTAAAAAGTAAAAAAGCTTTCAGGAGTAGCAGTGTGACGCCTCCCGTCCGCTTCCACCCGACTAGCTTCCGGACGGACGGGCTGATGGCGTCGAGAGTGGTCTCTCCCGGCTCCCTGCGTCAGGGGCTCAGGTAGAGATTTCCTCAAAGAGGAACGTCGAGGAGTGGCCGATTCAAGAGAGGAGAAGGAAAGACCAGACGGCAGGCAAGGGTAGGGGAAAGAGGTTTAATCCAAGTGGGGGTGCCCACTGACTGGCACCTTGTAACAGTAAGCAACGACTTATATAGAAAACAGATCAACCAATCAGGGGTGGCCATGGGAGGGAACATAGGAGGGGATACAGACACATGGGATCCAATTACAGCGTTCTGGGGGTGTGACTCTTAAAACTTGACCAATGGGAGGGCTAGCTCAGGGAAGACAGACATAGAAGGTACTAGAATATGGGGAGGAGCAGGGAGGATTGACTGCTCTCCTGAGGGGAGAGGGCTGACCCAGGGAAATGATGGACATAAATTCGAAGGAGAAAAACAACTCCTTATAAGGTAAGGACACGCCCAATGGGGCAGGGCTCTGGGGATTGACACATAACTCCTGAGGGTTAAAGGCGGGAAAACAAGGATAAAGGGCGGGAAAATGTGAGGGAAGAAGAAGGTGCAAAATGGAGGACAGAGAACTTAACATGCAACACCACAGCAGTGATATACCACCCTGAAAAGCAGTAGCAATTAGCTGGGGTAAGAAAAACGGGATGCATCAGATAAATACAAAAAAATACACTGCATTGTCAATCTTGCAATATCCCTATGAATGGACAAATGGCCTCTCTTCATCAAGAACACAATAAAGAACTCAGTGCTATGGACACCTGTGATGGGTTGATGCTGGCTAAATGGCAGTGCACCTATGACAATCATTTATTCATCCTTTTTGGCTATAGTTAAGCAGAGAACGAGGAAAGAATACTCATGGGGTAAGATAAAGATTAGGAGAAAACATTTTAAGGGCAAAACAGGTTCAAAACTTTAAAAGGTGTAAAGGAAAAATTTATTAACAGATTTTAAAGAAGATAATGAGAACTGAAATAAACCTTTAGAACACCTTTCCACCCCTCCTCACCCTTCTTTCCTTCCCATCGACACCTCAGGGAGACAAAATATGGGATTTTTAGTCTGCTTGATGCTTCTTAAGATTTTTTTTCAGTTTGCTGAAGGATAGGAGTTTCTTTTGCTATGCCATGGGGTCGTCTCATGCGAAATAGATTTCTGTGAACTTTTCCAACATGATTTCAATTTTCACAGCTAACAGTCCACCCAGAACCTGCTTGCAATGTGAAGTCCCTCCCACAGCTTACAGTCTTCCCACAACTGCTTTTCTTGGGCCATTTAGCTTATGGGGTGCAGTTTTTAAGGATGAGCTGTTCTAGTATAAAAGCAAGGGTCTTCTTCTTCTACCTCTGAAAGCAAGCCACCAGATCACAGCACGAGTGCCTTTTTCTCATGGGCTGTGGGTGAATACTGCATACCCCCATGCACTTAATGAATTACAGGGAAACGGTTCATTGCATTATAGTCCTCACCATGGCTTGCAGAAGAATCTCAGCTCCGATGTTCGGAGCACCTACTCCTCTCTCTCCCTCTTTTGCACTGACCTTAGTGTTACCATGTTGTTCTCCTTACATGTCCTCACTTTTTCCTTTTCTCTGACTCAAGCGTTCGTAGATTTGTTTATTCACAAGTTCTATCAATTGAAATAGTTTTTACAGAGCTCTGCAGTGCTGAAAGATTGATCCCGTCCAGGCTCTGCATTGGGGATTCACTCGCTGTGCCTCTCACTGCTGATAACACGGTCTCTGCTGGCACTGCAGAATCTGCGTCGGCTGCTGCCTCTACTCCAGGGCCACTCCTGGTGCAGGCCACAGAGCTGCCCCCGGTCTCAGCTGCATGGTTGCTTGTGTGGCTGGGATGGCCTCCCGGTAGAAGGATTTTGGTGGCCGTGCCGGGACAGGGCCTGGCCCAGCGGCCCCCACCCGGCAGCAGCCGAGAGGCTCAGTGGCTCTCCTCCGAGAAGGGCCCCAGCCACATGGGCCACTCCTCCAAAGGCAGAACAAGAACTTCCTGCGGTTTCTTCTTTCTTAAATATGTTATCATAGAGGTGTTTCCAGCTTTTCTAATTGGCTTAGCAGTGTGCCAGTTCTCAGAGATAGCCAGCTATTGGTTTTGCCAGGCTTGGAGGAAGCTGCTAGAAGCTCTTCACAGGAAATTACTTCTGTTATAAATACAGTTGTGATCAAGCCAGATTAAGAATCAATCGAGCCAATTTTAATAGAGAGGAAAATTAAAATTTTTATTTCCATGACCGAGAATTTCGGCCGCGATAGCCACGATCAAAAAAGTGAAGCACCGAGTCGATGCGAGCGAACGCAGACCCAAGCCCCTCTCGCTCTGGGTTCTACTGATTCGCCGCCCTAGTCCTCAAACTACCCGGTTAAGTACAGTTTATTTAGCCGCAGGTAGAAAGTCTATTCTTTCTTAGTTGGTGTTTCAAAACATGAAATCCAAAGAAGAACTGGTTAATGCGACTCCAGACAAAGAAGTCTGGAATCGCAGAGATTGTCCTAGGCGGTGTCTCCTGGACTGTGACGAAATTGCAAATGCTCTCCCTCCGGTTCGTGATGAATATGGAGGAGTTTGGAGTTACATTTTCCGGGCTCCCAATTGAGATGAGGAAATTTTGATTGGTATCTTATCTTGTCTGGGAGCCAGTGATGGGCATTAATGTTCCCTCCTTATCTCATCTTGCCACTGGAGTTGGCGTTAACGGTTTCCAGGTGTCCAGCATTACCTCATCCCGAGATATTCATCTGGGTGTATCTGGACATCAAGAGAGGAGTGGAACATCTATCCAAGAGTTTCAGTCTTTTATTTTGTTAATGGGAGCTTTCTGCAGTCAGCCAGCTGCAGCTGTTGGAATTTCCTCAGGTATGCCTGGTGCTTGCAGGTTAGGATTTTAATGTTGCTTAAAAAATACATGTATTAATTTCCAAAACCAATTTATTAAACATAACTGATTAATTACCAGCCTGAATTACCTACTGTATCTATAACACTTCTGTGGTGGTTTTTTTCCCTCTTCACCAAAAATTAATTATTGCAAAAGCAGTGTTATGAACAAAATTTAGGTTACTCCCCCTAAATGGGTTTGCTGTGCCACCCCCCCAGTTTCAATGCGGGTTCTACTGTTGTTATAATGTCATAAGTTAATTAAGTTAATATTTATTAATTGTTAATGTTATTAATTGTTAGTGTTTGTTAATTACTGTTTTCTGTACCCCTGTTTGTCCCCTTACACCATGTCCTTACCTCTGTATCCCCTGTATTCCCTCCCCGGCCGCGCCGGGATTCCCGCCACTGCTTTTCCCGGCACTTCCTAATCGGGCTGCCCGGGGGGGGGGCTAGCTGCTCCCGTGGGACTTTGTGCCACGTGCATATTAATTAGCAACCAGTTCCAGGTATCCAAGACCCCCAAACAATGCGCCAGCTACATTAACAGCAAAATGGACAACACAGCAGCAGAAGGACTCTCCCAAGGAGCCAGCAGGAGTTATTCTGAGTCCTTGCCATAAGTTTTCAAGCATTAAAGTGACAGGACCCCTAGACAGCGAGCGAGCCAAATCGTCTTCCTGTGCCCTTCCTGCGAGGATGGAAGCCCCAGCTCAGCCCGGTGGACTAAGCTGTTCAGATTCTCCTCTGCACTGGCAAAGAGGGCGCATCGGGGAAGTAGCGGCAGCGGTGGATACCTCCGAGCCCCCCCTCCTACGAGCTGATCTCCTTAATAAAGGCATTTTAAAGGGAGCAGAAGGTCTCCTAGCCCGTTCTTGAGAGCAGCACAACATCAAACCATAATACTGCATTTATGAATATATGGTTGTTTTTTTCTTTTTGGAGCAGCCCTTTTTTTTTCCTTGTCGCTGGATAAATTTCTCTATCAGGAAAAAATATTTGTTAAGATGATGTCAGTGCTGAGAGAGAGCACTAACAAAATTGGAGTGACCCACAATAAAATAAGCCATATAATGAAATAAACACGTTTAAGACAGATGAAAATATTTTAACTAAATTCTGAGCAATTAATGGTTGACTTACTTCAATTTGGCGTACAATAAATTTTAGACTATTTTTTAATGTACATTTTTAAGGAGACAACCTATTTGTGGGAGGAAAGAAGTTCTGGGGTAGTTGAACCAGTTTGGGATGTTGGTTTAGTTTTCTTTAGAAAAGAAAGTATGTATTTATTTTTCCTCTAAGTTAATATAAGCTCTAAGAAGGATATGATTATATTCACTAAAGAAAACCAAAAAACCAAAAAAACTCCATCAAAACCAAAAAACTCCACCCTAAACAACCTGAACAAACAAAAGCAGCTTTGTCATGGTGTTGCTAAGACATTGATTTAGTGAAGGAGACTCAGAATTGCAGTGCTCTGTTAGTGTCACCTGGTGAAGTACAATTGTTCTTCTGATGCATCAGCTGTTAAGAAAATGCATGGTCATTCATATTCACAGTGGGACTTCATCCTCACCTTTGTGTTCTTCTCTTTCTCATTGGAAAATTGCTACGATATTATCTGTGTACATGAGTGTAACTATCCCTGAAGAGTTATATCATTTGAATTATTTAAGGAAAGAAAGAAAATATGATAAATTTGAGGGTAGTTTTGTTTCTCAGGCCATATCCTGTCTCTGAAATGCTGATGCAGATCAGTGGAACTACTCTGTGTAAAATAAAACATGCATATAAGAGTGAGGTCAGAAGTTAGTTGCAGCAGCAGATAAAACAAATACATTTGACTTTGTACTGAAGGGGACTAGGAGACACTGAATTGACAGTTACAGTTTATCAGGGGAAAATAATGATCAGCTAAAATATAACCACTTTTTGCTGACTGTATCTAAAGCTCAGATGCAGCAAGACTAGCTCTTATTTGGCTCCTAACTTTTCATTTCACTAGGATGGAAACCTAGATGTGAACTAGCAAGTTAAATATCTTCCTGAATTTGGGTTTTCACCTTCTTGGAATCAGTGTGATGCTGGAAGTAAGGACTAATAATTTCATTTTTGTCACTCTAAAGCCACAAGCCTGATTTAAATATCTATCTTAGAGTGTGAGTACCAGTGATAATTAGGTTGCAAATTACACTCCCCTTTGTTTGCCATTTGGTTTACTTTAAGTTTCTTCTGCGATGTTGCATATGTTTACAAGTAAAGGTTAATTAGTCTATGATTTGTTCTATAGATAGGATCATGGATATGCTGGCAGAACTGCTTTAGAAAACAGCATTAGCACCACTGACATTTGCTTTTTGTGTTTACATATATATATAGTGAAAATAAAGATGTTCTGATTTCACACTATAGCTGGTATGGGCTGTCTAATAAAGAACATCAGCAGACAGAGTAAATCACCATTTCATTGTTATATTAAGAAACATGCCTAGTCTTTGACATCGTAGCACACAACATAGTGCTCTTGAATATGGAGTCAGCCATTAGAAATACAGATGACTGAAAGAACATATTCTAGTACTATGTGTCATCTTTCTTTCAGTGTATATACACACACATGCTTAAAGTAGTAAACTAGCTTTAAATATTCCTATTGTTCTCTGGTTGGAGTTTCAGGTTCAGTGGAAGTAAAGACCCCCTGTGTCTCTGAGGCTAGATGTCACTAATCAACTCATGTGTAGTGCTCAGCTTCTGAGAAATAGAATAGATCCAGAGCTGATCCCTTTGGAGGGACTCAGGACGTACATTTAATTCCTACTGAATCCCTGTGATGATAGATAAACATCCTAAAATAGTCACTCCAGTGAATTTGGAAACCAAAAATTTGCAGTAATGATTTTGCCCTTTGGTTTAGGGCAAGTTATATCCCCAAAGGATCCAAGTTCTTTAAAGGTCCATTAGCATTTAGGTCTGTGGTTGTTATGTGTCATTCTTTTTCTGCCTTTCTTTCCTTGAGAAGAATGAGTTTAGTATTTTGAAATATATTTTGATTTGGGTTTTTTTTTTCCCTTCCAATGAAAATGCTGCTAAAGGGTTTTCAAGGCTAATGAAGAAAACTGTTTCCTACAGTTACAGAAGACATTTAAGTTTATGATGGCACTTATTTCTTAGAAGAGACTATTTCATAGGTAGGTTTTGAACCACCTACTCGCTGAATGTCTTGTCTTACACAGGTGAGCTATATCTTTTTTTGATAGAAGGCTTTACTGCAGTGGAGGAGAATGTTTATGACTGAAATCTTTATCTTGGAACTGCAGGTCATCTATTAGCTATTCTGGGCTTATGCCATGAAGCACTTTAAGCATAAAGAATATAGTTTGAGACCAGGTCATTTGGTCTATCCAGTCACATTTTTCCTGTGTAGAAAAAGAGAGGAACAATTTTTATTACCTAGATTTTTCAGTTTGATTTGACATTCTCTGGCAAAAATTAGTATATAAATGCAGCATTATTGTATATTAATTTGTATTTAGAAGGAATTAAAAGCAGCAACTTGTACAATACACTAATGTTTGTAATAAACTTGAGACCTATGCATGTTCAAGGGTATGCAAGCAAACAGAGTGCACCATGTATCTGCTGTAACACATACACACATATAAAGATACTACTGTATAAAGCATATTAAAATTACTGCCTATTCTAGCAAACACCAGGTTCTGTTATGCTATGCCAAAACTGCAGAAGACAGAAATATTTTACTGGTTTTTCATGCCTGGATTGACTGTTGAATATGTATATAGAGGACTTTTGTTCCAGAAGAAGTATTCAGGATGAATCAATAAATCCTAACGTCATCTATGCTGCTTTCTGCAGTCTCTCATTGCAAGGTTGTTAGACTTCTGCATTCCAGCAAACTAAATTAATTTGGGCAGCCTTTTTTTTTGTCTGTTGAAGGCTGGTAATCAACTTTGGAAACCTCTAAGAATACAATATCCTCATACTGGTGCTGTGATTTTTATTGGCTCTGAATATGCTAGTTTGCTTGGCAATATTAATTATTGCTTATCAGATAAAGGATAGAATTTGCCTTCCAGTGGAATTATTGCAAAGCTCCTCTGGTAAATAATTCAACTAACATACATTACCATTCTGCAGAGGAAAGAAGGAATCAGTCTCTCCTTTTGTTACTGCATTTGTGAGTGAGCTCATGAGTCTGTGATGAAATAAAGATAATGTTAATATAAACTGAATTTACAGGCTGCTAAAGGGTGATCTGGCATAAACTGACTATGGGATCAACGTGCAGAGAAACCAACCAACAAAAAGGAAAAAAAAAAAGAAAAAAAAGAAAAAATAAAAAAAAGGTTTTACTTCAACTTATACGCTTTATGCAGAATCAGATGCTGTCCAGAAGCTTAATTCTAGCTTGATTCTGGAGAAGATATCACTTGTTGTCTCACAACTGGCATGAAGCCAGCAATTAATGCTGTGTACAGTGGTTAATTTGACAGAAATTCAATTACATCCACGTTCCTGAACTAGACTGAATGTTCACTCTCAAGTTATCAATGCAGTTAAATCAGATATCAACCAGTGTGGGCCACAGCCTGGAAGGGAATGTCGTTTGGCAAGAACAAAAATATGGTTTCACTGCAAGTAAAACTTCCATGTTCTCAGTAGAATTATATGACTGTTTTTCAAAACCATTCTCAAAGAGTGCTGTAAAAACAGTAGTGCTATTTTTTAGCCACTCTATCCATACCCCAGTATAACATTTATTTGAGAATCCTAACCTTGACGTTTAAAGAAGAGGGGAAAAAAGCCCATGATGTTTACAGCCATTTCCTTCCCATCCCATAAGAAAAGTAAGCTTACTATGACAGAGAGCAGAGGGCAAAGTCTGCAATACAACCTGTGCACACACCTATCAAAGTAATCTGAATTGCCATTCTCTTGCAAAGGCAATAAACACAGTAATATGTCTTGCATGAAAAGCAAGAAATAATAGGATTTGCTAGGTAGCAGACAAAATATCTGCCTAGCAAACATGCAACAGGGTAATCTCATTACCAGAGAACACTCAGGAAATTAAAACTAAAAATGTAATGTGAATACGTTTAAATTAAAAACTGTTAAGCCCCCAAACATATTTGTATCAAGAGTAAAATGACAAATGACTGTAGCAGCATAATTCTGCTTTTTCAGAAAAGTGTTGGTTTCTAGTGTTCTGTCAATCCATTTTCAGTCTCTTGATTAGATAAACCTTCTGCCTGTATCTCACAAGTCCTGTAGTAAGGGCACATATATACTAAGTAAGGGCACATATATATACACATATATAGGAAGAGAAAAAATCTGAATAAAAGAATGTCTGTCTGTGTAGCTTAACTGCCACTCTAAAAGGGCTCATGTAGAAGCTTTTTATGTTTTGTAAGGCATATTGTCTTTGTCCTTTATTGAAGACTAGAAACACTAAAATAAATAAAATGCTTATGACAAGAATACCAACCACTATTTGTCTATGCAATGGAGTATTAAAAATTGCTGTCTTCACAGATTTTTTCATTTTTCTTTTTTATGCTCCTGTAAATGGAAAGCTATAGTTTGAGTAACAAATCTTTCTCTTCTTGAGCTCGTGTTGTCCTTAAAAGCAATAAGAACTATTAAAATATTTAGAAGCAATTGCTTCTACTTCTCTGTTTTTCCTCTCAATTCTTCTGTCTTAAAAAATTGAATGGTGTGGAAGTGATTGACAGTTTGATGCAACTTAAACTGTTCTATTATGCTTAATATGCGTTTAAAATACTTCAACCAGGAGCGGTATCAAGGTGCTGGATTTTATCACTGAGAGGTGTTCCAGCTTACCACATGAAGTCTGAGTGTGTCAGCAATGAGTGGCTGTCACCCTGTGTGGGTGTCTTTGAAAACAGATTTTTTTCAGCTCTGGAATGAGCCCTGCTCTATTGTCCAGGAAAATGTTTTTTTTTCCCCCAGTTGTAATTCTACAGGCTAATTCTAGGAGGACAGTGCTTTCCTTTCCAGCTAGCTATAGTTTGTTTCTTGAGCTCAAAAGTGGTGCTGCATTGCACAAAACTCTTCCAAGAGAAGGATTCTTCTCTGTCTTAGGTAGTATCTACTTCTCTTTTGCCCTTTTAATGTTGTTTAGATTCAGCTGCCAATGATAGGCTAGTTTTGGCTGAAGCTGCTGCTTCAAAAAACTTCTGCAAAACTGCAAAATCTGCTTGATAGAAACATGTCAGAGATGTATGTCTAAGGGACAATTTGCAGAAATGTAATAGAGAGGACACAACAAGAGCTGGCTAGCCTCTGCCTGTATTTCACTGTGTGCCATGACGACAGAATTGCAATGTCTAGAATGAACATACCTTGGGCATATACCTGCTGTCCATGTTGTGACCAGTGTCTCACAGTAAATAGGTTGGATAAGGCTTTGAGCAACCTGGTCTAGTGGGAGGTGTCCCTGCCTATGGCAGGGGGTTTGGGACTACATGATTCTTAAGGTCCATTCCAATCCCTTAACATCCTATGATTCTCAGAACTGGCTATAAGAATTAACATGCTTATTAATTCAGAGTAATTTTGCCAGCAAATATCACTTCACTGGATCTTAATTGTCCAAGACGGTGTACAGAAGAGTAGACCATCACTCAAATCAGCCTACGTAAGCTGTTAAAGACACACAACACTTCAGGCAGCCCTGGAAACAAATATTTGGAGACTGTCATTTCAGACAGCAGTGACCAACAGTTCAAAGGAATGGATGCCCTTAGGGCTGCTTATCCCAAGCATTTTTTTGCTGTAAATTAAATTAAGCTGAAAGCAAATAGAAATACATAAATACAAAATCCAGAAAAATGTAAGGAAAGGATGAATAGGGAGGGGAAAAAAATAGAAAGGAAACTCCATGCTTATGTCTGTCTAGCACATGAGTTATCTCTGAATTTTTCTGTTCTTATGATTCTGGCAATGTACAAGTAGTTAATTGTATTCCTAGCCAAGGATCATTGCTCTCATCCAACCTTTAATTTTTCAGGCTGTATTATGGGACTAGATCCTAAACCCAGCATATCTTACACTTTCATCACAGTTTTTGGAACATGATTTAAACTCAACTCTCTCCTCTTTGAATGTATCCTTTCATTAGTCATAAATTATTTATTCCTTCTTTGTAGGTGCTAATACCAGAGCCGTGACAGTTTTCACCTCACCAGACAGACAAGGTGGGATTCATCTCACGTGGTTTAGACATTTGGAATGATAGAAACACTTAAGAGATTTGTCTCTTAGATACCTTTGGGTTCCTTTGTGAACAAAGAACAAAATACGCATTTTTGGTATTTATATATATATTTGTCTCTTAGATACCTTTGGGTTCCTTTGTGAACAAAGAACAAAATACGCATTTTTGGTATTTATATATATATTTGTCTCTTAGATACCTTTGGGTTCCTTTGTGAACAAAGAACAAAATACGCATTTTTGGTATTTATATATATATAAAGCCCGTATGAGTCACGGGCTTTATTTTAGACATCTACACTCAGATGAATTACTCTATTAGTAGGAATACTACTTTCTTTCAAGTGAGCATAAAGGAAGCCTAAGGTGGCCAGATAAGAGGTAGACATCTGCATTATTGGTCAATAAATCTTTATTTTAACAAATCTAACTTTCCCTAAGACTTTCCCTAACTTTCCCTAACAAATCTAACAAAACACTTTCCCATGGTTGGCCAAGCTGTCAGGAACCTATTATAGCTGTACAGAACACAGCATTCTTTCCTACAGATCTCTGAAATGTTTAATCCCCAAGCAAATCTTTCTTACACATAAACTTCAGAATTTATGTGTGTGCACATTAATCCTAATTGTTCAAATTAAATGATCAAAAGTCTTGCATTCAATTAATGACAGGGCTTTGTTTGTAAACAGGCACAATAGTGACCTGTGCAATTGTCAGATCCTGTGCTGATAAGCAAGGTGCATTTCAACAGCTTTCTTGCTTCAATCATTCAGTGTCTCTTTCTAACAATGGTTACTTTTACCCTTCCTTGAAATAAAGGTAGCACAGGTTTTATCCTGCTTTTGGTCATTAGATTTGCACTTCAGATTTTTTCACAAAAAGAAGCTGTGCACTTAGATGTGGTAGCTTCTGCTGCCTTGTTGTTACAGTGTAAGTTGCAGTTGCAGCTGTTATCTATGCTGTGTTTTTAATATGCTGTGTCATGTAAAGTTTTATTTAGAAACAGAAACAGAGACATGGTAGGCTGAAATGCCAGTGTATGAGGAAGGAGCAGAAGGAAAATGTAACAGTGAACAATATTTTTTCATTATTAAAATAGCATTCACATTGTATCTTGAGAAGAAGTAATGAGAACTTTATATATATATATATATCCATATCCATATCTATCTATATCTATATCTATATCTATATCTATATCTATATCTATATCTATATCTATATCTATATCTATATCTATCTATCTATCTATAGATATAGATATATAGATAGATTATATAGATAGACATAGATATAGATATAGATATAGATATAGATAGATAGATATCTTCAGTTATTTTCCCTTCTCATTTTTTCTGGAAATAACTTTTAAGAAATCAGAATAGCTGAATGTAACTTCTTTCTCAGATCATGTCTTTCATCATAGCTTGAGCATTTCAAAAATATCGCCTTCCAATTCCTGGGAGAATAGCTAAATCTAGGTTATAAATTTCAAACCAGGTGGAAGAATTTTATATGAAATAAAGGTCTCTAAACAAGTTTAAAGAGACAGAGAAAAATGTGAAGACAAATTAGGAAAAAATAAAAATAAAATTAATGCAGATGTATTCAAATGAAGGTAAAATAACAACTATTATCTGGGAGGGTGACTGGTTGCAGGAGTTGGCTTCCAAATTTAGGCTGACAAACATCCTCATCTGAAATCTATCATTCAAGACCAAATTCTCGCCTAGAAGATATCACTCTGAATATCCTCCCCTTCCTTCTTCTTTGCCTGCTTTATATACTGAGCATGACACCATGTGCGGTAGGATATATTGGTCAGTTGGGATCAGCTGGCTGTGTCCCCTCCCAACTTCTTGTGCACTCCCAGTGTTGGTGGGGTGAGGAGCAGAAAAGGCTGTGCAAGCCCCACTCAGCAGGAACTAAAACAGCCCTGAATTATAAACTGTTTCCACAGCACAATTCAAAACACAGCCCCATACTAGCTACTATGAAGAAAATACCAGAACCAAGACAGTTTTCATAAACCTGGTTTATGTATGAAATTATACCAAAGTCTTGTAAAAAGAGCCTGAAATCTGGTATGAATTAAATAGCACTGCTCATAAAAACATAAATTATTTTTAATTCTGAAAAAACATTTAATTATTGCAATAAAGAATTATAGTTTTGTCAAACAGTTTACTATAATGCATTCAAATAATCATTTAGAGGGTAATTAGACAGATACCTGGGGTTAATCTTTGTTAATCTGGAAAATTACAACAAATAATTTACAGTTATTTTAAGTCTAATACTTTAATCCATCAGAAATTTTTCTGATTATATTGACCATTACTTTTATCAAATGAAAAAATTAATTTTAGATAAAACTAGTGTTTAAATGATGAAAGGAATTACATTTGTTAGCATTTGAATTAACTTTGATTCTACTCTTTTACTGAAGGTCATTAAGTTTAATTGACATTGATGAAGTCTTATATTCAAGGGACCTATGGTTGACACTAATAATGACAAAATCTTCTTTCTGGAAGAAGAGGATTACTGCAGTAGACTTTAAATAACTCGGCATTTTCAGTGAGATGACCTTGTTGTTTGCATTATTCATGGTATTTCTGATGGTAAATATAAAGGAATATAAAGAAGTGATGACAGTGAGATGCCTAGGTCCGACAAGTGTTTAAAGGAGTGAGCAATCTATATAACTGTACTGAAATATACTATAGCTGCCCATTCTAATTGGAGTAAATTTTTAGGAATGTTTTAGAAGCTTTTGATATCTTGGGTTGGGTTTTTGTTGTTTTTTTCACCATCTTGGTTATGTTAAAAACTTGCAAGAAATAGAAATTTGATAATATGAAATGAAGAAATTAATTGAGCCAATGGGAAGAAAATATATATTTTCATGCTTGTGTTGAAACAGGGTTAGAAATTTGACTTAGGGTAGAAACCAATTTTGGATTTAGCTGAAGTGTGCTGTTTAAAACTTGTATAGTCTGCTAACTTGCTGTGCACAAAGGCCTGCAAAAAGGACAAAGAAAATTCAAGGCTGCTTAAGAAAGGAATGTGAACTTCCAAGCTAGATGGGAGATGAGAGGGCCCCCCCCCCGCCTTGAACCTTGGAGCAAGATAGAGCCAAAGTTGAGGCTATGGAAGATGCAAGACAGAGCCGAAGTTGAGGCTGCAAGAGATGGTGAAGATGACCAGAGACCTCTCTGTACAAGGACTGAAAATAACTAACTGTAAAATGAATATGCATGAACATATTGTGAAACCCTATGCATATGCACAAGTAAGTGGGATAAAAGAGACTCGGAAATTTTTGGGGGCGCGCATGTCTTTTGGGAGAATAATCCACATGCGCCCAGCACTGAATAAGGATACATACCTACTTCCCAACTTTTACAAGTTGTGGAGTCATGGAATTTTTCCTGCAAATCAGTGTGAACACACTTTGGTAAATAAATTGCATGAATACTCAAAATATGATAATTTTAGCTGCATTACCAGAACTTAGTATCATGACATCATGGACACTATGGGAGAGACATAAAGGGAGGTGATGAAGTTTTACAGTGTAAGACAGAAAGAAGTAAGGAAGCTGGCAAATATTCTAGGAAGAAACAGCAGAGGTCAGCCTTGGGGGCTCATCCTGTGCTTGTTCAGAATGTATTGTGGCAGAAGGGGCAGAAGTGTTCATTCGTGCATTCCTTGAGCATATGTATCAGTAGCATATCACTTCTACTGGACTTTGTTTTAAAAACAGTGTGGGGGCTGAGGGATAGTGAACCACAGAGTATATTTTGTAACGCTGGGCTTCTTCTTATTTCCTAGACTATTTAGTGTGTGCTGGAATACTTAGACATTGAAAGATTTTCAGGATTTTCTCTACAGCCAGAATACATAGACATATTAAGAAATATAAAATTTTAAAATTCAGACAATAGCTAGATGCTAGTACTGTTTATTTAAGAAACCATCAGCCATAAAAGTCACACAGTTACGAATATGAGCATCCATATGCTTAGATGCAAATTACTGCTTCTATTGTAAATGTGTCTAATGCTCTTATTCATGCAAATGAAGTCAAAGTGAGTTTTGCATTTAAATTAAGAGAGAGCTAAGAATATATCCTCTGGAACAAAGCCATCTGTTGGGAAGGATGAAATAGGAAAGCCTTATAAATATGACTGTTTAGACCTTGAGAATATGAAACATATAAGTGAAATAGAATTGAAGGCAAGTTTCGATGTCTAAGATGCTGAGCCTCTGTTACTGAACAACAGAAGAACAATAGTGTGGCTAGCTGAAGGTAATCTCCATTTGATTAAACAAAGCCCTTCTCTTTACTAAGAGTCCAAGGGTCAGAGCAGACCCTACCAGCTTAGCAAGA
The DNA here is from genome assembly GCA_013399835.1 of Leptocoma aspasia. Taxonomy (NCBI): domain Eukaryota; kingdom Metazoa; phylum Chordata; class Aves; order Passeriformes; family Nectariniidae; genus Leptocoma; species Leptocoma aspasia. The sequence continues at coordinate 468,088 of VXAX01003095.1, forward strand.
GGGGTCCAAAGAGTAGATTTTAGGGTTTAAAGTATAACATAGCATGGTAGTGATTCTTATAGGCTATATGTAAATGCTATAGGATTTGTATCTTGTACTAGATTGGTTAGTGTAAATCAGAATATTCAGTATAGAAGAAGATTTAATGCATTGTAACGGGAACTTCGCTCTCTTACTTTTATACTCTTACTCTCTTACTCTCTTACTCCTGCCCTTTGCTCTTACTCTACCTCTCGGTCCTGCCTTGAGCTGCGCTGGCAGCTCCAAGCAGGGCCTCTAAACCCTCACCTTATGCAATAAACCTCATGCTCCAAGACTAGCCTGGATTCCAGAGATCTCTCGTCTCGGTTTGTCCCATCACCGACCGTCCATCCCCCACAGCCATCATCATCTTTACATTTTAAATCTATATGCTCATCTCCCAGAGGTAAGCATACTGATTCACACTGTCTGAAGTTAAATCCTGGACATGAGATCAAGCTCAAATCCTTACACAGCCCTACTGTTTGAAAAGTACCAGTGTTGAGTAGTCTTCAGCATAAAATCTCTGCCACCATTACCCCAGATTCTCTGTTTTCTGTTCCTCTGTATCCCCTTTCCTCTCTGTTATCCATAGGTTAAGCTAACATGGAGGAAAAAACAGGCATTTGGGGAAAGGGCTGTATTTTGTAAGTATGCAAGGAATCTGCACACTGCAGTTGCATCCTTCTGTGGAAATAAGAGAGTATCATATGAAAGATATAGGTGTAGGCTCTGAAATTCACTACAGATAGGGGGAAAAGCAAAGAATGCTGTTTGAGGATGACCCCACAGCTAACCCTAAGAAGCAATATAGATAGGACCTTAATCTTCACACCACAAAAGTAATGGAACTCATATTTTAAAGCATATTCACTAGCACCTTCATTTTCACAGTATGCTAGTATCCGTCAAATGAAACAACTCTGATTTTTCTGGACACTTTTAACAAATGAATCCCAATTGTGTAAAAGAATGTTGCATTGTTATATCTGAAAGGAAACCTTAACAAATTAAATACTGGAAAATAGTAAGATTTTCCTGTACAATGGTTTAACCTATAATTAAAACTAAGTATTACACTGCAGAGGAAATTCTGAGTATAAAAGAAGCAGTCTTCAAAATTGTAGCAATTCAATACCTAGTCTGTCAGACAGAGGCTGGCAAGGACTTTTTTCTTTATAGAAGAAAATGATGCATTAAGATCAGTGTATAGATAGATGTAACATTTTGAGGTTGCATTCATCCTATACTATTTCCTTGTCATGCTTAGTTTACCAGCAAAACTACAAATTATTTTTCATTTGTTTTCTGCTATTCTTAGCCCTGGAGGGTCAGACTACTTTAAGAAAATCAAACTCTACTGTCTTCTTGGCTCTATCTATTGTCATTTTGAAATTGCTAACATGAAGACGAGCCGGATCACACTGTTTTTTATTATTAAGCTGTTGTTTATAATTTATGAAGCAGAAAGATACTGGGTATTTTTTTTTGTTTGTTTGTTTTCCTCCCCATAAGCTTCACTGATCCTGTAGGTCTGAGAACAATATTAATTTTGACTGGTAAGCTGAATAAACACAATTTTTGTCATAGGTGGAAAACACTTATCAACACCACAGTGTCACTTTGAAGAAGTAACTTTTCTAACCTAATACTTTGAAGTTATCTTTCTTTTCTAATAGTAAATACAATATATTGTAAATCTCAGGATAGATTCAGCCGTTAGTGTTTACAGGTTATGACAGCAGCATGCTTCAATTTTGAGGCCAATAATTCTGCTTTGGTAAATACCCACTCATTTTTTATTTTGTCTTTTTAGCTTGTAAACCTTCTGTTTGGCTAACAGCTTCCTGAGCTGAAAATAATTGTCCCTTGGAATGTTCATTGTCAGGCACTATACTGACTTGGCAGACTGAACAGCACTGTGTTTGCAAAGGAGATGCAAATTTGGGGAAGACAGAATCCCCTCAACTCTTAAGTTGGCAGATGCTAAAGCAGGGCTTTCTAGGAGAGGAATTATATTGTGTTTTGCAAGGAGCTGTGAAATACTCATTCATTCTGGAACTATAATAATCTTTGACTTGAGACTAGGCTGCAGGTCTTTTACCTGAAGTCTGAAGCCCTCCGGGTCTCTTAAAAAATCCTACAAATTTCTTACTAATACCCTACATACTCCATTGACTATTTATAATGCCCAGATGGATGTGCTGGCCAAACTTTGTTGTGAGTACATGGATTGGTGACAATCTCTTTCCCTTAATGAAAATGAGACTATGGAGTGTGGCAGAGAGGGAACCCAGGAAAAGATGGGGTACCTCCACTGTAATAATTCAGCCTGCCTTTGGTGCCTTGATTATCCCAGGAAGTTTTGGGACCTATTGCAATAGTACAATACACTTGATATGCTCCTGTTTTAGAGGGAAACATTGAAGACCTCTCAGGTATCACAGAATTCCTGTGCATTTGTAGACAATTAATTTGTGATGAGACGGAGGGATGACGTCTTACCTTTGCTAGTAGAAGAAAATATTCGATTCATCCATCAGTGTTCATTATCACAGCATGGACCAGGCTACACATGTACGTCTACAAATAAAGGCACAGACAGGTTACAAATTCACTCAGCCATTTATCAGAGGTTTCCTGAGGAAGTATGACTTCTCTCTGGGCCTAATTCTCTTGGGTACCACTCCATGTTAAGTGTAACTACCTGTAGGGTAAGACTATATCAATATGGGAGATGATCGTCTCTATACAATATAGAGCAGAAAGGAAATGAAGATACCAGTGTATGTACTCACATAGATAGAAAAAATTGTGCCTCACAGAATGCTGTTGTGGAAGGCTGGATGGGAGGAAATTAAGTCTTTGTCTTTGGTAAGGCCACAGATATCCCCAGAGACACACAGGAGTGGCTGGATGCCCTGAAGGCTCTGAAAGTCTCCCGAGCTCCAGCACAATTCACAGTGTTCAATCAACCCAGATTTCATTCCTCAATAAAAATGCTTCTCCATGAAAAGTGCATGATTCTAACTGAAAGAATCTTGATTAATTACTTAATTATTTAATCTTCATCCATTGATAAATGCCTATTTTTTTTCTCTTTCAGGAATTGCACATATAACAATTACTAGCCCATCTTAAACCACAAAAATAACACAGCTTCCTGAGATGTTTGTATGGGGAGACTGTCTGACAATACATGATACTGTGTGACTGATTTTTTTTCCTTTTTTTACTCTTCTTACTAAATTGGTAGTGAGAAGAGAGGGCATCTGATAATAGTATTTAATTTGTATTGTGGATAGGGGTTTAAAAAAAGCAGCAACCATTTTTCCTTGGAGTCTAATTACTTGTTGCCAAATTGTTGCTGGACAGTCTGGATTGCCTCAGTTACTTGCCACCTCTTAGAATAGGTGTCAGAGCTAAAATTTATAGATGCCTTTCACTGACCTGGAGAACTATGGGGACTGAAGGGCAAACATTGGAAGGCAGTGAAATTTGTGGCTGCAGTATGGATGGGTGATGATGCTGGATGAGTTGTGCTTATGCAGATTTCAGCCCATATTCCCATGGCCATTAGTCAAATTAAATTATCTGTATATATGTACTCAACTCCACTTAGAAACAAGACGGGCTAGGACTTCAGCTAACACACGGATGTGCTTCATATCAACAGGGAGAGTGAAAGGAAAGGGCAGCAAAGTAGTATGAAATTTGTCTCAGCTGTCTCCTCATCTGTTCAGTGGCAGGTAGAAGAAGACAGCGACTTTAGCATCATAGTTTCTTGAACTTACACTCCTTTTTTTACATCTTGGCTGTGTTGGTGGGAGAATTTTCTCTTTTCCTTTACACTTGTGAAAACGGCAGTATCTGCATGCTACTTTTCTTCTATATCCACAAGTCTTTTCTTCTATATCCACAAGTCTTAATGGTATCCACCATTTGATAAAGAAAATGTTACCTAACCTTAATAAAAGCTACCAAAACCAATATGGTTAATGTAAAATCAGATGGTAAATAGCAACTCTTTCTCTCTTTCTTTTCTTTCTTTCTTTCTTTCTTTCTTTCTTTCTTTCTTTTTCTTTTCTTTCTTTCTTTCTTTCTCTTCCTTCCTTTCTTCCTTCCTTCCTTCCTTCCTTCCTTCCTTTCTTTCTTTCTTTCTTTCTTTCTTTCTTTCTTTCTTTCTTTCTTTCTTTCTTTCTTTCTTTCTTTCTCTCTCTTGCTCTCTTTCTTTCTTGCTCTCTGTCTCTCTCTCTCTCTCTCTCTCTATCTCTCTTTCCCTTCTGTTTCTGGAAAGCTTAGGTACATTATGACTATTAAACTGCCTGCTTTCTAATGTCTAAAAAGCAAGTTGGTGTCATGGTGAAGTAATTTTATGTTTAGCAAGTGTGCATTTTATTTTTCTGCTTCAGTAAGTAAACCGATATTTTTGACACTGAAAAATGTGTCTTTAACATTGTTACCTTACCTTCTAAATGTACAAGTTTGTTATATCTATCTTCTCATTTTTTACATTGGCCTTCTTTGCCCTGGGTGAAAAAAATAGAGCCAGTAATGACATGTATTATAAAGATTAATCAACCATACAGACTATAATTGAACACACAAGTGTAGTCATTACTTGATTAATTACTTCAATAAAATAATCAGTCTTCTACATACATCAGAATAATATTCAGCAGTGACTAGAAGAAAGTGTGCAGAGACCAGGATTGCCTTCAATTCTGATATCAAACAGAATTTTCTACCTTTCCTTCTATTTGGTTGCAGAACCTGCTTTTATTTGAAGGTTTAACTTGAATGCACTTGCTCTATTTCACCGTAGAATTTTGTCATCCTAACTTTAACCTTAAAAAAAGATCCTGAAACCTCTTATGTAAACTTTTATATTGAAAGTTATGTGTTTTCCTTATAAGCCTATGTGAAAAAATAATTTCTAAGGAAGTATGTAGAAAGTGTCACCCATGGGATTTAGGCTGAAGTTTACAGAAAAAATTGCTCAATCTCCTAGACTGAAACTGCTATTCAGTGAGAAATTGTTGTATGCTGAAGTTTTCATTCCTAAAGTATGTTTCCTAAACTGAAACATGGCAATTCATACCATAGTACAGAAGTTAATCCATTGCTGCATTTAAAGAGCTCTACTGGATCTCAAGGTCATGAGAATGTGTTTTCCTGCAACCTGTAAGGGAAAGGTTGAACAAGACTGCACATTTACTAAAAATGTCATGATGTAAATCTAGCTCAGAAAAATTTGAGCCTGAGAAGTTGTATGCAGAAGTCTTGATGCTTTAGATTAAGAGATATGTTCTGATATCAGTTGCTGTAATATTTTCACAGAAGGAAGATGAATAACCCCCTTCATCATCCAGGGTTAACTACAGTACAGTGGTTAACTAATAGTAATAACTAAGTGTAGTTATTCTCAGTTCTTCTGAAGAAAGAACAGAGATAATTTTCCCAGGCTTGGCCTGGGAAACTCAGGAAAGGGTTATAAACTATACTATCACTATCTCTTCTTGTGCCTGTTATTTCCAATAGCTGTTTTTCTGAGCTTGTTATTTATAGTTCACCAATAGTGTGTGGGGTGCTTTTTCTAAGACCAATCAGGTCTTAGGCTAGCGAGTCTGGTTATAAATGACTCACTGGATTTCTACTATTGGAGGCTCTTCTTATAATTCTTATAATAAAGCTTGTTCTCTTGCCTTCTGAACCCTGGAGTCTCATTCTGTTCCTGGCACGACAACGACACTAAGCAGGCTGAAATAGATACTACATGATTCAGTGTTTGAGACATGGTCAAAATTGTGGCTGAGCATCAAAACTGAAGAAGTAGCCCTTGATGACTGCTGCTTAACCCTATGGGTTCACATCAGGGTGTGAACTGGCATTTTAGAGGCCACAGGAATTAACTGACATGTAATTTATACTTGAATATTATGCTACAAAACATATATGCCTTCCACAATTGGACATTGCAAAGTAAGCCTCGTTTGTATATATTTGGAACCCTAGTAAATGATTTATCTATATCTTTAATAGCATGGAGTTCCTGGTGTACTCATTTATAAGATTGCCACACATCTATCTAAAATGCCCAGTGCAGGGAGTACCTATGACAGTCATTATATATAACAGTGTGCTATACAAGACCTAATTTTCAGTTGCTCCTAGTTATGCTATTCCTTAAATAAAATTTTTTTGAACTAGCAAAACATGTTTTGTTTTTATCTTGGGCTGACTGTAATCATCAAGTTCAGCTTTCTACAAGAATTCTTGTAGTTTTTTGAAGTGTTTTTTTGAGTTACTTAAGCACTAAAAAAGTGCTGACTTTTTTAAGCATTATTGATTAGAGTACAGAAAATTTATACACTGCTGTAAATTGATTTAGTACTTCAGAAAGCCTGAAGAAATATGTAGGAAAGGAATGTATCTATATTTTCTTCCATTTGTCCTAATATTATTTGGGTTATTAATAAATAGTTTATCCAGAGAGGAGTAATGAGTGAGTTCAGCTAACTGAGAGATATCTATGTGAACTCTGATAGCAGGGGCTGTTCACCTAAAGTGTTGTGAAATTCAGCATAAGTGAAGTTGTCCTGCCAAGACACATCTCCAAATGAAAACTGAGGATGCTCAAACTGCAGATGACTGTGATTCAGCCTCCTCAAAGGCTGGGGCTTTCTGTGGTCTGTGACAAACCTAACGAATTTGCTGAGGAGGATCTTAGCTCAGTTTTTACTCGTTTCCTGAATATGCACCATGCAGGAAGCACGAATCATGAATAATCAGGCATAGAGAATTCCTACTGTATTCCTTGTGGAGCATCCAATCTGTGCTGTGAATGGGTTGCTGGCAACCTTCTGAGGGAGGGTTAACAGGATTCTAAGTAGAAACAGTCTATGTTTATAAAAGGGAAGTCTGTATTAATGTCTGTGTCTGCATATGTGCATTGGCAGTATCTGCTTGCTGATCTGACCTGATCCTCTCAGAAGCAGCCTACCATTTCTGTAGGAACAATGTTGTTTCTTACATGTTACTGTTTAGTCTGTTGCTCATTGACTTTGGAAGATAGGACAAAGAGAAGGCAGAAAAATGAAATTCTTTTTTTTTCATGAAGAAAGTAGATTGAAAGAAAAACTATAAAGCTTTTTTGTCTTTTACAAGGCTTTTCTGTACTTTCAAAAAATAATGTGCTTCTTAGAAGTTTGACTCTGGTGGAGCCATGTTGTAATAAAGTGAAGGCCAATAATACCTCGTGAGGCATAGATAAAGGTTGGAATATCTCTACAGCACTTCTGTATGGCTGTCTCACTGGGATTCACCCCACTTGAAGCAAGCATTATCTGCAGCACTTGGGTAGGACCTGAGTCCACTTTGAAGACAGGGAGGTTATTATTAGAGTGAGGAAATTTAGCTTCATGTAAGTATATCACACACTATTACTTATCTAAACTCTAAAACCTTTTTTGTTTGGTTTTGATAATCTGTACTGACAGCCTTCTCTTCAAGGTAGAAGTGAATAGGTGAACAGCAAAACCAATGTCAAAGATTAGGTCTCCAGAACAAAATAAGGACAGACACTGCAAATTATTGCTTTCATTGATGGTTTTATGAAGTCTTCGCAATTGACAAGAGAGCTCAATCACTGAACGGCCAAAATTCTGAAATCTGTTTCTAGACCATCTTTGCCAAATTAAGATTATATCCAGCACAGTCCCAGATCAATTTCCTTTAAACTGATGTATATGACAGGTGAATGTGATCAAAAGCAAGCACCTCAGAAACCTGCTGTTGGGGCAAAACAAGTGTATTGCCACAGTCCTGCTTACACTTTATAACAGGAAACAAATATCCTGCAAGGTTGTCAGCCTGCCACCTCTCATGAACAGCTATAAGTAGCTGTTATTGTCCTGTACAAGAGCAACTTGTCTCGAACTTTTACATAAGACCTGAAACTTGAACCTCTGTAGAAGACCTGATGCTATTATTGAACTTATATGTTCAATAATATTCAATGAACTTGAATGTGCTTAAATAGATAAGCAGTGAATAGGGAACAATACGCTATTTGTCTCTTGTGCTACTTAGCAATCGTGTATTATCACTTTTGCAAAGCATATAGAAAAAGATGATTAATAACTTGTACGAACAGAGCCTCTTATGAGTGTGCCAGAATTTGGCCTTGAGTGCTAAAATTCAATATATTATTGAAATGCTTGTACACAGAAAGAAAAGACCCCTGTGGCTATTTTTGTAACGTTAAATATAATAGCTTGCCAATGAATTTAAATTATGTTCACGATGGTTGTCATTTCATCAGAATTCTTTGAATGCTTAAAAAATGAAGAAATGTCAAAATTCAGCACTAGTACTTACGTAAAATCTGTTCAGGGATTTGGAGCTCTAGGAATATTACAATATATTCATTTTCATTAAATCCTATGTTGCCTTTCTTGTCTTTCAGCAAAATATGGAGCTGGAGGAGAAAATCTGGCAGTAGTTTGTCCTGCACCAAAAAGTAAAGGAAGGAATCAGGTGCAGATATGCTAACTGTGTTTGCAAAAGGCATGCTGCAATTGCTCTCTAAATCTGAATGAGATGAATGAGATCCATAGAGTTGTGTATTATTTTAATATCTTAAGAACTGAGAAATAGTAGGAACTGAGTGTTATTTTCAGTTAAGATTTCAAATAAGTTCAATAATAGCATCAGGTCTTCTACAGAGGTTCAAGTTTCAGGTCTTATGTAAAAGTTCGAGACAAGTTGCTCTTGTACAGGACAATAACAGCTACTTATAGCTACTATTTTTTGGTGAATATAAGAGAGAGTTTTGATTCTGTGAAATAATTATATCAATTACAAAGTTATATCAATATATTTTAAAATCAGATTTTATATCCTGATGAATCTTACTGAAATTATCATCATAAGCCTCAAAGTGTAGTATGAAGATGATTTTTTTTATGTGTACAACAGCAAACTTGAAGGCCAAGGATCAGCAGCTTGCTTTACAGATATGAATTCTGAATCCACTTCCTGTAAATAATTAATGTCAGATTAACCTCATTAGTTGAATTCATATTCTTCTCAAAAATGAAACGGATGCTTTGGGTTTAACAGGTAGCTATAATAATAATAATAATAATAATAATAATAATAATAATAATAATAATAATAATAATAATAATTCCTTGCATGTTATCCCCAGGCATTTACTCGATTATGATGGCAAAAGTACAAAGGTGAAATTTGAGTAATGGAGTAAACAGTTATACTGTAAGATATTCTTTCCCTATGCCTTTGAACAATCTTATCCCTCATGATAAAAGTTTATTTTGCTTGACTTTTTATGTTCATTTTTTTGCTTGTGCAAAACCTAAGTAGTGTTCTACAGAGTAAGAATCATAAGAAGGAAAAAACCAAAAGACTCTAAAGGGCTTTTAGGCACTATCTGGCCCAACTACACTGTCAAAACAGAGCCATATTCAAAGTTTTATTTATTTGTTCAGGTCCTTGTCTGATTGTTGCATATCTTGTCTTTAAGAGAAGTCTTGAATAGGTCAGAAAGTTGTGATAGATTCACTTGCTTTCTACATATAAATAATTAAAGAGATCAGGGAAGAGTCTTATTTTACACATACATCAACAAAAGGTTAGTCTTCCACTTTTCATCAGTTTGAGTCATTTAGATGCTCTGTTGTACACAAATCTTTCTGTACAAAGATTTCCACCTCTTGTTTTAAGACTGAATAGCTAGAAGGATAATGACAAGCTTACAAGGAGAGTGTTGAGCTTAGTGGTTTGGCACAGCATTCAATGCCAGATGGTTGATAGATTTTATAGATGTGATACTGAAGCCAATCCAGAAAGTAGTTACACATTTGCTAACCTCTTCAATCTTTTCAAGTATAGTGGAAGTGTTTCTTCTACCCCCAGGTACAGCAAGCTGCAACCATAAACAAGACAGTCTTGTGATTGTGACTAGGGGAAATGAAAAAAAAAGGTTGTTGACATATGATTAAGTAAGGGGAAATATTGTTCTTTGAAAATCTGAGGGAAGTAGAGGTCATTCAACAAGTTTTGGAAAATTAAATTCTCAATCAATTAGAACAGTTTTGCTAGTCTTCTACTTTGGAGGTCTTGGTGGGAATGCAACCTTAAATTATGCTTTGATGAACAAAGGCACTAAATTTGGATTCCTCAGTCCAATGTCTAATGGTCTGTTGTACCTGGTGCCAAATAGTGAGATATTCTCATTAGGGTTTGGCAGTCTATTTAGGAAAAGACTAGAAGTATGATTGGAAGCAAAACCAAGAAGTATGGTAAATTAAAACTCTGCTCTCCAAGCTACATGTGTGTGTTCAGAAAATGCCTGATCACCGTTCGATTAGTGTTGGATGATGTCATTGATAGAGACATGCTCTTACTGTATTTTAAGACGCCAAGTATTGCATCAGTTGGGTGTTCACAGAGTTGTGCTAAGTGAAATTTTAATATGGGAAATTGCAGCTGTTCATCATGTTTCTGTTCTGATAAGAATTTTCCAAGCTATTTTGCAGTTTAAGCTCTATAAATCCTATTGGTTTGCAATGGTTCTTGTGCAGTTAAAATGTATAGTTGCTTATGGTTTTGCTTACGTTTATGCTTAGTTTTAAGGCTACTTAAAATATGATGTTTGATCTATAGTAATGTTTCCAAGTGAGGCACTCAGATGGAGCTGATACATGTCATGTAAGCAGTGCCAAGGGACTTGCCAACATGAGCAGGCACAACGGTGTCCCATGGATGCTTAAAATTATTAAGGATGGAAATGTGTCCTGGAGCTCCCACTGCTTACATCTTGCTTTCTGATTTATTCTTGTAGCTTCTAGACAAGATTTAAAAATAACATAAAATCTATGAATAAATAAACAAATAAATAAATAATAATAAGTTTGGGCTGATCAGTAAGCACATCATCCGTAATATGTTAAGCACTCTTAGAAGGCAGAAGTTCTACGAAGGATTTTAAATAAGGCCCATATGTTCTGTATAAAGAGAGGTAAAGAAAAGAGTAAAAACAAATAAACCAGGAATGAGTCAGCTTATAAAGCTGATGAGGGAAATGTTTCTGTAACTAAATTAAAGGAGTTAGAGAAGAATGGGAAAAGGAGAGAAACTGGGAATCAAATAACTCATGAGTTTTCTGTACTTTTCTTCCTAGAAGAACATATTTCTGTATAGAAAACCAAAGTGTCATAAAAAGATACTGAAATGTTGGAGACCAGTTTCAAATTGGAAAGCAGTGTATTACAGCTTGAAAAATAGACTGACATACAGCAAATTTCATGAAGCAATTAGTCTGGTCTCAGGATTTTAATTCAAAACATTTAGTGGAAGAACAAGAATGGTGGAAGCAGATGATTGTGGTGAATTTAGGACTAGAAATAAGATCAACTAACTCTGTGTGGAGGAGAAAATGGGCAAAAGGGGCAGGAGGAAAGGAGCTATGAGCCAAATGTAGAAAGTAATGGAAAATGGAGACAAGAAATAAATGTTTTCTGTTGGCATTGATATTGCATGTTTGACTCCACAAGAGCAATAGAAAGAAATATCTGAGGATAAAAAGGGTCTACTCCACTCATGGCCAAATATGAAAATAATGGAAAAGCTGAGTTATTAGCATGGTGGAACAGACATACTGGACTAGATAATAGCTGAAGAGAGAAAGAGGACTGATCAGGCAGAATTGGAAGGGAGGGAAGATGAACATGATGAAGGTCAGATGACATAACATTTCAGTGACTGAAAAGACAAACCAACCTCAAGCTCCATACCTATCCCTTCACTTCCATTACTGTGTTTTCTACTTTTTCTCTTTGTCAAAACCAGCTCCTGAGTATCAGATAAAAAAAAAAAACCTGAACCCAAACAACTTTCGAAGTCATGCTGTTTAAAACATGTTTGAAAATGCATCAAACAGCTTCACCAGAACAAAATGTAAGTGCTGTAATTGCATGACCCTAGAACTCTACTTTTTCCTCTAGGAAAGATTTGCTCTTAAATTTTTCATTAATTGGTTGATATTGTACTGATATTTATGTCAGTCTTTTCTAACATATTTTTTCATGGGAAGGAAAATTGTTACTTGGACAGGCTTAAAATCAACAATGGTGAAGTACTGGTAAGTAAAAGAAGTACAGAGAAAAAAAGAAAGAAAGAAGCTGCAGTGAAATTAGTTTCTTAACTAGCTGGTGATACCCCACAATGTGACAGAATGAAGAAAAAGTTTGGTTTGGTCAGCAGTTTCTTTTCTATGCCATCTTTGTGCCTTGTTTTGTTTCCTATACTCGCAACACCATTCCTACAATCCAGAGGAACTCAGCTCTCCTCCAGTGTTGGAATTCCTTGCATGCCTTTGCTGATTGTAGCATTCCCTAAAATAAGGTAAAAATTGCTCATGTAAGTATATCCTTCTGCAAATTGCTTCAGCACCATTATCTTTTTTGTGCCAAACACTATTAAAATTTGGAGTACTGAATTGTTGTTTAGAAGCTTCAGAAATTTGATATATCAAATTGTTGTATTTTTCAATTTCTGTCCCTTGTATTCAAAGACCTTAGTAACCTGTTTCCTTACACTCAAATCAGTGAGCTAGACACCCTAGACCAATCTTAAATTTTTTTCTCATCCACATATTCCTTGTCTTGGGTTTTTAGGTCCAAGTATTAACTGAAGCTGCTGTCTGTTCCTTGACCTAATTAAAGTTTAGATTTTCCCTTAAAGTGGTGCTGCAGGCTTTTATGGAATCAAAGACTTACCTGTTTGCAATCACTTCTTTTCTCTATAGTTCAAATTTCACAATGTGATCTTTTATTGTGACAAGTGGACAGCCACAGTGGGAGTGCATAGTGGAGAGTGTCAGAAATTAAATAAGGGAACAGTAAACACGTGGATTTTGTTTCCAGCTGCCTGTTAAAACAACATACTTTGGCTGGGAAGAAATCACAGAACCTTGTTCTTTGTGGTGTCTTTGCAAAACATTAATGAATTTCAGCGATACTGAAATATACCATTTTTAGTATGTAGGAATACAAAAATGCTTGCAGGAAACTAGTTTAGAATCCAGCACACTTTAGAGAGAAGTCTTTAAATTCTGAATGTTTAATTCCTAATTTTCATAAAGGCCAACTATCCTGACTCTTTCCTCAGTGTAGTCATTTAAGGAATAGAGTGAAAGACAATATGCTTAAATCACTTTAAGGCACTGTCTTCAAAATCTGTGTACAGTACATCAAAGTCAAAAGCTCCAGTGAACTATGGCATTGGTATAGAGTAAAGAATATTAAATATGTACTAGTTTACTTACATCAGTTTCCCAGGGATATCAGGGATATATTATTAGTGATATGATATGTGTATCTTTTTCTCATGCTAGGTAAGATTTAAAAGATTTTAAAATTTAATTTATAATTTTATAAAACTGTTATGTTAAAATACTATATTTTTTTTTCTGATTTTTTTTTTGCTGGAGTTTGTTCCTACATAAATTTTATGACACACCTTATGAAAAGGGGTAATTTGAGCTGAGATTTCTATATGTTCCTATTAATGACTACAAGGTTTTAGCTGATTTTGCATGGAAGAAAATCTGGATACAGGAAGATTTTGCCCATTACCAAAAAATCCTGAAAGGAGTTTACAGGAGGCACTTCCCAGGGTGTCTCAGATACAAAAAAACCTTTTCACTTACTGTTGAAATAGAGACCATATAACAGAGATCATACCAGAATTCCCAGCTGACAAACAAATACAAAGCACACTCATAAAAGCTGGGAAGGGAAGAGTTTATTTCTGGTGTTTGTTTTGGATTTTTTGCAAGTTAAACCAGAATGAGGAATTTCTCCTCAGTTGCTAATACACAGTAAAGACCTACTGATTAGTCTTATTTTGCCAGTAATGATGCCATTAAAATCTTATTCAGACATAATGTATATACCAACTTTTACACTGAAGGAAATATCTGCTAAATCTATCATGGTATTTTTATTTTTGCAGTGCTGAGCAGTGTTTGAAATGCAATGAACTACAGTAATGTCCACATGCTCCATGCAAGAGTGGATTACTATCTGCTTCACAGGAGTAAACTCTTGAAACCTGTCATTCTTTCCTAAAAATCAAATACTTGTAAAGACAAAAACTTATTAGTGATCATTTAATCTCAAGGACTGGTTCTACTGGCCTAGTTCTGTGAGAACTACTAGTGGAAAGAAACCCTACTTTTAGAAGTGCCATTAATATAGGAACAGCCAGCATTGCATTCTGTATTTCTAATTTCCAAAATGCTATTAAAAATAGGAGTTTGGAGTGACAGTTCATCTACAGTCCTTGGGAAATCTAAAAATAAACAGCCACCTGTGCTCAAAATGTTAGTAACTCTACTTGTAAATCACTTAGATTGCTTATTATTTGCAGATATTACTTTTTTTTCCCCGACACTTATGTACTACACAAATCAACCTGGTATATACAAATCAAAAGTTACTCAATTAACATAAAAATAGCGGATGTCACATGAAATGTCGTTTAATGTCAGGTCTGGAATGAGCAAATAAATTGCCTCATCAGTTTAATTAACAAAAAAGGTAACCAAGTCAAATTAATGCACTTCAAATTATATTAGATCTATTTTAAATGGGATTGCACTGTTGAATTTTAATTGGAAATTCACTTTGCAGGACAAGGAAATACATTATTTTACTTTGATGATCAATACTGGACAGACAGGTAACAAACTTGTCTAAACATATTAGAGAGAATGGGATAAGCTTTGGTATCTTAGGATCTAGATGCTCCTATTTAATTATTATAATTATAATAAAGATTCTTTTTTAATTTTTAAATCTAAATTCTTAAGAGTTTCCTGTGACTTTCAGTGTTCTGATGACAACTGTTAATGTCAAAAGATTGAGCTCTATGACGCTAAGCACCTTACAGAGAGAGGAGAGAACCTTTGAGAAGATCAGACCAATGGTGATGAAAAAGAATATTATTCCTCATTGTGAAGCCAGCTGGAGTATGGAGAACTCAAGTGACTTGACTCCTTAGCAGAAATTCAGGAGATATGTGTGCATCTGTATGTCACATCTTAATCTCAGTAACTTAACCTCATAATGATCTTTCTACTTTTCATTTTTCACTTGCTCTTCATGTGAGTAATACATAGAAATAAGTTGATATTGTTGGAGGGTTTTAATTAGAATAATCTGGTGGTTTTCTTTCCTGAATATTGTTCTTTGATTGATGAGCAAATAGAAAGAAAAATCATTAGGTGGAAGGAAGTAAAAACAGTAAAGTCTTATTTGGAGAAATGCACAGACATTGTTATCAGCCACAGAAAGACAGCAGAAAAAGAGGTTTCCTCCTAGAAATGAAAATCTTCCCCCTTAGCATATATACAAGATACTTGATACAGAGAAATGGATTTATGTATCATTTTACTGTTAATCTGCCTGAATAATCTAAACATGAGGGAAACACTGTAGGACATCCTAAACACTTAAAAATCAGGAAAACATTTCCCAATAATTAGTGCTGCCTGTCAGTATTACAATTTTTATTTTGAACACAAGCTCATATTTTGCAAAGGGGTAGCTCAAATCTTTAAAACTTAATACAATCACCTTCTTTCCTGTTTGAAGTGGGTTCAGTATTCCCTTTGCTTCGTTTTAGGGTTGACAGCTGTCTCCGAGAAATAGAAGTACATTTTCAGGTATTTCATGTAAACAGTTAGCATTTAACCTCTCTAGTAAAGGAGAAAAGGACTTAATCCCTTGAGGGATTCCTAGTTATTCCTAGTTCCACTACGACTGTAGTTATTACTAAATCAAATTACTTTTTGCTAAAAAAATTGTTTGGACAATCAAATTGATGTGTGTCTATACATTTACATAATTCAATCAATCAACAGAAGATTGCAGAAGTGAAAAAAAAGAAAGGGATACAGTCACTGCTATGGCAACCTTTCCCCATTACCTGGCATCCTGGAATATTTATAAAAAACTAGTTGGAATGGATGGAATAGCACTCCCAATGAATTTACTTAAGGCTTTTTCAAGTTTTCAGTAACCAAACTAAACAATATATTGCTTGGATTTAGCAATTAGCAGCATTCTAGATATTTCTAGCTGGTAGAATAGTAGAAATACTTCAGAGTCAGTATTTGAAATTGTCTCTTGATAGAAAGAAGCTTGCAAACAAATGTGAGTTGATGATATATCATAGTGGTCCTCTCTAGCTTTCTAGCTCAAAAGAAACAGATTGTAGCAAAGTGACTTTAGGATGCTTTACATTGATACAACTCTAAAACATAACTGTGGTAACTTGTTTAGCCCAAGTATGGTTTTCTTGCATATACCAAGCCAAAGCACCTTTTCTAGTTATGGAAACTCTAATCTTTAACTGAACCAGAAAAACATAATATCTGTTCATCCCATCCAAATTTACATTTTAAATATGTATAAAGAAATGAATGTGTTTGCCTTTACTCTTTGCCCCAACAATCAGAAAGTTTAAAGCTGACCAGGAGGTTACCTCATCCCATTATATTGTTTGAGGGAGTGAGATCTCAAAACTCAGTAAAGTTGATGCAACCTTCTCTACATCTCAAAGCATTTTCTCTTATTCATATTCAAACTACTCTATTTTTTTAGCCTTGCTCCTCTTCGATAATATATAGGTAGTATAGAAATAATTGAAGTTTTTTTATTGATATATTTTTTAGCCTCAATTTGTTGCCTTTTGGAATATTTCAGAATTAGCAGATCTCACTATAAACAATCATTGTCTGAATGAATTTATTGTTTGAAAAAGAACAACTTTGGCAGGATTGTTAAGCAGAGAAAAAAAATAAATTAGCTGGATGAAAATACAAACATATGTTGCTTTAAACTCACAGCCAGTGATATTTAAATCCTATTTAAATTAGACAAAATTTCCCATAAGAGTAAGGAAGGAGAAAGAAGTAAGCGAAATAAGTAAACACAAAAATGTCAGATAAAATTCTTTATCGTTTCTGTTTACAGTGGCATGTGATTGCCTTCTGCACAGTGTGGTGTTGGCTATATAATTATGCTGCAGGAATAAAGAGCTCTAATTGCAGCAGATGAAATTGATTATTTATCAGCCTCTATGCTGAAGACATTTGGTTTTACATACCTGCAACACAGAGGTGTGCACAAATCAAAGAGCTTTCTAAAGATCTTGTGGCACCCTCCTGAATTGTTTCAGCAGAGAAATATTTCTTGTGCATTTAATGCTACTAGTAATGGAGTAGAACCTCCTCAAAATTTCTGTAAATTTATTTGGGACTCACTTCCTATTAGACTTCTACTCTTCTTGGGTTTCTTCCGGGACTCATGTGGGGTAAAAGTACAACAGTCTGGGCAGATCTAGGAAGGTCATTGACATGCACAGAATTTCTCTACTCAAATACTGTTAGGCATGAATATGCCAAAATCAGCAAAAATAACCTTGGAAGCTGACTAAAGCTAGGAAAGCTGTACGAATTGAGATCATAAAATTTTCATGAGCACATGACATGAAATGTGCAGATTTTGATCTGTATACAACTATTTAAAAATGGGTCACTGTGTGTTAGAGCACAGTGGATGAAAACTGCATGAAAGGCAGGTGGGATGGGATGTTGTCAACCATATTCACAACCAGGAACAGCAGAAAGGGAAAAAAGGTGCAAGACAGGAACTCCAAGACTTGACAGGCTGAAGATCTTTGCATTGGAAAAAAAATACTTCATGAGACAATATTTCTATCAACAGCTGTGCAGATAATTTTTTTGCAATTTTCAAAAAGTCTTGTTTCTTTGTGCTAAACTGTGCTCACAGTTAGTCTTATTAAGAGGGCTTAAATTATAATGGAAGAATTATACACACTTTTATAAAGTGCTATATTACAGTTAGGATGATGAATATGTTTCTTTTCTAGAAAATTTCCTTTTTTGGACCTTTCTGTGATAATCCTGGTGTCCTTGGAAGACCATTTTTATTTCAGTTGAGGTATTTGCCTTGAATATTCAAAGTTATTTGCAAAGAACCATATCTGTAACTCCTATAAATTATTCTTCATGTGCTTATTTTTCCAAGTACTAAAACGTGTGGTATTGTTTTCCCTCTGTGTATCTCCAGTACCTTCCTTACAATTGTTTTCAAACTTACGGGAATTTAACTAAGATGGATTCCAAGTCACATGAACATAAACACAGCCATATGTTGCTGAGATTAAAACACACTTGCAAGTAAGATATAAGAAGGCTGTAAACATTCTGAACTAAAGGAATTTCTTTGGTTGCATATGCCTCACATAAACACCATTAAAGTGTATTTTATAATGTTAGTATCCTTTTTTCTAACTTGTTAGGAAAAGGCCAGGTCAGAGTTCCTGATGGATTGCAATACCAATGCTTGGGCAACAGCTATTAAGTTGACAACCGCACAGGTAGAGTTGTAACGCAGCATGCATTTACCTACCTAGTTCTTCTTTTATGTTTGTTATGTTTGAATACACCTCTACAAAAGATATTTGAGGGAGACAAATGCATTTAAGTATGGCAATTCTTTTACTTAAACCAGATGAAATAAAGATACTGTTTACTAGCTAGAGTATGCAAGTCTGGGAATTGGTTATTACTATAACTGCAGTTCTGAACAACAGTGTATATTGAGTTTGAAACTAATTTTTATTACAAGTAACTGAAGTATTTAATCTGCCAAAGTCAATGCTGGACCTCTGCCTGTTCACTAAGGGGTTATTTGAGACACTTTGTTTATAGGAGCTTGTCTGTGATTGTGACATCACATTAGCTGATTCTTCCTGTATATTCAGGACCTAATTCTGGAAAACTTCAAAGGACGGAGTGGCTCAAGAGCCTACAAAAAAACATCTGGGCAAGTTATTATTAAGCTTGACTGTTCTCATGGTGAAAATAGTTTCTTCCTACCCATTCTGAGACTCTCTTCTTTAAAGTAATACCTTTTGTGCCCTACCCTGGATCACTGTCTCAATGGCTTCCCAGCTGGAGCTATTGCTTCCTCAGACTGAGCCAGCCCTGATCCCTCAGCCTCTCCTTGTAGTGCAGCTGCTGGAGTTTCAATTACCTGAGATCCATTTTCTGATCTCGCTCTAGTTTGTCAGTACCTTCCCTGTGTTGGGAGGTCCTTGCATTTGACCACCTCTGTGTGGTCTAATCTATGTGTTATCTAATGAGCAGAGGAATAATCAGGATTGCACCAGTGAAGCCCAGGCTGCTATTGATGGGCATTTTTGCTGGGTACTTTTGCTGCTGGGTGATGCTGCTGACTCATACTCAGGAGTGGTGAGCTGTGTGCCTTGGGTTCCCAGGCCCTCTCTAGCACAGCTATTCTCAGCCTGTGTTGCTGCAAGGACCTTATGTTCCTGGGAAAGGATAAGGTGGAGGGTGGAGGAACACTTGTGGAATGACTTTGAAGGCCCAGCTAATCCATGTGTCTTCCATGTGTCATAAAACCAAAAGTGGAAGTTTTCAGATGTTAAAAAAAATAATTTGAGTGGTATTTACTGATAGCATGTTGAGAAGCTGATGAGAAATTTGAACAGCTAAGTAGTGGTGTGTGTTTGAGATAAATAGTATTACCTGTGCCATGTTGTAACATGCAGCTGTCTGCTTCGGAACAATGAGGACATTACTGCATTTTTCCCTGCTACATAGTCCAGAAAACATAAAAATATTAGCAAATCAGTGGCATGATTGGCTAGGTCTAATGGAAGGTCTGAATATTGTACTCAATTAGAAGAGTGCTTCCAAGGATTTAAGCATTTTTGTAACCCACAATCTTTCAAAATGTGATTCATTTTGACCACAGACACTGGCTCCAGCATTGATAAATATCTCAGTTTGTAAATGGTCTTTCAAGACCAATAAAAACTACTGTCCTTTCTCAGCCCACTTACTGAGGCAAGTACATGATACTCCATGAATCAGTAGGTGAATTTCCCTTTCTCCTATAATAGATACAAATTTCATGTTGGTTTTCACATTGCCTTAAATTTTTCTCTCTCTTTATTTTCAAAATGGTGATTAATCGACCTAAGGTTTTAATATTCAAAGCTGCATGGCTTCTTCTCATTATGCAATCAGTAAAATTAATGAACGACAGCTCTGCACCACCAGGAGGCCTAGCTGAATAGCAAAGGGACTACAGAAACAGGTTATTTGTGGGTCACTGCCAGAATGGTTTTAATTTTATAGTACAGAATATTTCTCCTAATATAGAAAAATGTTTCGTGAATATTCTTGTGTTAATGAAAACTCTTAAATTTATGCTACTTCATATTTGGCATAATTTCAAAACATCATGCTGCACTTTCTAATTTATATTTGAATTCATTTCAACATGTAACAACAAGAAGGGAGAAATTAGGGGAACTTGAAATCTTGAAGAGTGAACCTGATGGTTCTTTATAGTGGCAGATCAGTTTGTATTAGGCTATGAATCTGGGATATTCAGTGAAAATTCTTAAATTTTTCTCCTGTGAGTATTGCAGAAAGCCTTAAATAGAGATACACAGTTCACACTTTTTTAGTTGAATCTGGGGCTGATTCTCAGATAGATGGAAATCCTCATTTTCCTCACTGTTGCTATATAGCACCTTCAAGTTAAGTTTCACAGTTAGTGAAAAATGAATGTGAATGGCACTCACACGTTCACATACATGGTTGTAAATGTGCTATGCTAGACTCATAAAGCAGAAATTCTGTATTGAGCACAGCTGAAATTAACCTTACGTAGTATCATCATTTTGCCTTCTGCCATATGACAGAAGATAACAGTCTGTTCCCATGTGTTAGAGTCATTACTCACCACAAATGTACATAGATGAAGGGTGATGTTATACAGGGTGCCAGCTCCAGAAGAAAGCCAAATTGATCATCAGATATATGAGAGTCTGCATGGTGTCACTGAGTTTGCTATTCCAAAAATGGGTTAGATGAGCATAGCTTCTGGTGTTAAAACAGTATAATGGGAGCATCAGAAATGTGTTATTTTAGAACACAGGGAAGTATCCAGGTTACCTTGAGAATATTTTGGTATAACGAAAAGGCAGCCTGGAAAATTGAAGAGGAGGTACTTAGGATAGTCTAAGAAGAAAGGAGAAATCTCAAGAAATTGCTGAGAAATCACTTTTCTTGCAGTGCTCTCCGTGACATTTAGCATTAAAACCAAAAGAACATTATTATCATTGGATCTCTGTCATCTTCCAAAGGAAAAACTAACAAAATAACAAAGTGGACCTTTTTTATGGGACTAGAATCTACTTGCTCAGCACAGAAGATGTCCTTGCTTGTGAAAAAAAGGAATAAATTAGCCACTATGTAAAGCTTTAAAGAAGACAAATTGCTAGTAGGAGATTTAGGATTATTTATGATGGAAGGGATTACCTTGAAATTTCATTTCATGGGAGGGACATGTGGAGCTGTTGTATGCTATAGCAGTTATGGGTGATTTTAAGGAGCAGGGATAACAAGATGAGAAAGGGAAAAAGGAGATAATCATACAAAAAGTGAAAGAAAATAATCCTGTAGTCATGTACTTTGTAGTCAGTAAGATCATAAATTTAAATAATAAATTTAGTTATGATTGGGAACCAAGCACAAGCATATGTTTGAATTCTAGTTAAACTCACCTGTCAAAAAAACCCTCATCCATTTAATATCTTGAAGGTAACATAGAACTAACCTCAGAGGCTTTAGAAGAGCT
This sequence comes from Leptocoma aspasia, assembly GCA_013399835.1. NCBI lineage: Eukaryota > Metazoa > Chordata > Aves > Passeriformes > Nectariniidae > Leptocoma > Leptocoma aspasia. The sequence goes on from VXAX01003095.1 coordinate 489,903, forward strand.
CTCATCCTGATCTAATGCTGATCTTTTCCTTAGAAAATGGTGTATCAATAGACAGAATCAAGGAACTCTAATAGCTTCTATTTTAAAAATTCCTTTTGACACAAAATTAAAAATATATATTTTAGTACAACATATTAAGACTTACTAATCATTTACATAAAGGCCTTGGTCTTAAAAAAATGTTGTCAGATTTATAATTCCTTGTTTCCATTAATCTCCAAGGGATTAATTCTTTTCAGGATTGCACTCAGAGTGATGAAAATAAATTGAAGCTGTGAGTTTGGAGCCTGAGAACTAATAAGCTATATCTTCTATGACATTTCAGTAAACAAAACTATAAAAAATTTCCACTAGAGCTAAGAAAGCAAGTGTGTAGATTTTCTTTTTTTAACTTTTTATTCTGTTTTTTTGAATGTTTTGTCACTGAGCTAAAAAATTTGGAAAATCAGTCAAGGTCAAGTCAAAACAGAATCTGACAATGAAATGAATACATTTACTTGGTTCAATTAAGTATTTCATATAATCTGAAATGAAACTTGAAATTTTCCAATTATTTAATCCTCCTAACAATTTTTATTTCTTTAAATTAGTTTTAAAAACAAAAAGAGACACTTTAAGATATACATTTTAACTTTTTCACTATGAAAAATATCATAAGAAGAATTCTGGACATTGATGACTGATAACTTCCTTTTATCTTGTCTTTACTGTAAGCTGCTGTAGAATTTGAATAGATTTCTTCTTCTCTCTTTGCAAACTAATCCTCCCCTGTGAGGGAAAAAAGAATTCTTGGATCTCCAATTTTATCCAGTTGTAAAACTAGGTGACTCAAATTCAGCAGCCCTTTTTTGGGAAAGAGAGTATCCTGATCTCCTTCTGTAGCTATTCCTTTGCTAGTCTATATTTAACACAAAAATAATCTGAGAAGGTTGCAACACTGAACATATTCTTTCTGGAAAAGCGAAAGGATTGTGCATCCTCCTGTTAAACCAGAAAAACTCGTAGCCTGGAGGCACAACATGCTTTTTGGTACTCAGTGATCTGGTCATCTTCTTAAAAAAGTGATATGTAGCTTCTTCTTTTGCTTCAGCATAATTTTAAAGTAAGGCTGGATTGGGCTTTGGGTTTTAAAGAGTGAGGGAGTATTAAGAGGGTTTTGTCCTTCTGACTCAGGGCTGTATAGGCTGTGTGGACAGGGGCAGTGTGTCTCAATAGCCTCCTCTATGGCTGGCTCCAGCCATTAGGCTCCAGTCTAGTGGTTCCTTCCTCAGCCAAAGGATAGTTTAGATCCAGTCCTGGCACATGAACAATTTTTAAAGACTGGTGTCTGGAGAGTGTTTGCTTATTGAGTCTAAGTTCTTGTCTTCATTCATCCACTTTGCAAAGTGGCAGTCACTAATGAAATAGTAAATATGAAAGTTAGGAAAAAATACAGAAACCTCTGTCACTCTCAATAAAGGACAAAACATTTCTTCTCATCTCTCCCATTCAGAAATATTAGTGGTAGGGTGTCATAGTTTGACATGGGAGTGTTTCAGGGAAGTGATGCACGTTGCACACGCCTCTGTGAAACACACACATTAAAGTCGGAAAGAAATCCCAGAACTTCCTCTTTCCTTGCTGGGCGGCAGTGAGGTAAGCTCTGCGGAGACTGCCTGCCCCTTCCCGGCCAGGCCGGGCCCGAGGCCCTGCCAGAGGTGGGGGGCTGGGTCCCCTTCCCCCCGGGCTGCCTACGGGCACCCCTCCATTGGTTGCTGAGCAGGGAGAGAGGCGGGGGGGGGGTGCCGCGGGGGCCGAAAGGAGCCGGCCTCGCTAACATCTGGCTGATTTCCGCCCCCAGCCCAGGCCCCAGCCGAGCCCACCGGGCCCCGAGCAGCCCCGCGTGAGCATGGGGATTTTTACCCCATGGAAGCTGCCGCACGGGATCAGGCAGTTGAGATCAGAGTGGCCCTGCAGCCGTGCAGAGTGGGCTTGTGGCTGGAGTGGAATGCCCAGCCGCAGTTTCCACTGCAGGGGTCACATGACCATCTGCAGGTCCTGGGCGAGTTGTTAACCCTTGCAGTACTTCAATCCTCCCTCGACAGAGAGACAGACACCAGATGAAAGCAATGTAAAGGAGCACATGAAGATATCAAGGTCAGTGAAGAAGAAGTCNATTAAAGTCGGAAAGAAATCCCAGAACTTCCTCTTTCCTTGCTGGGCGGCAGTGAGGTAAGCTCTGCGGAGACTGCCTGCCCCTTCCCGGCCAGGCCGGGCCCGAGGCCCTGCCAGAGGTGGGGGGCTGGGTCCCCTTCCCCCCGGGCTGCCTACGGGCACCCCTCCATTGGTTGCTGAGCAGGGAGAGAGGCGGGGGGGGGGTGCCGCGGGGGCCGAAAGGAGCCGGCCTCGCTAACATCTGGCTGATTTCCGCCCCCAGCCCAGGCCCCAGCCGAGCCCACCGGGCCCCGAGCAGCCCCGCGTGAGCATGGGGATTTTTACCCCATGGAAGCTGCCGCACGGGATCAGGCAGTTGAGATCAGAGTGGCCCTGCAGCCGTGCAGAGTGGGCTTGTGGCTGGAGTGGAATGCCCAGACGCAGTTTCAACTGCAGGGGTCACATGACCATCTGCAGGTCCTGGGCGAGTTGTTAACCCTTGCAGTACTTCAATCCTCCCTCGACAGAGAGACAGACACCAGATGAAAGCAATGTAAAGGAGCACATGAAGATATCAAGGTCAGTGAAGAAGAAGTCAAGCCCCAGATGGGAGGGATGAGAAGATGCCTTGATTTTGGAGCTGAAGTCCTTTTGTGAGCTATGGAGAAGAGACTTGTTTTCCCTATAACGCATGAGACTACTGGGGAGATGAAGGGTTCAAATTTGAGCAAGGGTCTCCAGGCTCAAGTAAGCAGATGATGAAGTAGCTGTGATCCCATGAGAAGCTTGAACAGAGAAAGAGAGAAGATGAGATCCTGTGCCCCCAGGAGAGAAGAAGATCTCTGTTCCTAGGGATGAGGACGATTTTTTGAGATAGATGAGAACCTTTGCTCTTTTGAACAGCTAATCTTTAAAACAGTAACCCCAAAGTTGACATGGCCCATAAACGCAGCTCTGGGAAGGTTGTGGAAATGGGAGGAACTTCACAATTGCAGATTTTTTTCCCCCGGGCCGCTGTGTTTGTGAGAACATTGAGAGCCACGAGAGAACTGTTTTTTTCCTCTTGCAGAGAAGTCTCCATAACATTAACAAGAGGGACTTCTCTCCCTGAGTAAGTTGAAGAAAGGCTATTTCATAGGTGGTGACCTGACTGGAAATTGTAGGTTTTGTTTCTTTACATTGTCAGTGGGAAAGAGAAGGTGGTGGGGGGAGGAAAAGTGTTCTGAAGGGTTTGTTTTGAGTCTTACTTTTTTTTTTCTCTTTTAGTTACTCTTAATAAAACTTTCTTTATACTTTCTTGAAGTTTTGAGCCTGCTTTGCCTTTCTCTTAATCCTATCTCACAGCAGGAAGAGGGTGCACTGGTGATTGGCCAGCACTGAACCCACCACACTCAGTGTTGCATTGGCCGGGAAAATTTCAAAACTGTGAAAATCTAAAAATTGGCGAACCAAAACCACTACACAGGGGAATAGTGTTGCTCCTGCCTGTCTGCTTCCATAGTAAACTCGATGTAGAATCAGGATCATTTTGCTTTACATAAAATTGGAAAAAATTTCCTAAGTTTCATATGATCTTTTAAATAAAAAATAATTTAAAAATAATTGTTCCTGGACTTTGACTTATTTTTGAAATATTTATACAAAATGATAAAAGGCACAATGTGACTTAATTCATAATTTCAGAAGTTGCTTAATTTTGCCACAGTTATAAAATGAAGAATTCCTTCTATAAAATGTTCCCTAGAGCCAAGCCAATAAAAATAAATAAATAGTTTATAGAGATGTTTACAAAATGTGAGGTTATAAACTAGTACAATTTAATTTAAAAGCGGGAGAGGAAAATACTGACATATTACAAATAAACTTCCTACCCCTGATCACCCAGACTCATCACTGACCATACACCAGTTCTATCGGTCAGTTCTGTGTTTTGTGGCTTTTTCTTTCTCAGAAAGAAATGTGTAGTAGAGGCCATTTTCCATCTTTCTGTAACATATGCTTATACTAACAGGTTTATGTTATCTTACATACAAACATAACAAATTCCAGTGCAGCCTAGGAATGAGCTATATCGTAGACAGGACTAGTTAGAAAATCTGTAGAGATTAGTGATCGGGACATAGTCACAAAGGGTTGGATTACACAGGAATGCATTTACCTTAACTTCAGTGCTTGAGGTCTTTGAAAACTCCCAACACTCAGATGATTTTTGATCAAAGGTCCTTGTTTGCACATCTACACAACAAATGCCCAAACATAGATGCACAAAGAATAGATACGTCAGAATTTATTTAAGAACCTAATTTATGGTGTTGAGGACAATAATCTAAGCTTCCAATTCCTGTCGGTTAGTCAAGAGAAGTAAAAAGCTGTCAGAGGTTACTGAAGAGAACATCAGGCAATAATTATGGGTATGAGAATATCCAAGGAGTAGACTGTTTGGGATCTGTAAGCAGCTCTAAGTTTTAGGTATTATTTATCAATTTTTGTCAAAAAGTAGACAATGTGTTTGAAAGAGAGAGCACATCTTGTAATGCATGACAAAGCTTAAAGTTAGTGAAAATAAATTAAAATATTGCTGTCTTAAAAGAGTATGCAAAACAAGCTGATTTCCAGTAATACTGTTGAGGTAGAAAGGAAGAACATGCTCCATTTAAAAAGCAAAAGCTGAAGTGCTCAGTAGATGTCATGTTGTAGCAGGCTGGTGCAGGTAAGTGCATTATGCATGTTATAATGGGCAGAGCAGGTTAGTTTTCACTTGCGGCAGGGCCTTTAGGCCTCTTTAGGGAGATGTCCAGCTACAGACTGTTACAAAATATCATCTGACAGAAGACAGAAATGCTCCTTGCCTGTGGAACCTGATGTGCTTCTCTTACCTGAGATATTCAGAAAACTATGCAAAAGAAAAGAAGGCAGAAGCAGAGGAATAAGAGAAATCAAGATCTTGTCAAAATAAGCAAGGAAGACAGTGCAGGAGATTTTGCTTATACTCATATGTGGAAAGGTTCAACTATAGCTTGTTAAAATCTGATTATCAAAAGGGAGGACATATCCACAATACACAACTGGCAGAAAGCAGGGGGCTTGTTACTCTGACAGTTGATCTACTCAGTATTTTTGTGTCTTGCTCCTGAACATGTAAGTACTCATGGTATGGAAAGAAATGTCCTATTGAAAAGGTGGTTTTTGCTAAAATGGATTTCCAAAGGGTGTTCAGCTATTCTGAATTGTGAAATATATGAAAGGAGCAGGTATTATGACACCACACCGAGCAAAGAGGTCAGTGTCATAAAATCAATGACAATCAATTACTCTAGTAAAAAAATAAATCTTGGCCAGAAATGCACATTCCAAACATCTATGGAGACTAAGCTATTTTCTTAGCCCCCTGAATGTTTGGTCTTGTTAATGCAGTAATCAACATCAAAAATCCTGCAATTTACCAGTGCACCACTTGGTGAATACTTATCTTCAGATCTCTTAAGAGCTTTTCTTCACTAACATAAGTTGTTGGTATATTGTTTTAAAGCAATAGAGGACTTCAGGGCCAAATACAATCTGTCTGCACAATGTTGTTATTTGCTTGCTAGAGTGCTTTCCTGACCACCTTTGAGCAGTGCTATTTCTTTAGAAAATTTATATTTTTATTTCTGTGAGAAATCTACAAAACTTAGCACTCTTTCTGTCAGAGCAGGCAGCAGAGTATTTTGAGCAGGGGTCATTCATCTTGTCAGTGCAATGAGGAACTTCTAGTGATGTGAAACTATGCAAGCTGAAATTTAATAGACTAAGAAAGGTACAATACAAATCCAAACTCATATAAGCTAGGACAGAATCTATAAGACTTTCAGTAATGGTAGTGATGGGGTTGCAACCTCCATATGAGGAAGTCCTGGAACTACTCAATGCAGGAAACTGAACTGAAAAAGAGAAACAAGCAGGGAATTTTAGAAGAAAAATCCTCTAACCCCTTTCCATTTTATATTCCTTATCTTTCCACTTCCGGATTTTGGAGGAAGTAGGCTTGATGTGTCCAGTCTGCTTTAGTTAAGCAGTTTAACAGTAAATTGAATTTTCTGTTATGATATGTATTCAGCTTTTTTTTACCGTCTTTGTGAGGCTTCTTCTCTCATAATGCAATGCAACACCTCCTTTATTGTAAAGGTAGGTGCATATATAACAAAGCTAGTCTCATAAGGAACTTCCTCTAAGGGAAAAATGATGAATTCTGTAAGGTTCCTATATTTAAAAGAGCAGTTTTGAGTTGAACTGACCTGATTTGAGTGTTTTAACAAAGAAGAGAGAAGCAGCTATTTAAAAATACGTTACATTTACAAGTCTGTGAATATACAGTGTTTCATTGTTTTGATTTTGTTAAAATAAATTGGTAGTAGATTAGTAAACTGGAACTTGATTACAATATATATCACATTTTTTATATTGATGGGTAATGTAGTAATAGAATTTGCTGTAATGTGCTTTAAGGTTTATTCCCAGAATCCTGTCACCCCCCCGGTTTTTCCTTGTGGTAAAACCTTCCCCCCTCTCCCCACCCAGGTAACAGGCCAATGCACAAAACCTCTCTGGTCTTTTGTCCTCTTATCTCAAAGACATTCCAGAAAGGCACCGTGTGATTGGTCAAGATTCAATCAATGCTCCCAAAGAGACAGGGCTCCCCATGCGTCAATCTTCCCCTGAAACCCACCCTTCTCCTCACCTGGTTGGTGGCTACTTGCTTCCTCACATGGCCTTTCCCCCAGGATAACAAGGCTGGGTGACCGCATGGTTAAGGAGAGCCAGCAAGGAAGCCAGCAGAAACACCAGAGGGAGGAGGGCTGTGAGGAACTACCGCATGGAACTGGAATAAAGACTGAAAAACCTCTCCCTGGGACTAACTCCTTCTTCACCACAGTCTAGAGGACTCAACTGAGGTAACCTGAGGTGCAGACCCCCTGCAAAGGGCAGCTCCATCTCTCCGCTTCCTGGGGCTCCGGACCAGCCTGGACTTGTTCCCATGTGCCTGCCCAAGCAGCCTGCTGCACCTAGCTAGCCGTGGTTCCTCTGAGGACAAACCCCTCAGCAGCAGCCGCTTGGCTCAGCGTCTGGATATAGGGCAAGTCTGGATGAACCCCCATCTTGGTTTATTGGGGAGACCCCAATAAGAATTAGAAATTCTTAGACAGCCTCTGCTCATATCTTTTGGAACTTTCACAGTACATCCTTTACATAAATACATTCATGGGTTCTTACACTGACAGGAGGATTATTTTCACAGGGGGGCCCTGGTCTGTTATTTTATACTTCATAGCATTAATGCCTTCCTTTTTGAAGAGTAAATTTATGAACATTCCATATTGTTTGGGGTAATACTAAGATCTTGGTACCTCAGTTTTCTGTTTTTAAAATGTGTGTGTTGGGTGGAAGGAATTTCTCAAACCAGAAACTATTAAATTCCAGATATTACGGTTTCGTAGTTTTCACTGTGTCTGAGCTTTGTTGTTCATGATGACAGTTAATAATTCAGTGTCCATTATATGCTATTTATTGATTAGCAAAAATCTCTTCTGTTAAAAGAGAGTGAGAATTCCTTGTGTAAGTCTGACATAAGATTTTCCCAGATATTTCCATGAATAAATATGATCCCATTTTTCATAAAAAGTGAATAATAACTCTGGACTGCAGTTCAGTTTTTAGTAGCCATATTGATGCATGCTTTCCTACCTCCAGGGCAGCTAAAATAATAGTTAAGAGGAGGTTTTGGCTTTGGCTCAATTTCAGTGTGCATTATCAAGATCATTATAGGGAGGTTGTTTCTCCTTCTGCCATAAGAACCAAAGCAACAATATAACCAATGACTAACGCAAGAGGATGATTACTGTGTTCATCACCTGGCAATTGAAGCCATATGGTCCAGATAACAGAGAGGTGCTGAGTGACGCACTAGTAATTCAGATGCAGATGAAACCTTTTTTATGGTATAATCTTCATGCAGGGAAATTATACTTGTTTTATAATTAATCAACACATTCATTTGTGTAGGGGTGAATGACAATTCTGTCTAAAGATTAATATGTCATGTGTTTCACTCTTGGTAATAAACTAATCCTAAAATATGACTCTTTTTATTGTGTGTATAGTACTTTAAAATAAGATTACTTTTTAGTATCAGAGAATGTGAGAGTTTTGTCTTGGCAATTAATTAAGGAAGAAAAATATGAACAAATATGAGCCAGGTTAGACATTTTTCACCTGCTGCCTTTGAAGACAAGAAGACCCAGTAGAGTGGTTTAAATGTTTTTGTATTCTTTATGCCTGATAATAAAGTCCTTGACAGTTACTCAGGGTAATAAAGATACATATTGCCTTGAAGATTATTAATTGCAAACCAGTAACTGCTGTAGAGAAAAGGGAACCAATAGTTAAGGACAGAGTTCTCATTGGCATAAGAAGTACAAGAGGAAAATTTTCATTTACTCTGTTAATTGAAAATTGTATTTAACAGCAAACCCTATTATATCCCAACTACTTTTGTATCTTTTCCAGTCTAGAGCTTCAACGCAATTTTTTAATGCAATGGTAAAGAATTCTGTCTAGGTCCATGTTGTTTTATTCTATTTGCTTTTTCCATGTGTATTTTCACATCTCAAAGGCTATACACTCTAATATAGCTGACGTGTGGGTTAGGGTAAAACAGGATAATGATCTTTTACTGTAGCAGCCAAATCCAAAGGGGAGCCTCAGCCCTCCAGAGGGGGCTCAAAGGAAAGCCTTTCCTCTGCATTTAATAGAGTAATGGCAGCATTTTTTCCAGCTGGCTCTTGCTGACGCTCCTACCCCTCTTCTTTCCTCCTCAAAGCTTCCCCCATGCAGCTGATAATTTTTATTTTGACTACAGCTTCCTATCACCCTCTCCATTAAAAATGGAAAAAATAGATCCTCTATCAGTCATAAGGCAGAGTACCTCTTAACCTCTACCTGGGTTAGCTGACCACTAATTCTGTGTTGTTCTGTACTTGTTGATTATTTATCAGTCTTCTCCTTAATTACCAGGCTGAATCTATCTGGCAGCCACATGGCTTGAAAGCTTAGTCTGCTGGTGAATGTGCCTTTGGGGAAGATAGTGTGACTTTTGAGCCTGAGAAAGGCTCTGAATGTGTCTGGGGAAGTTATGAGAAGGCAAAACAGTGAACAGAAAAGTTGAGGACCTTAATGTAACTTTAATGTATTGCATAGTTTCTGTGTGTAAATGTCTGAGCATTTTTTAAAATTTATTTTGTGTACAGAATGCCTAATTGTGAGCTTGGCATTTGAATCATTTTCCCCTCAAGGAAGCCCTAAAGGTTAAAAGCTTGAGGGGGCTGGAGAATGTTTTTATTCTCTCTGATCTATTACTTAATGGTGTTTAAAGTGATACCACCCCACCAATATTAAATATCACAGGAACAAAATTTAGTGTGGTTGAGTTTGGGATTTTTTTTTACCATACATTCAGGAGATGTAAATAAGAAAGGTGAAAAAAAAACCAAGTTAAATGTTTTCAATATTGTTTTGCTTTAGGGATAAATTTTTACACATTGAAAAAAGTGTCCCACCAAGGTGTTTGGAAAAATAAAGCAATTAAACACATTCAATGTCTTCTTCATTTATCAAAGTGATTTCTGAAGTATGAGGAGGCCCAAATTAATCTCTCATATAAATGTATTGAGTTTAGGAAGGAGAGTGAAACAGTAAAAAAAAGGAAAGCAAATGGTAAAATCAGCACATATTTTCATACTCCAACTTACTGTTGATTCATTTCTCAGTCCAAATTAATAAACTGGAAATACAGGGAAAAAATGCTAGATTGGCTGTAAATTCTTCTGATTACTATCAAAACCAAATCTATAGTAATTATGTATATTGATCATCCAGGGGATTTTAAAATAAGGACAGCAAGAGCAAGTCTCAAACTTGCATCAGAGGACATGTCTTTCTATCATGAAAACTTTGGTTTTGCATGGGTATACTTTTTTTTTAAGTGATACATCCACCGGAAGTGTAATTCCTAGTTTGTGGGGTGGTAGAAATAAAATTCCCATTTCAGTGGGAAGTGAAAGTCCAAAAGTGGAAGTTGAAGTGGAAGTGAAAATCCAAAATTTACTTGTGCCAATGCAAACATCAAAACTGCTGAAACGTATTCTAGTCCAAACTTCTAGGTGTTGGCTTAAGTTTGTCATAGATTTAGAAGCTGAATCAGTCCTTACTGATCACTGTACAAGCTCTCTTTTTGAGTTACTGTTAATAGTGACAGCCCTGACTTCTATCCTACTGGTCTCATTGACAACGAGACAGACCTAATGAGAAGTGTTTAGCCTAGATGACTGCAAAAGAATTTCCTATGACTGAAATTTCAGTGTGGGTGTGACTCTGCAACTAACTTCAGGCATGGAGACAATACATATACTCTGGAAAGACCTCATTACTCTTGGTCTAGTCTGACATGTTCCACTCTCTCACTTCAACCAGCTCTCAGAATGGAGTTCAAACCCATGTAAGTGAGGTGATTCTGCACTACTAAAATAGGGCTGCCAGTTTCAGCATTAGTCTGGACTTCAGTGCCTATTCAACCTTAAACCAGAAATAACCTTGGACTTCGCTTGTTACTTGTTGATGCACACATTGAAATAAGAGTGGCATCTTGTACCACCTCCTCTGGCTAAATTAATCACTCTGCCATTAAAAGCTGGAAATTATGTTATTGTGCAACACACCTAATTCCTGTTTTGCTCCTGAAAATTACAGTGCTTCTAAAGATGATTCTATGATGAAACCATCAGAACCAGCCTAAATTTACTAAAAAAGACATATGTGTGACAGCTAGACACAGAACTTCCTCCAACCTATTTGAGAACAATTTAAGTCTATTTATGTTGTGCTTTTAAAAACTTCCCCTCCTTTCCCTTTCCCTTTCCCTTTCCCTTCCCTTTTTTCTTCAGTAGTGTAAAAGCACCAGATTTTTGTGAAGTTAAATCCAACAGTTTATTAACTACAACTGAACTCTCAGCAAGATGGTTACTGAGGCAGTCACAATGGACAGATACTGATAGGCAAATTGGCACGAACTCCTGAGGGTATTAAATTAGCTGCAGCATACTTCAATTAAAAATGTATCTGTGGTTGATGATGGTGGTTTCATTTTGGTTTGATTTGGGGTATTTCACCCTGTTTATATTGGACTCTCAAGCTTTCATCTTGAGCAAGTTTTCCCTGCTCCTGGTCTGGCTGCCCATGTTAGTCCTTACAACTGACTTCGTTCCTGTTTCTGCTCTAGTATTAATGTTCATTCCACCTTTCTACTCTGAGTCCTGTGGCTGCTTTGGTTCCTGCCCTTATTCCTTCTGAGTTCCTGCCTATTTTCTTGCTTCCCCCTCCCCCCTTTTTTTGGCTCTAATCTTTAGACAACAGAGCTGCCTTGACCCAAGATTGAAGACTAAGGAAATAACGTTTGGGCAGAACAAGTGCATATCCATATATGTTTGATGCCAGAACAGGGAGTAGTGGATATGTTAGATGATTCTGTGTGGTCTCTGGTGACCTGTTTTATTTGAACACAATCCTACCCTTCTTACATCTCAGGGAGCTTAAAAAATATCAGCAGTCCTCAGAACAGGAGTTCAGGAGGGAACATCACATGATGTGATCTGAGGCAGCTGTAGTTGTAAATGGGGTCAGCTCTGTTCCTGTATGTTAATCTCTTCCTGATATTCCTGTCAAATCGACAGAATGACAATGTGCTGGAAGAAGTGAATGGTAGTTCACAGACAAAAAAATTAATCCCCCCATACCCTAATAGAGTTCTCACTCCTCCAGGGCTGATCGCAGTGTGTGAGCAGAAGAAGGGAAAGCATGCTGCTGCAGGTAAGCTTGAAGACAGCAGTATTGAAGTCCTCTTTAGAAGTACTAAATCTTCATAATAGCAAGCGCCTGAAGCTGCGTAGGCTATTAAGACCTCACAAGTCACAAACCGTGCTATGTACTGGCCACTTTCCAAAAGCCTATGGAAAAGATGGAGGCACAAATCTGTTACTGTAAGAGCTCTGCTTGCATGTCCACTTGCTCAATTAGCATGTGAATCCTCAGAGAGACAAGGCACAGAACTCAGCCTCAGGTGCCTTAAGCTTTCTCAGAATTTCTTGGAGTTGTTTCAGCATGGGATTCTTTGTTAAAACTCCATCCCATCTAGCTGATGGGCCTGAAATACAGTACACCTAGAGAGCCAAAATAAAAGCTAAAAGCTATGGATGCTGCAGAACAAATTCTCTTTTATAAAGAAGGTATTATTCTCTCATCTATGTGCACAAATAAAGAAAATGGCATATAAAGAAAATGCAGGGAACACAGTGGCACAAATATTAAGTGTAATCACTGATAAATAGCAACCATCTTTATCTCTTCTGAGGGATCAGATGCTTTCACCTGACACAGATAAAAGTCCTGCTTATGAGGTAGAAAAACTTATGCCACCAGTGTTGCTATGGTGCTGTATTATAGGTAAAGTTGCTGTATTCATAACCTGTATTAGAGCCGGGACAGGACTCAGACAAACCTTTGGCAGCTCAAAAAGTTTTGGAAAAATAATTTCCCTAGGTTCTTCCATGTCTTTAGAGAGTAGGAGGTAGTTTTTACTGCATATCTCAGATGAAACTTGAAACAAAATCTAGTGCAACATGACAATTGCTACTGTAAGAAACTGTGGTGTTTCAGCTTTGAAAATAGAGTTCAATGGTTCATGATTCTGAATAATTTAATTTGTTGCAGACAGTGACTATTGGCATTCTGAAGCATGAATTTAGAAATCACTTGAACCAGACATTTAATTCAAACAACAGGAACTGGGATTGTTGTCTTTGTTATAACTGCCAAAGTAAGGTTGGGAAAATCACCTTAATGGGGCTAATCCTGAGAACCCTTTCTCTTGCCCCATTTTTCTAGAGGATTATGTGGTCCATGGCTTTAATAAGATAATCGTAATTGATCAGGTTTCTTTGTTGGGGTGATATTCAGGCTAAATGGTCTTTCAATTCTAATTATAGATATTAATATGGCAGTTAAAGTTCAGCAAGTGCTTCAGGCTACTGCTTTGTCTATCTTACACAGTACCAACCAAAAAATTGCTCTGCCAATTCCAATGAGAAGTGTTCAGACCATGGCTAAAGGTCAGGAGAGCTGCTTCTATAGAATGAATTGAGTTAGAAAGATAAGCAGCTGTAAATAACATGTGGTAATGTTTATATCCTTTTAGTTTAGGACATACAACTGCTTAACTGGAACATTTTGAATCACATTAATTTTCTTAAATAAAGGATCTGTACTCAGATTTAAGGGTAACAGATTGCTCTCCTTCTCTGAATTACTACTTCCATGCAACTGGAGGTTCCTCCATCTACTTCTCCAACTCCTGTCATTAATTGCATGAGCAAATCCTTCTGTTGCTGCATGCCCAAAAGGAAAATAGGCAGCTGCCTATCTTGGTTTTTAAACTTGAAAGTTTGAAGTATGAAATAGATCACAGATAGATCTGTTTACCTTTATTTTTTAAAATACCTTCATATTTCAGGCAAAGTGATCATGAAATTATAGAGTTCTCAATATATTTGGTGGAATCAGGAGGAACACGAATAAGATTCTCACATTGGACTTCTGGAGGGCAGACTTTGGCCTGTTTAGGAGACTTATTTGGAGAATTCCTTGGGAAGCAGCCCTTAAAAACAAAGGAGTTCAGGAGAAGTGGGCGTGCTTCAAAACAGAGAGCTTGAGGGCACAGGAACAGACTGTCCCTGTGTGCTGAAAGATAAGTTGATGAGGTAAACATCCAGCCTGGATGGACAAGGAGGTTTTGGAGGAAATTTGGAGTAAAAAGAGGATGTATGGTCTTTCGAAGGAGGGTCAGGTCTCTCAGGAGGTATTTAAGGGGGCTGCTAGAGTAGGTAGGAAAAAAATTAGGGAGGCTAAAGCTCAGTTTGAACTCAAAATGGCAGCTTCTGTAAAGGATAATAAAAAATGTTTTTACAACATTTATTGTAAAACAACATATTAATGGTAAAAGTAAGGGTAAGACCGATCTTTTTTCTTTATTGGATGAGAGAGGGAACTCAGTAATTGCAGATGAAGAGAAGGCAGAAGTGCTTAACACCTTCTTTGCCTCAGTTTTTAGTGGAAAGGCAACTTGCCTTCTGGACAACTGTCCTCCTGGGTTGGTTGATGGTGTCAGGACACAGAATGGTCCCCCCATTATCCAAGAAGAGGCAGTCAGAGAACTGCTGAGATGCTTGGATATTCATGAATCTATGGGACCCAATGGGATCCATCCCAGGGTGATGAGGGAGCTGGCAGATGAGCTTGCAAAGCCACTCTCCATCATTTACCAACAGTCCTGGCTCACTGGTGAGGTTCCAGATGACTGGAAGCTGGCCAATGTGAC
>VXAX01003095.1:504547-540697 GCA_013399835.1 Leptocoma aspasia
ATGAGCCAGCAGTGTGCCCTGGTGGCCAAGAAGGCCAGTGGCATCCTGGCCTGTATCAGGGATAGTGTGGCCAGTAGGAGCAGGGAGGTCATTCTCCCCCTGTACTCGGCACTGGTGAGGCCACACCTTGAGTGCTGTGTCCAGTTCTGGGCCTCAGTTTAGGAAGGGCGTTGAGACGCTTGAGCACATCCAGAGGAGGGCAACGAGGCTGGTGAGGGGCTTGGAACACGAGCCATATGAGGAACGACTGAGGGAGCTGGGGTTGTTTAGCCTGGAGAAAAGGAGACTCAGGGGTGACCTTACTACTCTCACAACTTCCTGAAAGGTGGTTATAATCAGGTGGGGGTTGGTCTCTTTCTCCAGGCAGCAACTGACAGAACCAGAGGACACAGTCTCAAGCTGCGTCAAGGGAATAACAGGCTGGACATTAGGAAGACATTTTTCACAGAAAGAGTGATTAAGTTCTGGAATAGTCTGCCCAGGGAGGTGGTGGAGTCACCATCCCTGGATGTGTTTAAAAAGAGATTGGATGTGGCACTCAGTGCCATGGTGTAGTTGAGGTGTTAGGGCATGGGTTGGACTTGATGATCTTGAAAGTCTCTTCCAACCTAGACATTCTGTGATTCTGTGATTTGAAATGTGCAGCTCTTTTCTGTTCAACTGCACTTAGGTTGGAGTAGTGATTGGATAGTGCCCTCACCAGGTCTCATTAGCTGAAATCACATTCATGTTTTTTAGAGCCCAAAAACAGGATTGTGGGTGCTTCTTTTCATAGCTGATCATACCTGTGAAGTGTGATGCGATTGATAGGTCTGGTGACAACTTTACTCTGCAGATCTGCTTCAACCTGGTTTGGAGTTGCAGTTTTGTGAAGTCTCTTGGGACCACAGTCTGGTGGATAGCCTTTTCACCATGGCAGAATTTGTTTGCCAGACACAAATTTTAGTTTACTGGGGTCTCTCTGTTGCAGATACATAGAAGTAGTAAGAATATAATTCTCATTGGTCAAGTGCTGAGTAGTCCTTACTTGGACTACTGCTTACAGTGCATACAGTTAAAGTGTGTATTCCCCATCTCTTGTTAAACCAACATGCCCTTGTCCTATTTTAAAACTTATACCAATTTTAGAAGTTGGAGGACAGTGCTAACAGCTCTGAGTGTATTGTGATATGAAGCCCAGGGGCAACAGTGCCATCATCCATGGATATCCTACAGTTGAAATAGAAGTGACAGGATCTCTATGTCTGAGTTAGCAAAATGCTGATTAAACAATTCCAACTCCCTTATCCCTCTTGCAACTTCCCATTTCACAGCCAGTTAACTCTAGCAATTCACTGGCTGCGAAGAGGATCTGTTCTCAAGTGCAAAGGATAACTTTGTTAACATCCAGCCTTCTGTGGAACTTGTGGCTTTCAGAAGCCAATATAGTACCTCTGGTGTGGATGACACTAGAAACAAAGTCTTTCTGCTGCAAGGCAGTTAAGTACAGTTGGAAAGGCTTCATAAACTTTGGGTACTGATTTAGTAACTTGAATTTGTACTCAGACTGCCCAATAGAGGAGGCAGGAACACCTACAAAATAACCTCAAGATTCATTTTACCTCTCTATAAACTTTGTGTTTTCTCAAGCAGTGCAATTTTACAAAGTAGGAATAATTTTGACTGGAGTAAAGATATTGACAGACAGTAGATCTACACCTTCTACACTGTCTTAAATTATAACACATTACTCATTATCTGTCTCCGTTCCAGTACTTGCAGTACTTCTCGGGAGTTCTTCTTATTCAGCTCAAAGTGAAGAGGAAAAACAGAACTGCACTTCAGAATTGTATATATTTTTGAAATTTAAATCACTGCTTCATCCTTTTTCCTATGATTAGGATTTAAAAGCTGTTTTCTAATCAATGATTCTTCTAATTGGAAATATTTATATATATACACAGAACTAATTTCATGTAGCCATTTGCAGCATCATAAAGACATCCAGAAAAGATTTCCCTTTTGGTTTTCCCTTTTTGTGGATATAGAGGCAGGTCTTTAGGAAACTGTAACAAAAAAGTGCCTTTCATTTTATGACCACAGATTCAAAAGTATGAAGAAGACCTTACCACTGGGTCCTGAGGTTCAGAGTGCACTCACTTGCTTTCTAAATTCCTTATGGAGCTTAGGTGTGTCTAGGTCTGATCTTACTCTCAGACTTGGAAAACTGTTTATGTCTAATAGACTTATCTATATGTCCTGGTTTGAAAGGGGGTTGTTTCAGGACATGATGACATTGGACACACCCCGGCCAAACACAAATGTTAAGCTGGAAACAAACCCCAGGAAGCTCTCTTTTCCTTTTGGCTGCAGTGAGGTAACAGCTCCTCAGCTCCTGGCCCGGCCCCGCCCTCTCCGGCCAGGCCAGGCCGGGTGGCCTCTGCCTGTGGGGCAGGGCCAGGGCCCTTCCCCGGGAAGCTGCAGGCCCTCCCCCGCCCCCCCTCCATTGGCAGGGGGAAGGGTGGAAAGCTGGCAGGGGGAAAGGGGAAGCCACGGGCCCTTTCCCCCTCCATTTCATCGGCAGGGGGAGGGGTGACGCTGCAGGCCCACCCCAGGCAGGGGCTCAGCCGAGCCTCCCCTGGACCTTTCTTTCCCCCCGGACAGCCCAGGACAAGCATGGAAGATTTTTACCCCATGGAGCTGCCAGAAATCATCAGCTAAAAGAGAGAGAGACGCTTCCCTGCCCCTGCCCCCGATTCCCATGCTGGGGGTCACGTGACACCTACTGGCCCTGAGTTCCAAATCTTAACTCCTTCAGTGCTGCAGTCCTGCAATCCTCTCTCCAGTGAGAGAAAAACAGACAGATGAAAGCCATGTAAAGAGGCAAAAATGGGACATTGAGGTCAGTGAAGGAAGAAGTCCAGCCCAGATGAGAGGGAGGAAGAGAATGTTTGAAAACCTTTTGTGAGTTATGGAAAAGAAAGACTCTTGGTTTTTTTATGTAACACATTGAGACTGTGGGGAGATGAAGAGTTCAATTTGAGCAAAGAGAAAAAGCTCCATGTTAGAGTCAGCAGATGATAAAGTAGCTGCGATAGCTGTAATCCCATGAGAAGCTGGAACAGAAAAGGAAAAAAGAGACAAATTCCATGTGCCCCCCAGGAGAGATGATGATGATGATGATGATGGCCGCTGTTTCTCTGTTTCACCTGAATGACCCTTTGAGGAGACCATGAGAACCTTTGCTCTTTTGAACAGTCATTTTTAAACAAGAAACCCCAAAGTTGAGATGGCCCATACACAGCTCTAAGAAGGCTGTGGAATGGGAAGGACTTCACGATGCAAGTTTCCCTCTGGGCGGGTGCACTTAAAAACCATTAAAAAACCACAAGGAACCTTTTTTTTCTTTGTGGGGAAGTTTTCCATGACATGAACAAAAAGGGACTCCTCTTCCTGAGAGAGTTGAGAACAGACTCTTTTATGGGTGATGAACTGACTGAAATGTTTGGTTTTGTTTTCTTTGCATTGATGGTGGGAAAGAAATAGTTTGGTGGGGGGGAGATGTGTCCTGAGGAGTTTGTATTAGTTTTTTCCCTCTTTCTTTTTAGTTATTCTTAATAAACTTTCTTTATGCTTTCTTGAAGGTTTTGAGCCTGCCTTTGCCTTTCTCCTAATGCTATCTCACAGCAGAAGATGAGCGAACGGACAATCTGCCAGCACTGAACCCACCACACTCAGTGGTGCATTAATTAGAAATATTCTAAAATTGGGAAATTCTAGGATTGGCGAACCAAAACCACTACGCGAAACAGAGTGTGTAATAATTAATATTGAGTAGCTACCTGAATTAGAATTGTTTCATTATTATTAATTCAGCATGCTGTCAGTCACTTATGAAGGATCTGTTCCAACTAAGGGAGAGTTACCTAGTGTGCAATCTGTCTGTAATTCAGGGAAGGCTCAAATTGGGCTCATTCTGATGGTAAAATTTATAGACTGAAGTAGTTGTCTGCCAGTCAATAAGTTAGACAAGATAGATGTCTTCATTTTAGCTCTTGTATCTTGTTCTGTATGTTGCTTATCTTGCATTCAGCTTGCAAATTCACCACAGGACATGAGGATTTCTTCTGCTTTAGCATTTTGATTTTTTTGGCTCTCTGGAGATTGGGACATGTCTCAGAGAGCAATGAAGAGCCTGGAACTTTGTGAAAGGTCTGAAAGATCAAGACTATGAGAAAGGAAAAATTGAGGGAATCAGTCACAAGTGGAAAAGTGCAGCATTGCATTTAATCTCATGAGACATTGTTCATTGCACCAGTTGCAAGCGGTATGTTAACTGCCTGGAGAGCTGCCAGAAGGGAGAATCCCATTCATCTGATAAGGGGTCAAAAGAAATTATATTATACACATTTGAAAATGGAGAAACATAGCTGAAGAGACTTATTAATTGAAAACCTGTCTCTTTACTCCCTGTTTCTGAGCTGTACTTGACTAAAGTGTAGACCAAAACTTGTAGACCTGCCTGACACATAGGTGGAGTTCGCTCTACTTTTATTATTGTATTTTTTAGCTGGAAATATTGTCTCTCACATGAAAAGACTGTAGTAGGTTTAGTGCCTTTGCATATATAACAGAAGACTCTCCACAGATCTCAGTCCTAGTCTTATATTTTAAAGAATACTGGAATAATGTCAGTATTTTAGAGACTGGGATTTCAGTGCAATCGTTTTGATTGCAAAACATCTCTCTCTATTGGCAGAGTCAGTCATGGGACAAATACCTCCCGTGCATTTAGAAGGGAGTATTTCTGAATCTCTACTATCTCCATCTATTCCATCTACTAATGGAATATTTCCTTATAACTTCATACATTTAGTCATTAAACAGAACAGTAAAATTACAGGCTTACTCTTGGAACCTATTAAGGCATTGTGCTTATATGTGTATGCAGAGGTGGGTGAATACTGAGATAACATTTCTTAGTAAATCAAAAGTATTTATGCTGTGTGTTCTTTTTCTACTCAGCTCATGTGTTATCTGTTTGAATAACACATTCAGTGTGAGGGGAGATTTATTTGAGATGCCAAGAATGGTGGTAAAGATCCTCCCAAAGAAGTAATGCATACAGCTGAGCACCTATGAAGTGTTCCCCTTGTGTGGTAGCCACTGTCAAGGTGCAGGTTTCTTTTGCCCTCTGTACAAGTTTTGAAAAAGAATAAAATAAGATTCTTTAAACAATGGATATACAAATGCCTTCTTACCCAGAAGTTTAGCCTTTCATTGGGTATTTTTCTCCATTTCACCTAGAACTGACTTTATTTTATAAGTGTTCAATAGAATTGCAATAGAAACTGTATTGTTTTGATTTTATCCTAGTACAGACGCTATAATTATAAAACATATTTGAATGTGACAATAAAAAAAGGAAAATACAAAACCACAATTTGTATTTGGAAATAGCATACTGAATTAGTCCTTGTAGAATCAGGCAAATCTTTATTGTTTAAGCCCATAGTAAAAAAAAAAAAAGGCGTGTTGTTGGGGGTTTTTTTTGCTGGTTTTTGTTGTTGAACCCCACACACTGCTGGGAACCTACCCCCTGGGCCCTTGAAGGAGGTTCCCTCTCGTGAGTTCTTTGCCAGGGATGAAAAACACGCAGGACTCACTGATTCTTGGTCTTCAGGTTGTTGTTTATTTTTCTCTTATCTTATGTTCAGTACACCGTCTGCACGCCAGACTGAGCGTATGAGAAGCAAGGAATAAAATGGACAAAAAAATGTCCAAGGTCTTTTTAAAGATACCTAATCCAATTACCTTCTAACACGTACATTGTTTTTACTTTACTACCAATAACTTCTACTATACTACACATGTAGCACCTACGTTGCTGCTTTCTCTAACCAATGACTTTGTGCCACGAATGCTACAGAAAATGGAGAAGAAGAAGAACAAGAAGGAGAGGAGACAACACCCTAAATCCTCCATCTTGTCTCCCATTCACTCTCATACTAAAATCCTAAAACCCTAAATACTTCACCCTGTGATAGACTACTATTACTACTGCTACATACCTAGTTCACACCTGTGTTCTCCAACTCATCCCAAAGCCTTAGCAATTTTTTCCCTGGGACAAACGTTAAAAACAGTGTCCTGCTGAGAGTCAGGGCTTTCTAAAATGCACAGAAAACTTTCCCTGTGCCCTGGATTCCGACAGAGTGTAAAAGAAATATTACGGTGTAAAATTGCCTTGTAATCCTGTAAAGTAGGTAAAGTTTGCCTTCACCATTTGTTGAGATTCCAGTTTGAAAAATTGGGTGTTTCATGTTGCAATTTTTCCCTTGTAATTCCTGTTTAGAATAAGATATAAACCATGTCAGTCTTTAAAAGCAAAACCAAAAAAACCTCTTTAATATCGAATGATTATATTCCTTTTTAAATTACTTTTTGTCAGTGATGCCATCCATTTTCATATAGAAGACACAAAATTATGAGGTGAATATGAACTAATTGATTGTTCCCAAAATGCAAATGTCCTTGATTTGAAAGTCATATGTTGCAGTGTCTCCAGTTTTAAAGATGCCTTGGCATATAAGCAAGAAGGTGCAATCAGTCAAATAAGCTGAGTGCAACAGTTCCTCGTTAAATAGGACATTTTTCTCTTTGACATCCAAAGTTTGCTGTGCTGTGGAGTGGAAGTTTATGATAACCGTGCATAACATGATGTTAAACCCAAAAATTTTAATACTTTTAAGTAGTGATGATGATGAAAGATAGGTGTTCATGTGCCTCCTCCCTCACCCCCTCCCCCTTGGCATTGTCTCTGATGGGCAATATGATATGCCCTAAGATAAGTACTCCAGGTGGGAGCTGTCCTAAGATAAGATGACCAGGTGGAAATTGCAGGAGAAGCTCTCTGGGGATGATTGTAGAATTAATACATTCCATAGATGGGGGAGCTGTGATGGTTACAATTTACTTTGGCACCCATTGGCCTACAAAAGGGCATAAAATGCTGCTGGAAACTGGGCCAGCTGGGCCAACTGGGGTAATTGGTCTTCCAAGATCGCATGTAGCCTCCAGGTGGATCACTCCACTGTGGCAGGGACCACCTGCAAAGTAAGTCCAGCCCGAAGATGGGCAACACTTACTTTTGGACAGATGAGTAAAACGGCTAAGATGCAGTCACATATGGAGATAAACTCCTAAAGTAGCTCCACAGGTGCTCCCTTTCTTTGAAATTGTTCATTTGGTAAGGCCAAAGACTTGTACATTTTTAACTAAACCTGCTTATATTTATAACCCTTTAGATCTGTGTCCTGGTTTAGGACAACCTGCTTATGTTATATACTGCATTGGCAATATTTACATACTGTATTAGCAATAAATATAACCATTATCATTTGTATAATCAGTGTCATATTTTTCATGCCTAACCAACAGTCTTCTCTCTACTACTCTGTTACATAAATCACAGAAGTTTGCTTACTGTCTCCAAAGATGGTCCCGATGTGAGGCTTTGTTTGCTTGAAACCAGCACATAATCAGAGGACTGCAATCTTTGTACAGTTTCTTTTGCACATCTTCTCTTTTGTTTTCAGCAGCCTGAATGCTGACTCAGCTTGCTCAGCGGCTATTGGAAGGCAAGCCATGCACAATCTTATTGCCTTTCACAGAAGTGTACCATGTAAACACGGGATTTAACTATGTGCTTTTGCAGAGTCAATTTCAGAACTCCTTGACAGACCTTTTCCATAGGGCAAATCCTGATGGACAGTATCATAGAAATGGCAAGAAATTGATTTAGCTTCTAGGACAATTTAAGTAATTTGGTCAGGGAGAAACCTAAAAACAGAAGTGAAATTCTGTGTGGTAGTCCAGCAGCTTTTAAAGTGATACATAATTTGGGAATGTGCGAGATTGGATAATTTCTTATATAAAAACAAAGACATGCCTTTGAAGATTGACAAACTTGCATATATGTTGTCTGTGCATACAGGTTGGCAGCAGCAGCTCAAGAAAAAACAGGTGAGAGTTTGTGTTTTATTTAGGTTCATATTGTTTTCATTTTTTTACAGTGACAACTACATGTCATTTCAAGTACCTGAGACATTCCAGTGATATAAAATAAACTGCTAAATTTTAAAATTTCTTTCAATGAATTTGGTGATAGTTTAAATTCAATAAGTTGTTCAGTCCCCTTTGGGAAAATACAAGGATTCTTTTCAAACTGGAAAATACATCTGAAAAACAATTACATCTATCTTTTAGAAATTATATTCCTACACACAACTAGGTGTTGTTCTAAAGCTCACTATGCACAAATGGATATAAATGTATCTGCCAAAAAAACGTATTTAAATATGGATTAAGCTATCTATGTGACTGTGTGACCTAACATAATAAAGAGTGTCAAATAGAGGCTATATGATCTAATGCTACATGAACTAATGAACAAGTGGATGGCAGTCAGGACAGATGGGTTCTAGCTTTGGCTCTTTCGCTGACTTATCCTTGAGGAACTGAACTCAATCTTGTGGGTTTTTTTCCCATTCTGTCTGTCCAGTCTATTTATTCTTTTTCACTAGGTATTACATACCTGAAAAGCATTCCGCCCGATGGGTCTCCAGTCTTGACTGGGTCCTGTAGGTGCTGCTGTAACGCCAATAATTGTCGCTGATATAACAGAGAATTGAGAATTTTCACAGAAGTGAGTACTTTGTAGCTACAGTTCTGGGGATGCAGTAGGCAGAAAGCATGAATCATTCTTTCTTCCCTAACAGTGCCTTGTAAATCATAATGTACTTCACACTTCAGTTCCAGTCTCCTGATTACTCTACCCTCTGAAGCACTGCATTCAGCATATTAATTTAAAAAAGCAAAGCAAAACTATGCAATAGAAGGCTAACGTATCAGTCAACTTCTTTTCCTCATGTGAGGACCAAGTTCTGGATTAACCACATTGTTTAAAGACAGATGGCTTTTCCATACGTTTTCATGAATCTCAATGGGCTTTAACGTGGTTCTGCACAGTAAAAAGGTTAGCCCAACAAAAAATTTAAAGTTAAATATTGAAATGAGTTTCTTCTCATGAGACACAAAGTACATAGAATACCTTTCATAATAGAAAACACCACTTGTCCTTGTTACTTTTTAGTATAGTCCTTTTACTTTTATGAAGGTAAATATATAAGTATAGCAGTTGTGCTTCATTAAAATTCAAATAGCAGTAGGTGGGCATCAGTAGTAGATAGTCAAAAGTCAAAAACTTCTGCAAATGCAGTCACTGTTCAGCCTTGATTTTTCCCTCTTCTACATGTGATTTTATCCTGGATTGTGATGAAAACCTCACATTTTCTGAGTTATCACTTCTAAAAGCTGTATGTAGGCAGAGGGTAAGCCGTGAGTCTTGCATCTGATCAAATTCAGAACACTAGTTTGTGTAATATGTTTGGAGAGTTTTCAACAAAAGGCCTTGAAGAAGGGAAAGAATGGCCCTCAGTGCTGATGTTGGTCTATCAGAGAAAGGAATAATTTTGTCATGTGCAGCTTGTGTACTATAAATGCAAATTTTAGTGACCAAAAATATTAATTTGATCGATATCAAGATCAAATTGAGTTTAATTTTGAAAAGCATGAAACAAATCACACTTACTAAATTTTTGTCTTTGTAACTATTTTCATTATTAAATCTGACTCAATTCGATATATGGAGGAGTTAAACCTCTCAAAATCTAAACAAGTCTAAAAATATTTCAGGGTTTTGGAGAGGGTTTGTCTGTGGGATGTCAATTCAGACAATGATATCTCAGGATTTTGGACAGGTTTAGTTATAACTTGTGCTTGACTGAATATAAAGGACCTGCCATATTGCTCTTTCTGTAGAGGGTCCCCCCCTGCACCCAAACAGAAAAATACTTCTTTGTATTTATACATTGTATAAATCCAGTGACAGAGCACAGCAGGAACTGAGGAACTGAAGTGGTTTTCTTGACGAAAAATGAGCAGGAAACAAACAGACTCCAGGATGAGGTAAATTAATTCCCCCGATGTTTGAATAATTACAGAAAACTCACTCTGACAGAAAGTTCACAACTTTAATATCACACCATTAGCTCACCATTTTGTCTTGAAGTTTCCCACATTCAAGAGCACAACAGGCTGGTTTAATTAACTAGAAAAGACAGGAAGGCCATCAGGTATACCTACTTCAGTTACAGAAGCTTAAGCAATCCTGAATGTGTTGTCAACATTGAGTGATTCCCTTCCACTACCCTCAATGCTCTGTTAAAAAGAGTCTTTTTGGCTAAGAATTGAGCTCAGAAGAAAATGAAAGTACTTGGAACTCAAAAGGGAAAGAGACAGCAAAAGAAATCAGAGCTGTAAATAAAACATAGCAGTGAAAATGCATGTGCCACATGTGATGCTGAATAGAATACCCTGCTGCAAATCTTTGCTATGTGTCAAGATACTTTCTTTTTTCCTCCAATCCTTTCACTATTTCTGCTAGATGTAAAAGTCTCAGTGGCACATGTTCAGCAAGAGCAATCCTAGGTGTCCGTTTTTAAGTACAAATGAATTTTTTGGGCTTGGAATCTTAAGTTTAAACTTTTGACTTTGAAAAGCACAGAAACTTCTCGGTGCTTTTTTATCTGAGGTTTGTTTTGACATTGAACTGAAGAACAAATGCTAGTCTATCTGGGACACCTTATTTAACAATTGATTAGAGCTGACAGGGTGTGGTATATTTTTTACATGCTGATCTTATTTCACTGTGTGCATTTTACAGAGCTCCAGTATCTGAGCGGTAGTCAGCTCCCAGTCTTAATTTACGTTCAACCTGTTTTGTAAAGGAGGAAGATAAAAACCTAATACTATTCCCGTGTCATAAACGGGCACTTACACCCAGGGATTAAAGGTTTAAGGAGGTATTAAGACTCCAAGCCAGAAGCAAAAAATGGAATCTTCAAAGACTTGTGTAGATATCTACAGACAATCTTTTTCCTGATATTTTGAGGCAGAATGGTAAACTTAATAATATTGAACTTTAAATAAATAAAAAAAGTGAAATTACAAAACTTCATGTTATACTAGATAGCAGACATTGGCTTAAAAGCCTGATAGGATACTAACCTTGTCAAAAGATTGCTTTTAATGAAAGAGCAAATGAGAAAATATTAAAGGAAGATATTTGAAGAAGTTCAGGAGAATTTCTAACAAAATCTAAGAAAAAGTAATCACTGCTGGTATCTTTCCTGTTTTCTGCATGGAGAAATAACTAAATGGCTCTATCTTTTACATAGACTGACCAAAAAAAAGGCAAATAAACATTAAATAAAGATATCTTTCCTTACCCACAAGGAGAAGCATTCTAGGAAAGAGAGCTGGTGCTAATTTTATTGTTTTATTTTGTTTTTCTTGACATATTAAGAGGATTCTGGCATTGCTTTACTTTACTTCAGCATTAGTCCCTTTGGAAAAGTGTTGCTATGTGTCTGTCTAGAGCAGCAGTCTTAGTTTGTATGCATAAAATAATGAAGTTTATTTAGATGTGATCATTTTGAATGGCAGGACCAATACAGTTTTGAAATTGCTGAAAGGAATTCAGTAGATGTTCTCTTTGTGCTATGGAGACTTATTTTTTTTTCAGCAGGAGGGTGTAATTTATGAAGTTAATATATAACCCTTGGTTAAGGCTGTTATTTTGTGATGCACTGTTTAGAACATTTGACAAAAGCTTGGTGATGAACATTTGACATCCTGATTTTACACAAAAGCATGACTTTTGTATATAAAAACATGACTTAGGAAGCAAAAACCTTTCTGGTCTGTGACATGACATGAGTGACAAATATTCTAAGGATAAAACCTTTAACACAAAATTAAAAGGTTTTTAGCACCAGTTTGGTGGGACAGCAATAGCTAGTACTGATTGTTATTACAGTGTTAGCATAGGAAACACATAATCGCAGCATCACTTGATTATATGCAGGTGCTTTGTTAGAAGAGCTCCTGATTTCAGGGGTACAGACCCAAATCTGACTCTGATGTGGGTTTGAAATGGACATATTTTATACTCTTCTTGTTACATAGCTATATGTTAATCATTAAACTTATATTGCTCTATTGTATTCATTGATTTCACCCAAGTGTGAATTCTCGAGCCCCCCAAAACATAATTTTCCATGATTCATATGTATACACAATAATTATGTTCAATTATCAGATAATCATGATGCCTAACAATCCTATCATTTTCATGACCTAGTACAGATAGTGTGTTTCCAGGCCTATCTCATGATCTAGTATAGGTAATGTGTTCTCAGGCCTAGTCACCCTCTTCAAATACTATTCCCATAATTCTAGAAACATTTTAACCCTATACTATCAATATCAGTAATACAACTATTACTGATTGTTGCTATGAAGATGAATTCTCTGTAGAATTTTCATAAGGAACCTGAATGGTTATTCTCATGTTGTCAGAAAAAAAATACATAATAAGTATGATGAATGCACTCTTTACTAAATGGGTTATCACAGAATCATCACGGAATCATTTGGGTTAAAAGGCACCTTAAAGATTATCTAATTCCAATCCCTGCTACCCGGCCTTATGAGTATTTGAAGTGCTGCACAAGTAGGAACATTTCTTGTCATTGAGTTCAAGATTGGCTGGGGAAGGAAAACAATTGGAACATATTTGAAAGTTTTGCTTGAACCATTGTGGACTGGCTGCTGATATTTGGTTGAGTCTCCTGTTAAATGATGCTGGTCAGCAGGAAATGATCCACTGAAAGACAGGGCCTTTGGCAGCATTGCTATTAAATTATTTTCTAAGTGTGCATCAATTTTCAGTAAGAATGAAATCACACAATATTTATTCAAAGAACATAGCAATCTGGAATATTTTCTGTGTTTCAAATGGGTTCTTGTAGCATGGAGTTAGTATTTGGTAAGTTACAAAGATACTGGGAAGGAAGAACTTTCATGAGTTTTACTTCTTTAAAAGGTATTCTTGGTGCCAGTTTTTTAGGTGCCATTTTCTTGGTTGCAACAGTCAACACCAAGATTAAGGTAAATGCTGTCAGTATTGGATTTTCTCTAACATCGATGCGATTCACACTTTATTCCTGGAACGACAGCTCCTTGCCAGACTCATAAAGTTCAGGTAGCAAATGGAAGTGTTCTTCCCAGCTCCTCTTCCTTCAACTTTTAAAGCACAAACCCCTTGGTTTTCCTCCCATTTTTATCTTCTTTCTCCTTTTTACTCATTAGAAGTGATTTCCTCTTGGTAACAATACAAAATTGATGAAGTATGGACCACCTTTACTGTCTAGAGTGGCAATTATAGAGCAGAAAAGTCCAAATGTCTATTAGGTATCACTTCCCTGCTAATGACTACAATTTCCTAGTGTAATTCTTCTTCCAAAAGGCTTAGAAAAAAAGACAAATTAAATGCTGGCTGTCAAACACTATTTTATGATCCTCTCTTTCAGGTCATATTACTTCTATGAATCTTTCAGGAGTTCAAGGCAAGTGTGTGCCACCCAAAAGGTGAACTACTGATCAACCCACTGCAGTGTTATTAGTTCCACTTCAGCATCTCAGTTCTGCTGCTGTTCTGTTGATTCCCTGCCAGCAATATAATGTGGATTAGACTGTGGATCCAGGTGGTCAGTCATTTCTCTAGACTCAGTCTGCAAGAGCTGCTGCATGCCATATTTCCAATGGAGAACAGCTTTACAGTACTGGGTAAATAGTGAGCTTTACCACATTACTTACACACCTCTCTGCAGCTCTCTATATGTTTCCATCAAGCTTCTTTAGCAGTGCTAAAATCCAGGTTTTGTGCATGTTAAGCTCTCCATTTGGTTAGTGACATGCCTATTTGCCTCTAGAAATTTTGGTTGCATTTTTAAAATAAAGATTCTGCATAAATCCTTCTAGAGAAAGAGATGGTACAGAATTCAGTGCTTTGCTGATCACAGTGCTTGTTTATGTGCAGAATAAAGAAATCATCCTTTTGTCTGTAGTAAAAGCACCCTGATTCAATGAGTTCTGAATAGGTGATACATAATAATAAATCTTACATAGCAGAAGAGTAGATTTTTATGGAAGATAAACACTGAAACAGAGGACAGGAGTATAACACAATTTATATAAAGTTGCATCTCTTTCAGGGTTTGTCTATTCTCCTCTCAATTTGTTTAGCTCCCCCAAAATATGATGTCTATTAATCATAAATATGGGTTTCAAGCCAACATCCCCCTATGAAACCTGCTTTCTCCCATAACAGCAAACTTGAAGCCACTACATAGTGATAATATTTCACTGTGTCAATACAACAAACGTAACCAAACAGTGAGATGAATCATGCAAGGTACTGGTCTTCTCACCTTAAGCTTGCACAGCACAGTGGTGCTTTATCCAAGTCCCTGGACTGAAGTACTCACCTACTTACATGACCTGCTTGCAGATTCTGCAGGGGTGGAAGGTTCAGTGTCATCTTTAGACTGAATGATCCAGAAACAGTGAACTAGTTATGAAAATGCCATTGGAAGAGTTTCAAGAAAATAAATGTGTAATTTTTCCTAGATTGTGTGTATTCACTAACCCCATATCAAACAAGGAGAAAGAAGGGAAAGTAAAGAAAGAATGAATTAATGTATGGTCATCAGTATATTTTCTTTTAAGATTTCATTTCATATGAAAATCTAAGACTCAAATAAAAATCAAAATTTGTACTGTGTCGTACAATTATGATAATTTTCAAATAAGAAATATTCCCATAAATTAAACCTATGAAAGAAGTCAAGAGGTTTTTGGGGGGCATTTTGGTGCAAATGAATTATTCCCTAAATAGTTTTTTAAAGACATTCCCTTTTTCTGTAAATTATAATGGGTTTTAAAATCTATTATTTTCTTTTGTTACGAAATATGATGCAGTCTAGTCCTGGCCCGGACCACTGGACTTTGCTGCATTGGGGTAGGGAACCCAGTCTGGTGACTTAAATATAAGGAGAGAGACAACGCCCACTCCTGTGGCAGGGAACTGAAAACTTTAATAACTGTAAAATAACAAACTGGATAGTTAACAACAGGTATGCTCACAGGGGAAGGCTAAGCCAAAGCTTTGAGGGGTCCAGGGTTAGACAGGGGTATTTATAACCAGGGATTCTGGGCGGGGTCACAGGGTAAGGGCCAATGGGAAGGGATATGGTAATTTATGCAGGGGCAAATTAACCAACCAGGGGCAATGCAGCAACTGGGGACCAATGAACAGGGCAAGAACAAAGAAATTTCTGGAACGACATTACATATTCATGAACTATTTATATATTGATGGCTGGGGAATCCTCCCACAGCCTGGTGTCCACTTCTTCTATGGTGGGACAGACCGCAACAGAAATATATTTCAGTTGTACATCTGGATGTGACATATGGAATCTCTTTTACTTGTTAGTTTGTAGCTGATTGTAAAAATTTTACTGTGTCTTCCTAAATAAGTTAAGACTTTCACCTTCTCAAACAAAGGTGGATTAGGCGCACACTCTGAAAGGGTTTTTCTTTGCTACTGAAGAAAAGACAATCCTAAAGCTCTTGCTATCTTCAATATGATAGATTAAGCACCATTTATTGAAAGGCTTTTTGTTCATCAAAATAATAAAGAAAGGGGGTGCTTGTGAAACTAACAGCAAAACCATACAACAAGAGATACAGAATAGCAATAAGTGAATGCAGTCCACAGTCAGCAGCAGATGCTTGCAATCAAACCATAAGTTTATGTAACAAATCACAGAATCATAAGACGGTTGCCAAGTATTTTTGCATAGTTGCATTGTTAGGAGCTAAAATATTGTAACCATATCTAGAGAGTTGCTTTAGGATCAGCAAGAAATACTGAGGAAGAAGATAGGAGCCTTCCTCGGAGGAGACCACCAGAGCAAAGAAGACCACCTAGCAACGGCAATGCGCAGACGCAGAGTACACGGGAAGAATTACGACACCAGGAGATAGGAGAGCATAAAACTACAGAACTGCGGGGGAGGGGCTTTGTAGGCCGTTACAGGGAGCGAGTCTCTTCAGCCTTACCCAGCGCTGTTTCGCTTTTGTTACTAGCTTGCTCTTAATTAATAAATTTATTAATTGGACAAAAAGGCTGAATCAAAATTATTCGCCTCAATTTATAACATTCAAGACTGCATGCTCAGACTGACTGGTGCACACAGAGCAGGCTCCTTCTAGAGTAGATTAGTTTATTCACACCACGCTGAATTTGTACAACTGTCCCCAGGTCTGAATTTTGAGAGTGTGTGAGTGGGGAGTGTAGGGGGAGAGGCAGGGAGGGACATTTCCAGTTCAAAGTGTCCTGAATGGTTTTAAGATTGTGCGGCAGCTCATGACAGTGGCATTTTTTTTACAATGAAATTGCAGGTATGTGTTGTATGAGGTCTGTAAGACCTTTTGAGGTATTATAACAGGATAGTTAATTACCAAAACTGATGTACGTGATTGTCCATGTTACTTTTGGTAGTGCTTTGAGGAATATATATTCCTCAAGTTGTGCATGGACAGTACCTGTTCTGAAGAGAGCTAGCTGGGATGGTTGAAAACACATCAGTTATATAATAAGTAATCCAAAAGACAATAATTGAGTTAATCTCATTTTCGTTTTAAACATTTCAAATGTACCCTGTGAGAGGACACTGCGTGCAGACAGCTCATGGTAAGAGTAGAGATTATGAGACATAAGAATTAAAATCCACTGAATATCAAGTCAATTTTCATAAGAAATTGAAAGATTGTACTGTTCCTAAAGACTCAGAGAGGACTTTGTCGGGTTTGTTGCAGCTAGGAATCCACTAAACCATTGGTGATTAGACACAAGTGTAAGGAAAGCAAGAAATACTAGGATAATGCTTGAGGCAGCAAGAGCATGACACACTTCTTTACTTTGCCGCCCCAAGCCCCCATTTTCTCTCACTTAATTTTTTTTTTAAATCCTAAATAAGAAAGAATAATAATTTCTATTTACTAATAATAAAATCAGTACACAATACCATACAGGCTGCTGTGAAAAAAAGTTAACTCCATCCCAGACAGACCCAATATAAAAGCAATGTTGTTAAAACCCAGCTTTAACAAGCTCCTTAAGGCAAACAAGTAAGGATTAGTAGTAGGAATGTTCAGTATGAAATGATGATGATATATATTTTCAACATCAAAACTTGCTGCTAGGTCTAGGCCTCAACATGATTTGACTGAAAGAACTGGCAGACTCCTTTTTGGCCTAATAGGAGCATATTCAGATATTCTATATGGAATAATAAGAGTGATAAAACAATCAATAATTTTTTGCAATTGCATATAACTGTGAGGAACAAATAAATCAAATAGACACTTAAAGACTGCACTCTTTTTTTCTTAAAAAAAAAGGCAACTGGGAAACTCAAAGTTACAAATCTATCTTTCTTTTGGTCCCAATTTATAGTTTTGCCTGTAGCATCATGCTGGAAACTTACAAATAATGAAAACTCTGAAAAATATAAGTATATATATCAGATAATCTGTCACTAATTATCAGGTTATTCTCAGTCAGCATATAATACTGTGTAAACAGAAATCTGGTGGAAGGATCATACTCTAATTTCATTTTCATATCATGGACCCAGAATAAAATTGCTTCAGAATTGAAATTATTTTATGTGAGGATTTTCAAAGCTGATTGTGACATCTAGACACACAGTGGCACTCAAAAGTAAGGAG
This sequence comes from Leptocoma aspasia, assembly GCA_013399835.1. Classification (NCBI taxonomy): domain Eukaryota; kingdom Metazoa; phylum Chordata; class Aves; order Passeriformes; family Nectariniidae; genus Leptocoma; species Leptocoma aspasia. The sequence continues at coordinate 522,293 of VXAX01003095.1, forward strand.
AAAAACACAGCTGCTTATTTGACTTTGAAAACTTAAACATTGACACAAGGATAAAAACAACAGTGCAGGCTGTGACAAGTTTTGCTTGCTTCTGTATCCTCTGCTTTTTCTCTTGAAATTAAGTAGCACATATCCCTATTCCTCTACTGCTCATGGAATATTTTACATGTTTATTTTCAAATGTAAAGAAAAACTCTGAAAAGTGCTGAGGTTACTTAACACCAAACTTGGGCCGTTATTTAGACTGCTCTCCCCTCAGCCCTGGAATGCCATTCATTTAGACTTCAGAAACCTAGTTTTCACTGCTTTGAAATTAGCAGATGGAAAATTTATCTACTGTGTGCTCTATGTAAGTAGTGACTTCATAAATATGTTTTGTTTATCCTTTGTTGTAGAAAGTATTAAAACTTGCTGATGCAATACATTAGAGACATCATAATATAGTCCTTGCTTTGAGGAAATTTGTCTGGGAATCATAATATTTCTAGGAAGCTAAATTTGTGGTCATTTTATGGCAGGAAGAGAGAAAATGAACTCTAAGGCTTCTTTGAAACCAGTATCTTGTCAGGAAATTTGTACCCATTTGGATATGCTTTGTGTGTTATGATTTAGCTGCTGAGTTTACTTATGATGCCTTTTTGCAAAAATATCAAGTAGAGAATTTTGTGCTCTATAGTGAGTGCAGAATAGTGAATTTGATTAGCTGTGTTATTTTAGGTTATCTGTGATTTCATTCCTACCACAACTACTTTGTAGAAGCACTTTGAGAAGTAGAAAGCTCCATATCAGTAATCATAAGTAAAGAGCAAAATGACTGGAATTAGGTCTGTGGAAATGCTCAGACTTAGGCTGTGTGTTTGCTGGGTTGCAGGGATTTCTCACAGAGTCAAACACATGTAATTGTATGACAGGAAGCAATGAAGGGCATTGCAGGTGGGTGGACAGACAGACTGCATCTCCTGTAAGAGACCTCTGAAGTGTGGATGATCTCAGGAGGAAAGAAGATTTGTCTCTTAGGGTCCGTCCTTAGTGAACGCTTCTGTCTCCCCTAACCATGGACGAGGGTGCTATGTAAAATGCCATGATGACTGTGCCAGGAACGCTGCACTTAGCAACACTTTACTGCAGCTTTAAAGCCCAATAATGGCTGAATTTTGGAAGCTCTGATTTGCTAGGATGAGGCATTGTTCTAATATCTAGCCAGGTTATTGGGGCAGTTCCCATAATTAATCTATTCTTTCAATATCTTTGTAACTTTGGTCATATTATTTTTAAGGTTTTTCCTGCTGTCAGAAGAAATTAATCAAAATTCATGACACTGAAGTTGTGAAGAAAAAGACAATATTTTCAAAGAAGTACCAGTGGAGCACATGTATAGCTTTTGGCAGCATTTCCAGCACTAATTTTTAATATGTAGTATAACATTAGGTTTCTTTTAGTTCCAGTTTAAAATGGAAGTGGACCAATTTAGTAAATGTGTGCAGTGATGGAAGGTATGGGTTTATGATTCAAACTTTAGTATTCATTCTTTTCAAAGAGCTGAACCTTCTAAAATTCACAGCTTTTTAAAGATGTGTGTTGAATGGGAGGAGAATGGAGGATGAAGTGTGGTACTCTTCAGCTCTTTGTGAGTCTTGTCATAGTGAACCTAATATATGAGAGAAACATAAAATATTTTCCCTTCCTTCTTTCTCCCTGTTGTGTAGCTCTATTTTACCTTAAAGTACATATTCTAAACTTTTACCACTGGTTTAGACTAATTATGTATCATTTTCATGAAAGAGTACAGACAGTGACTAATCTAAGCCTTTCAGATGACTGATTAAAATCCTATCACCACAATGTTCTCCAGGTTCTATTTGAGAGAACTCCACCTATTGCTGTTCTGTCCTGCACAAGTAATGCCAAATAAATCAATTAATATATTTGCTTAAGTAAGAAAATAGATCTTATATTTCCATCTAAAATCTGTGCATGCCATTTATCTAGGCCTTTACTTTTTGAGTACCTCTCCTAGAAGATTGAGATGCTTTCAGGACTATACACTTGCATTATGCAAGGGAGTGATGCTAAATTGTCTAAACTACCTTGCTCTTCTGTAACATGCATAGCCATATTTTGTGGGCTAGAGTCAGCAGTCCTATAAGAAACTATGTGATAAAACCACATGCAGCTATGCTAGGCCCATTTCTTCCTTAACTTGTACCTAGCCCACTTTCTTGTCCTCTTCATGTCTTTCTTTGGGCTGTAGAATTTTCAGGGCAGTGACTGTGGTTATTTCACATATGTTGTTCATGGGGCACATTCTCAGTCCATACGACTGGATACTCAGTTGTGGGCAAAAGAAACAAATGTTTTTCCCCTACCCCTCAGGCATGTTGGACCTAGCAACAAACTGGAATACTAATAGCTGGGCTTTGGAAAGAGCTGAGCTAATTCCTCGAGGTACATTTGAAGTACCTTTACACCCCAGTGCAGAAAACTGTTCTGAAATATTTTCTGCAATGTAAAAGTAATAATTACAGTGAACATCAATAAAATTGAAAACAACTTTTTGGAAAAGTAATGTAAATATATTGTGACATATTGCTTATGTGTCTGTATAACACTTTTGTGTTACAGATAATAAATTTATCTCTATTATCTGCATAAAGTAGGAAGAGATGTTTCATTAGAATTTGCAAATATTTTTAAAGACATTACCTATAAATTAAAATACCCATGGTAAGAAAAAATTTCTCTTGGTTTCAAAACATTAGAACAAGTGTCTATTGAATGGAGGAGTAATTTGAAAAGCTTCAGGTAAAAACATTTTAGGTGAATGAATGGAGGATTAAAATGGAGTGTTAAAAGTGCGTGAAAATAATTAGTAATTTGAAACTGAGAACATTTGTCTGCTTAGTGCTCTGTTTTGTGCCTTCTGCTTCATTTTCAGATTTTCACAACTTTTTCAGATTCTTTCAGCTCTCAGTGTTATCTGTTAGGGTAGCTATAAAAATAGAAAAGAAGGATGCTTTTTGCCCCTGGGTAGCCATAAGAACTCATAATACTGTATCATTCCAATAGCTGTGTGTATGTAGGCAATGAGTGTACAGTGAACCCATTTTGTTATTAATAATTTGCTGGAGCAAATACACTGCTACAGCAAGGGCTATTCAGAGGCATAAACTGCATAATATTTATTATAATAAATCAATCTGTACCAGATACCCTAGGGGATCCCAGATCATTGGAGGAGATCCAAAAGATTCCAAGACATCTTAAAAATCTACTGACAACTGAAAAATAAGGTGGAAAAAAGCTATTTGTGCCAAATATGTGAGACATATAAAGAGGTATATTTATACTGGAAACTTATCATGGTATGTATGTTCATAAATGAAATCCATTTCTCATTAAGAGTTTTTAAGTCTGTGATGGACTATGGCAAGTGAAGACATATTTGAGTTTCAGATTTTAGCAAAAGAAAACCATTCAGTTATTTGATTAACTATATAGTTAATGCAACAGAAAGGTTGCATAGTATGTCTGTTGGAATAAACAATTATAAGTAAAAATGGCGCATAAAACCCAGTGGCATAAGATCAAAAGAAATGTGTAATGTGGTTACATAGCTGTCTTGGTTTTGCAAGACAGGTGTCTGTTAGGGAGGGCAGAGAAGCCTCCCTTGGAATGGAGATTGTAAACCCACTCCCTCCGAATTATTAGAATTTTGAAATTAAAGGGGTTTCAGGCTAAGATATGGGAATAGGAATAACAGTTCTTTACTAGTAAATATGATAAAACAAACTACAACAACTACGGCATTACCAACAAACAGAACCCGAACCCAGTGACGCCGCTCGGCTGCGGCACTGTCCCTGTGGTGCAGTTCCGGTCACGGCCGGCAGGGGCGCTGGCAGCTCCCGGTGCTCAGGGCAGGTGCGGTGATCCCCACGCGGCTGCAGGGGGCGCTCCGGCGCGGGCTCGGGCAGCACGTGGCGATGGCGGCTTTGTCCCAGATGGGGAGGGATGGAAGAGAGGCTTTGCTTCACAAACCCTGTGGCAGCAGATCTCGGTCCCCTCAGCAGGACTCTCGGAAACAGCAAGCTGTGCTGGCAGGATGTCTTGGCAGGCAGGGGGTGAGGGGGTTCCCAGCAGGGCAGGGAGAGCCGAGCTCAGGATTTTGGGCACCCGAGCAGACAGTGATAGGTATCTCTTTTAGTGAGGTGGGTGTTAGTAAGGTCCCAGTTCAGTGGCTGCTCTCACGAGCCGAGGCTCACCCCACAGCAGAAGGAGCAGCTCTGGGCTGGAGTCTGGCAGCAGCAGTGAAAGTTCCTCTTCCCAAGCAGTGGCTCTGGCTCCTCTGAAAAACTAAGAGAGAGCGAGCCCAGAGCTGCCCTCAGCCCAAAATCTCCTGGTGTCCCTGCCCTGTGACAAGTCATCAGTCCTCCATTAGCAATTCAATGGGACAAAATTCCACAGTGATAAGAAATGAACAGGAGAGGAAAAAACAAACAAACAACAACAACAAAAACCTCAACCCCCAACAATAGCTTAAGCTGTAGTTTTTTTGTTAATTTAGGTGGAGATTAACCATATTAACCAACTGGTTAATCTTTTCTTTGTTGTTATTTTTACTTAATACTTGTACACTCACAAGCACACATGGAAATTATTTTAAACTGACTTTTAAAGGTAAAGAGTCACTGATTTATAAGTCAGGAGATGGCAGAGTTAAATACGGTTTCCTACATATTGTATCTTTCCACCTTGTTTAGGTTACTTATGAAACAGACTTTTATGATACAATGTCATAGTCCTTTTTCTCCTATCTCTTTAGCCAGGTCCTTATCCATCTCAATACCCTTTGTTTTCTTTCCACGTAGACTCTCTAGACTGCAACATTCCTGTTAAAGTTCTGTCCCTGAATTCTCATCCCATCCACCTAATCCAATTTGTTGCTTTTGTCCTTATGTTTTCAATTTGCTCTTCTTTCCTTATCCCTTCTATCACTCTTCCTGCACAATTTTCTCTGCCTTCTTCCTTTACATTGTCATAGCTTATCAAGGCATTTATCTCTTCGTCTCTTGTACTAACCCTGTGACAGAATCTCTGCCATTTTGGTCTGATTACCAACCTCAGCTTCTTGTTATACTTTCTCTAGTTTGTCTTCTACCAGCTAAATCCCAGGATCTCATCTCTACTTTTTGGTCTTTGCCTCTCTTCCACATGAATCTTAGTCTCCGTGTAATCTTTGTTCCAGTCTACTTCCCTCTGCTGAGCCACCCGTTACACTCTCTGAATTTTAACAAAATGCTGAATGCTTGTACTCAACTCTGCTTCCAAAACCAGCTCTAGATAAAATACCTGATACAGGGTGCAGCCAGCCTTTTTTTATACACTGGGTTGGAAATATGTAATTTGCCTGTAAGGGAGGCTCTTGCATATTATCCTGATCGGGCCTGAGAACATTAGTACTGTCAAGCATCTTCAGTAATGATGGAATTATTTTAGACTTCATCCACTAAAATGGAATAAAAAATATTTTTAACATGGACATATTCTGTTTTATTTCCTCAAAGATCTAAAGTTATCCAAATCAGAGGACATGGTCACAGGAGCAGCAAAGGCACTTCCACAGGATCTCTGGTGTACAAGCCATTTATTCTTTCAAATTTTTTCACTGCTGTTAAGGACAAGAGCTCTAAGTGTTTTCAGATATGTGAGAAATGTCAGGCAAATGGGACAGCTGGGGCATCAGCCACTCTGCCTTTCGTAGCATCTTTTTAACATGACTTGATTTGGTGAACCTTACTAAGTTTATACTATAAGCAGATCCAGATACAGAGACTTTACCGGAGCAAGTTTTGCCAGATACTTTATGATCCAGAACTAGACTCGCTAATTATTTTTGTTGCTGTTGCTATGGTTGGTTGGTTAGTTGGGTGGTTGGTTGGTTGGTTGGAATTTTTTTGTTATTTCCATTTAGGTTGGGTTTTGTATTCCACATCAAAAACAGTAGACCTAAATAACATTTGCTTTAGTGAAACTTGCTTGATATTTTCTCATTTAAAATCCTGTATCTACCTTATTGTAATTCTGCTTCATTTAAACAACTCAAATTGAAAATGCCCATGTGCCAAATTTTTTTCCAGGTATTTTTAACCAAACCATTTTAGTTGTTTGTGAGGCTGGGGAAAGGGAGAAGGACTGTGGCAGCATGTTAAACACATGTATTGTTCCTTTTGTTGCAGCGTGCAAACACACTGAATTTGATTGGTGCACAGAATGGGAAAGAATTGCACTGGCTTCAGGGATGTGGGAGTGCTTTTTCAATTTGCCTAGATGTAGTTACACACTCAATGAAGAGAGTAGAAGCTCAGTTCCTTAGAGCCCACCTTCTCCAGTCCATCCCAGTTCTTGCTTGACAAATAGACTGTCCCCCTCCAGTACTCCCCCCAGAGTGACCGTCTTCAGTCCAAGACTGCATGGGCTGGATATGGCTGTAATTGAACTTTATTGTCAGGAATTGCCTTATCACTTGCCATTAAAAATTAGTACACAATTTTGTGATACAGGTGTAGCAATATCAGCTTAACACATTCCAGTCGCTTCAGGAAGGACTGCTCTTCATTCATGCTCCTCTTTAGTGTCAATAAGGATCTATAATGTTGCTAATCTCCTGGTTTTGAACACAGATGAGTTCAATTATGCCATTCACAGTTTGATGCCATAGCTGTCATGATATTTGTTAGCAAAAATCAGGCGGTTTTATGCTCCCTCCAGCCAGTCAGAGGTGTAGGGACAGGAATTCTTTAATGATTCTGCCACAATTGCTTCTAGATCTATAAAAATTATGCGTACAGATTAAGGAGTCTGTGGCCTATACTGTCAATATTTTTCCAGGTGGTTCCCAGGCAGCAAGGAGAAAATTGCTTGTGTCAAAGATAGACAGGTGAAGAATGAGCTACTTAAAGAGGTACAGGTTATGTAAAAAAAAAAAAAAAACCAAAAAACTGAGAAGAAAATATTTCCCCTGGACTTCTCAAATGGTTCGGGAAGAACCGAATGTCATCCAGTCAGGTAATACCATCAGCACAAGGACCTCAGGCTGAAGCCATAATTTTAGTTTTTCTATTTTTCAGTGCTAGAGCTTGAAATCTTTGTGTGTGTGTGTGTGTGTGTGTGTGTGTGTGTGTGTGTAACGCACCCTACTGGTTCAGTTCCTTCTATAACTATTTTGAGTTATCAAAATTTTCTAAGAAACACATCCGAAAGAATGATCATAAATGAAATCAAATTCACATGACAGTGGTACCACAGTGATGCTTTAAGGATCACTTGACATACACTAGACACAGAGTTCACTTCATGAAAATTGTACTCAGTATCATGTAGCAAAATAAGTAACTGCAGGTTGATGCCTGAGCAGATACTTTTAAATTGAGAGATGCATTTACTATAGTGAAAATGTGAGCAGCATATCTTTCTGATTTGCCATCCTCCTTCAGATTCTCATGTCTTCTTGACTCATCTTCTCTGCCTATTCCTACCATAGTTTTCTAATCCATCATAAAAATGTGCTTTTTGCTGCTACATTGTGTAATATGAACACTACCTGCAAGTATTTTCAGTCAGCTGTAGGGCACTTCATCTCTGGAAGGGATTCTAAAATCCCATATTAAAACTTTTATTCTTCAACAATAACATCATTTTTGTTTAGGAGTCCTTTTTATGGCTCATCCTCTTTTTTATGTGGCTCATTATACCTAATTTAAACGTCACTTTTAAGAACTACCATATGGTGTCAATAAATAAGTCTTCAGAGGCTTTCACTTATCTTCTAAATATGCAAGAGATGGTCTAACTTCTAAATATGGTTCAATAGTAACTAATTAAATCAATACATTAAAAAAGTCCACAGCCTATACAAATCAAGCATTTTGAACTGGTTATTTTAATATTTAGATCCTGCCTTATTAAGAACTCCTTGAAGATACATCCTTCAAGATGTTGGAATCCAGGGCACAGGGAAAGTTTTCTGTGTGTTTTAGAAAGCCCGTATTCTCAGCAGGACACTGCTTTAACCTCTGTCCCAGGGAAAAAATTACTAAAGCTTTGGGATGAGTTGGAGAACACAGGTGTGAACTAGGTAGTAGTAGCAGTAGTAATAGTCTTTCACAGGGTGAACGATTTAGGGTTTTAGGATTTTAGTATGAGAGTGAATGGAAGACAAAATGGAGGATTTTGGGTGTTGTCTCACCTCCTTCTTGTTCTTCTTCCACTCCATTTTCTGTAGTACTGGTGGCAAGAAATCATTGGTTAGAGAAAGCAGTTACATAGGTGTTACGTGAGTAGATTAGTAGAAGTTATTGGTAGTAAAGTAAAAACAAGATACGTGTTAGAAAGTAATTGGGCTGATTAGCTTTAAAAAGACCTTGGTTTTGGGTATTGAGGCCATTTTGTCCATTTTATGCCTTGTTTCTCATACGGTCAGTCAGGCATGCAGACGGTGTACTGAACTTAAGATAAGAGAGGAATAAAGAACAACCTGAAGTCCGAGAAACAGTGAGTCCTGCTCGTTTTTCATCCCTGGCAAAGAACTCACGAGAGGGAACCTCCTCCAAAGGGCCCAGGGGGTAGGTTTCCAGCAGTGTGTGGGGTTCAACCACCAGCAAGAAAAGAACCCCACACAAGAGAGAAAATTATCTATTTCCCCATCCCTTAGTTTTTATTTTATATTGCACTACACAGTTTTTACTGTATAATGAACTGTATAGCATATTGATAGTCTTATTTTTTGCATTTATCCATGTTTTCAGTCTCAGCTGGGGTCTCAGCAAAAGCTTCATTTACGTGCCCTCCCAGCAAAAGCAGAATTGGAGATTATAAAAGGGCTCTCCTTTTAATTCCATCCTCTCCTCTGCTTTGCTGTGAGGTAATTTTCTGAGTGCTGCATTCTAATATTAAATTGGATAGCAACTCATCGTCTAAGGGAATGATGGCAATGGCTGATTCAATTCTGTTCTCATCTCAGATATAATTTGTATCCTTATGTCTGGCACAGAATGTATTCAATGTAGTAACTCAGAACTTGGCCTTGACTAAATCTCTAGTTGTTCAAAGAGCACCTTAATCTCTCATAGTAGAGGTTAAGCAAATGTCACCTGTGTCTGTCTTAACAAGAATTAGATTTTAAATGGGTAATCATCAGGACATAAATTCTGTATATCTCACAGGTCTGCCTGGAATGCTTTACAGCTGATACACTACCTATCCTATCTCCTCCTCAGTTCCTGGGAACAAAACTTGCTCCTTTGTTTGGAAAATACAAGCCTCCACCCCTTTTACTTTCCAAAACATCCTGGATTCACACCCCTGTGTTCTTGCCTTAAATATTTCTTAGACACCTTGCTTGTCTAGATAGAAAAAGAAGTAATCCCATAAACATTAAATTCAAAGCTCCTGTTTTTCTCTTTTAGACATAACTGCTCCTTCCCTCTCTGAGAGGCTGATGACTCTCAAAGACTGACTTACACAGTTTTGTATCAGTAGTGTGCTACAACCAACCATCCTTTACCTTTGTGACAAAATAGGCTTGATCATACCAGAACTGGTTCTTTCTATGTGCTCTGATAGCCAATCTAAAAGCTGAGATTAGAAACACAGGCACTTGCTCCACAGTTTTTTTCTTCCCACAGGCAGCCTTTAGCATTCTAGTGAGCCCTTTTGGTTATTGTGTGCAAAGGTAGCAAAAGAAATTTAAAAAGAAATTCAACTTTCAAGGCTCTGCATAGCTCTGTTTCAGTACTGATAATCAAGCTGAAATGGTTATTTAGAACAGTGATTTCCAAAATGGCGTGTGTACATGTCAGGGACCAAGCTAGAAAATCCATTGGGAGTGGGAAGAAAATATTTTGAAAACATATTTTATTCTGTTTCTAAAAACCTGTGTGATATTTAGTTTGTCTTTATATCACTTTAAAAAATATTTTTAATATTTTAATGTACATAATACATAAGCGCAGTAATGCCTGTGTATGGTTTATAAGTAAATCTATATAAATATATGTAAGTGATGTGCACTCAAAAAGTTTTTACTGATAGGGTTGAGTGGTCAAAATATTTTGGAGGTGCTATCTTTTCAAAAATAGAAATATCAGGAAACAGCTAAATGACTACAGGACCTATATTAAAAAAATAAACATATTTTGGCATTTATTTTCCACAACAAAAAAAAAATTGCTTTTATAATTTTCCAAAAAGTCATGGTATTTATTAGAATGCTTACAAATGTGTTGCCAAAATGGTGACTTTAACAGAAGAACAAGAATTTAAGGAGTAAAGCAAAAATGGACAAAAGACAGAGAGAACTATTTATTCAAGAACATTTTCTTCAATGAGAAAGATATTCAGTTTCAGCCATTCCTAGGAAAGAGAGGTGCAAGAAACAAGCTGGCAAGCAATATCAAGTAGTGGTGATTCTCTGAGAGAATTATTTGAATAGAAAGGGAAGTCCAAGACAAGTGAATTTGCAGATGAATTTAGTAAATTCTTTGGAAGTTTGAAAATATTCCTTGGGATGCAATACACTGTTTCTGAAAAAGGAGCTCTCCCTGTTTTCTTTTTGGTTATTGTATTCATATGGCTCCAAAAATATTAAATCACTCTAAATGAAGTGTTTTTAGTTTTTCAGTTGCCTAGAAGAAGAAAAAAAACATGACCTGAAAAAAGTATTTATTGTGTAGACTTCGAGGAGACTCATAACTGAGTCTGGACAGCAATACAATAATCTGAAGTGCTTGGTAACAGTTTTTAAATAAGCAATGGTGTGTTTGTGGTTCAGAAATAAGTGCATTCACAGGGAGCGAAATCTCTTACATAACCTTAAATAATCAGTAGAACTAAAACCAAGTACAGGATCCAAATACTCGTCACACCTGATGTATGTTTGTTACGATGCAAGTGAGAGAGAATGGTATGTGAAATTGATTTAATAACTCGTGCTGTGAAATTTGCAAAGTCCAAGAAGAGTAAATGAAGTGAAAGTTCATCATTGCAGAGTCAAGCAGGTGAGTAGATTGATGAAAAACCACCCAGTTATAGACATAATCGTATGTGCACTTGCAGAGTGAGTTCAGAGAGCTTGAAACTCTGTTACCCTCTTCAGCTGAGAGTATCACTCCCTTTGTAATGATTTAAGGTAATCTGCAATTTGTTGCTTCAAAGCATAGGTGAATGGCTAATTTCAGCAATTGCTCACTACCGTGAGTAAGGTGATCTGTGGTAAGACAAGGCTGGTACATGGTAAATGGAATTGTTCAAGATGTCGATAAGAATATGCCTCGTACTCTTTCTGTGTCTCATAATATTGTTTGACCAAGCTGAATATAAAGGATTAATTAATATCCAGTGAGATTTAACAGCCCTCGGGTTAGACAACACAAAGTGGGGAAAATATATAGAAGCAATGGAAAAGTATGAAAACACCAAGGACCTCCAAAATTTCAGGAACCAGGTTATAAGTTTACTGTTCTCAGGTAGTATCTATTTTGTTTTTTGAGACTATATTAATTGCACCCAAAGAAACTCTAGTGGGGGTTCAGGCAAACTAGTTTAAAAGTGTCTTAATCTGATGTGGTTTATTTTCTATCTTTTATCTGAGTTGCTTCCTTACAGATGCTTACAGCTGTACATGGTGGCATCCACATTTGGAAAGCTGCACTGTGTTATGCAGATTGGTGGAGTACAGCAGAAGAACTTTTGAGTGTAGATATATTCCCATGGAAGTTTAAATGTTCAATATGAGACAGCAAGCCAAACCTAGTATGATAAAGAAGAACTTGGTAGAGTACCAAAAGGTTCTTGACGACTATGTGCTACTTAGAGAGTGTAAAAGCTGTTTAAACTAAATACAGCTAATGAAGTTACAGCTTGGTGTGCTTCAATTAGGAGAAACTGCTTTTAGGGAATCCTTGAAATCAATAGTTGCACAATGATGTGTGAGTTACAGAGGGGATATAGTCAGTCACCTTCCGGAGAGGAAGAGATAAGGAAGGAAAGGCACAATCCAGTCTTCAAATGTGAAAATATTTCCTGCTTTCTCAACAAAGGAAAAACACACTGACCTCTTACCTCCCCAGCTACAAAAATAGGTAGCAATTAAAAATTATATGAAGCATAAGTAGCAAAGTGAATTCAGAGGATATATGAAATATGAAGCATTTTAAAACTCCCAATAAATTAAATTAATATAATTTAAAGTAATTTTCAAGACCAAACATTTTATAGTTTAAAAAGCTTTATGTCTGACCATTATTTAAGAGTTTTAAAATGATGCCTAGAAATGCCAAAGACACTAGTGGTCTTAGATTCGTTGTTGCTGCAAAATTAAAGTGTTTAATTCCCTTCCAAACATAAATAGGTTCAACAATATACATAGGTACATCAGATAAAGTTTGGAAGAGAATTTCTGTTCAGAAATTCTTTGGGGCCTTTGACTAGGGTCTCAGCATGACTGTGTCAAAACTAGGTATCTTTTGTCTCAGGGGACATTTGGATAATATAATAATCTTAAATATAAAAGCATGTGAGAGAAATAAGATAAAAGCTAGAAATAAAATTAGACTGCATCATAGTTGAAGTGGTTTTAGCCACTTGTTACACTTTTATGGGCTGCCCTTAGCCCTCACAGTTCCTCAGATACTCTTAGAGATCCTGTGGTCATGCACCTCAGAGTTTTTCATGTCACTTTGTCACTTGCCCCATTGATCAGCAGACCCACATTTTCCTCAGCCTTTCTTCTGTTTCTAATGTAACTACAGAAGCCCTCTTCATATCCTTTGCTAGTTTGAGCTTTGGACATTTCCACCACAATCTCTGCAAGTACTCTATGTTTCTCCTGGGCAATTTGTCCCAATTTCTTACTCTGTGTACTTCTTTGTATTTTAACTCAGTTGGTGTTCCCTGTTGAACCATGCTGGCTCTCTGTAACACTTCTGTTATTTACAGAACATTAGATCAAGCCATTCTTGTGCTCTGAGGAGGTTGTCCTTGAAGATCAGCTGATTGTTCCGCTGTTGTTTGCCCTTTAGGGGGCATTTGTTGTTTGGTAACATCGCATGGGCAAACAACACCATCCGGTGTTGTTTGCCCATGCGATGTTACCAAATAGGTCCCTAAATAGGTAGAAATATGCCCTCCTCAAGTCCAAATTTGGGATTCTGCTGCTTGCCTTACTTCTCTTGATTTTAAACTGCAGAGTCTCATGATTTTACCAGCCAAGGCTGTTCTTGAATTTCATATGTTTATGATTTATTTACTGATTGTGAACAATAGTTCAAAGAAAATATTTTACTGAATGGCTGATCAGTCATCTACAACAATAATCTTAAACACACACTAGAAATCTCCTGGATTGTTTGTGCCCAGCTCTCCTGCCTTTACAGCAGACATTCAGATGTTGATCCTTATGAGAGCCACTTTGTGATTGCAAGTCTGAAAGGGTGCAGTGAGAGCCAGGGTATTATAAGCTTTCACTGGTCCCTTCATCCCCGGACAGCTCTGCTAGCCCGGAAGGCTTGAAAAATGAGCGGGAGGCTCTCGTGGCAGTGTTTGAAACAAAAAAGGTTTAATAAGAAACAAAATAATAAACTCTTTTGCAGAGAAAAGCCATGCCAGGTGCAAGAAGTCCTTGCCCTGATAAGACACGCCACAAAAGCGATTAAATCCTTTGTTCTGTCCTTTTTGTACCTAATTACCCAGGTGGGACCTTTTGGCCTCAGTCCAGTCAAACAGCCCTAAGTTTGAGGTGAAGTCCGAAAGGTCCTGTGAGGTGTCCCTGTACCAAATTTGGGGAGAACTTTCTAGCGTCTTTGCCTTACTTGGCAGACAAAGAGCATTTGAAAATTCCCTTGTAATTTGGTCACCCCATCAACAGAGGGTACACTGCTACACAAGTCTTCTTTCAGCTGTCTACAGGCTTCAATTACCTCTTAATTTTTTCTTCTGCAGCATAAGCCTGTGCTGCCCATAACAGTCTCTTCTCTAAACTTAAACATAAATTCTCAGCAGACTTGTCACCACTTCCTCAGTGGTGATAGCTCTGCATGCTCCAGCCATTCCCTTGTGTACAGCAAAACCCTTCCTCCTCACCTTTCCAGCCTGTCTCTCCTGAAAAAACATGTATTAGGGCATCGCAGTGCTCTGGTGAGACCTACCAAACTACATCTCTGTAAAACTAAAGAGGTCATACCTGTGCAGCTCCCATGCATTTCCCAAAGAGTGGGCTTTTTCATCCCATGTGGTCTTGTTTTCTCAAGGGTAGAGAAGAGAAAGAATTAAAAGAAGCAAGTTCCATTTACTTCTGGTGCTCTAATGCTTTTTTTACTCTCCTGTGCCATGTCTTCTCTTTGGATTAGGACAACACTACCCCAATATACCTAAGCTACAGTTCTCTCCAGGTTAGCAAGCCTGTTTGCAAAAACACTCTTGCCCCCTTTCATCAAAGTACTCATTCCTCAATCACAGAGGCCAAAACATTACCTGTGCTGCTACTGATACATCCAGGTCTTCATCCAACAGGTATGTTCACACCCACCTGAGCCTTTTCTTTCACTGTGAAGACTGGCATGAAGATATTTCTTTGAATAGCTAAGCTTTCCAGAGACTGCCATTTTAAAGCTAGAACATTTGTATTAAACTGCGTAAGAGTCAAAGTTTTGGAAGTGCCTTTGTCAGACACACAATATCAGGTCTAATAGTCAAGCCTTTTGTGTATAAAGGGTCACCAGAAAATAATTTATTCTGAAGAGTACCTAGACACAGTAATAATGTATCAAGGTATTTCATACTTTTGTAGTAATGGAAAATGGAATTTGTGGTACTTCTGCATGAATTACTTTTAATTTTCCTGTTTTAAGTTAGATACTTTGTTTTTCTTCTAAAAAAGTAGATACCCAGCAGATGATTGTTTGTTTAAAACCACAAACCCTCATTCAGTTTTTAATTTAAAAAGTGTTAAGTTCATTTCTTGTCAGTAAAACAAATATTTGTTATTGCTAATGCATTTTAAAGGAAAGCATAGCACTTCATAGGGTTTATAGGAATAGTGCATGTAGTGCACTGCTTCGTCATAAATTCATGTCATCCAATCACTGTTGCAATAGAACATTTCTGAAAGCAAATAAGTTTCCCAGTCACAAGCAAGAAATTGAATTCTAGTCTATGAGAATTCAAGGGACACATGGCCATTGAACCATCAGATTCACAAGATAAAGTAACATAGTGCCTTTTCTTGTGCTGCAACTGACATCAATCACTTCTGAAATAACATAATATTTAAAAATCCAGCCCAAAAATGCAATTAAAATGGACAATCTCACTGTCATAAATCAAGGCAATTTTGTCTTATTTCAGACAGATTTCTGGCTTCATGTTTTTAACATGTGTAACTGCTTCTTTCTCAACACTATGTGATATTCAATAAAGAAACTACTACTTTACAATGAAGAGTAGAGCCTGTCTTATTTCAGTTCATACCTTATTATCTAATAATATAGTCTGATGGAAAATATAACTGTTTATTTGTTTGATTTTCAATCAGCAAAGATGACTAATGTGTGATGTTTCCAATATTTGTACAGACTGGTGATGATTGTATCTATGTTATTAGAACAAGATGTTTTCTTTCTTTGGCTTCATTTTAGAAGGGCTGAATGTAAATATTATTAATATCCTCTGTATTATTTATACTCCTTTTGGCATTTGAGATGGGTAAGTTGACTTAGAAGAAAGTTTTCACAATAATTCATGTAAAACTTGGAACAGCTGAAGTCAGAAAGCATGATGAATTTTTTTTTCTTTTTCTGTAAGTCTTTTGGGAGCTGTTCTGGCTCTTACCGAGACTCCAAATTTGTGGCAAACTATCATAGTGAAAACTGTTGGTATAAATGTTTTGTCTTTTGACTATAATCAGGAACTGGTTGTCAGTGGTAAACCTATATAGGCCCAGATATGCCTAGATAGATCTTGAACTTCCAAAAGTTCTGTCTGGATGGTCAGCAGCAGAATTTACAGTTCAGGTGCCAAAAGTATCAAGTGATTATGAGGGATCTGTAGTGACAAAAAGTAATTATTTGCTTAGGAATAGGCTATAAAGTCATTGAAACATCCTTATAGTAAGGGGCTCTCAAGCTTTTAGAAGTTTTTAACTTTAATCTTCTGGATTTAAGAATATGCTTAGGAAAAAACATAGCTGTATAATTATTTGAAATTGTAGACTTTGGAGTCTACATTTCTTTTCTACAGCTAGGTATATCTCCATGCAGGATGATTCTACCATGGCTCTTTCTGTTGTCTAGAGTGGGGTGAACAAAGCCTGCAGAAAATGATTGGAAGTAGACAAGAAATATTAATTGTTGTGGTGGCTGGTTGGGGATCTGATGGCTCAACTTGGACACTGCAACATTCCCAGAGAGAGGTCCCACAGGGGACAACTTTCTAGGGGTCTCAGGCAGTCCTTCAGCTGCTGGGTAACCTCTGCAAGGCTCGGGCAGCCCTTGGCTGCTAGCGATCAGCTCTCAGCAGTAGTGATTTCAGCTTAGTGATTCCAGCTCTGCTTTGTGAGGTACCCCCAGGCTTACGCAGGGACAAAGAGACGGTGCTTCGTGTGGCACTTCTGCAGGATAAGGCTTTATTCCAGAACCCTGTGAAGGGGACCAGTGACAGACAGCTCCGTCCTGAGCAGGGCAGAAACTGGGGTTTTTATGTAGAAAAGTGAGGGTGGTACGAAGGGGCAAAAACCAATGCGTTACAACAAATCTGCATGAGACCCCAAAGTATGCTGGGCTCTCACCATGACCAAGGAGAAATTCTCAACCCATGAGGATTGAGATGATCTTATCACAGCCCATTGACATCTCTCCATGGGAGAGGTTTGGTGTGCGTGTCTGTCTCCACAATTCACTCCCTCTAAAATTTCCAAATACATGCCTAGGGTGTGAAGAGGAGAAAATGTCATGGGAAGGGTTATAATTTATTCCAAAAATGCTAACAAACAATCTATATACTGTAAAATTGTTCTAATTTCACTAAGTGGATGATTTTCAAGAGAAAAAATACTTACAAATGAAGAAGAATGTTTCTGAGAACTAATATAGTCCACTTAAAAACTTGTGGGATCTTTTGTTAAAATGCTTGAACTAAACCAGTGCAGGAGTGAGACCGTTTGCAGCCAAAGTTCATTTTTCTTAATTTTTTTCCCAAATGAAAAAACCACAACAACCAAACAACCAACCAAAAAAATCCCCAAAGGAAAAAAAACATCACTCAGGGCAGTCTCAACAGGACTGCAGACACTGTTCATTCCAACTGCATTTCTGGTATAATTTTTTGTGGTCATTGACACTACTCTTTGCTTATTGTATTAACTCTTTCAATGTCACTTTCCAAGGGTAATTCAGGGTAAATTCAAGGGTAAATCAGGGTACCCTGATTTTTAAATGAGTGAGCTCAGAATCTTAAGCTCCTTCATATGCACTCATACTTTTGTAGCTAAATACTAAATAGGCTGTTCAGTCATAGAGGGCTTATTTCTTTTTTCCTTAAAACTAGCAAGATTTCTGACTAGGGGATCAGAGAAAACAGAGTTTCAATACACCTGATATGAAAACAAACAAGTCATGCCTTTTCTCAGCAGACAGATATGTGTCAAAATTCAAAAAAATTTTTTAAGGTCTGAAGAAAAAAATTTTCTTTCTTCATACCTTTTTCATCCATGAATATTGACATCTTTTCCATCACTTTCATTGCAGTGCCTCATCCAGCTATGAGGTTTATTCAGTACCTGTGGAACCAAGAGCAACCAGAAACAGAAACCACACTAGAATAAATATACGTTTCTGTTTCTCATGTTAATGATCTAGATGGCAAACTCTACTGCTTCAGGTTTCTAATGCAGAATCTGCTCATTTACCCTCTATCCAAGTCATCAGCATCCTATTGAATGGAATCAGTTAGATTTTATTTCCCTCTAATAGGGACGAAAAAATCAACTGCTGAAAGAAAATACCATACTTCAGTGAGTGGTTGGCTATGAGCTTTGCAAATTAACTCTATTGTATGTATCTCTATTAGACAAGGCCTTGAGCAACCTACTCTGACTTTGAGATTAACTGCACTCTGAACAATTTTTTAAGGGGCCAGGACCTCAGACGGACCCTTTTCATCTATATTTTTCTATAACTTTATACATGTAATATGTATGTATTTGTAGTCAACATACATGTGCTCACCACACAGATACGTGTATATGTACCTGAATGCTTTGTTCTTCAAAATAAAAAAAAAGGTCAAATTACATTTTTGATACTAACATATGTATGCACACATATGCACACCTATGCTGTAAACCCATATATATAT